>JBAMBP010000774.1:0-231514 GCA_037044515.1 Phortica magna | reverse complement strand
TATAGATGCAAAGCAAACAGATGGATCAACTGCCTTGCACAGTGCAGTTAAGTTAAAACATAAAGCGACTGTGAAATTTTTGTTAGAACACGGTGCCAAAGTGGATTTAAAAATGAAAAATGGTATGACACCATTGCACTTAAGTGCGTCAACGGATGATCATGAAATTACAGAAACTTTGTTAAAATTTGGTTGCGATGCTAACGCTAGAAATGAGGATGGTAGAACACCACTTCACATTGCTTCCTATGAAGGTCATGAAAACATTGTTAATATTCTTTTCGAGTATGGCGCTGATTTGAATGAAACATGTGTACGTAATATGACACCTCTTGATTATGCTGAAGAAGGGATAAGGAGTTTTTATTCTAAAGTTAACCCTTATCTCTTCGATCCTGATCGTGGTATCCATACATGTGAAAAAGTTTCTGAAGTTCTCAAGCGACGCATTATAAAAATGAAAATCGCGAATTTATATTTACATAACAACAATCTACAATCAATAAAGAACTATAGTCAATTATTACACGGATATGATATGGACTTAAGATTAACATATTACGAAGTTCGCGATTTTCAAAAACATTGTGAAGATGAAATAACTGTCATGAAAAGTAAAAAGATTGAAAACACGAACATTACATTTTACGATGTTTTAACAAAACATCGGAGGTCATTGGCAATATGTTTGAGGAATGAAAATGTAGTTCGGGCACTGGAAACATACGACTTTAACATGTATTTTCCAATATACGCTGACATGATACATCTTCAGTTTAGAAAGGCTATGCAGAGAAAGGAGTTGCTTACACAAGGTAATCACAGTTGCCATATTCTTTTTCCTGAGTTACTTCATGACTGTATTGAAAAAATATTAAGCTATCTGAATGATGACGATTTAAGAAATGTGTCCGAAGCTTGTAAATCTGGATAAATAACGGAAATGCGGATTGTTAAGTAAACCATTGGCTGGAAGTTGGAAGATGAAAATTATAAAAGAGATGGAAGCAATGCGAAACTCTTTATACTATAATAATATAATTATTAGTTTTGATAAACGAAATAAATGATTTTATTTGTTTAATTTCTTGAGTTATGAAATGAAAAATATAACAAAATGCTTTAAAATAAAGGAGCAAATGTGAATGCTGGAATTGCTGCACTGCACTTTGCAACTTATTATTAATTATTATTGTGAAGTTAATGTTGAATACATAGATTAGATAGCTGTTGAAATTCTGCTGATGATGATGAAATTAATAATAGAAAGTAAAGAAAACTCTTGCGGTACTACAACATTGTTTATAACAACTTTTGCAGTCAAAATATTACTCATTTTAGTTAATTTTGTTTTATTTTTTGCAAGCTAGGGCTTGTTCACAAATTCTTACTGCAGCGTTAAAAGGAAACATCGTGAAAGGTATTCTTGGTTTATTTATTTATGATTTTGACAAACCTCTCCCTCAATATCTCACATGAGATTATGGATAAAATTTTTTTTAATAAATTCTATATTAATGGACTAAAGGTGACATGAGTTTTTCGATGAACCCCCTCCCCCTTAGTAAGATTTTGCAGGACCCTCTCTCCACAAATTTGATATTTAATATATTAATTATTCATTTAATATTTAATTCAATTTAATATATTAAAGCTGTTACTTCCATCGAATCTACCTACTACTCATTCTTCTTTTTATACTCTTGCAAAAAAGAGTATATTAACTTTGTCATGAAGTTTGCGACGCAGGGAAGGAGACATTTCAGACTATATAAAGTAGATATAATCTTGATCAGGTCGACGAGTTCATATAGCCATGTCCGTCTTTCTGTTTTAATGTGAACTCCTCCCAGAGTTTTAATGTTAGAAAAAAAATTTATATGCAGAATATTTTCTTATAGACAATTTAAATGTGAAAACCAGCTTGAACGGATTACCAAATGCCATATAGCTGCCATAGGAGCGATCGGTCAAAAATTATCTTTGTGCGACAAAAATTGAAAACGCCAACGTACTATTGAAAATGCTGATTTAAAAATGACTAATCTACTTTTATTCAGTGGTTCAAATGTAAAAAACAATCTACGGTTGTTGAATGTTGCAGTTTAAAGAGGAGGCATAGAGATTGTTGAGGAACTTTTCCGACACGATTTCGATATTACTGCTCGAGACGAAATTGAAAGAACAGCATTGCATTTTACTGCTTTTAGTAAAACTTATCATTTTTGTGATTCTACTGTGGAAAATAGTGATCTTAATATTAAGGCGCTAAAGAAGATTGCTAAATTACTTCTTAGTAAAGGTGCTGATGTAAAAGCAAAAACAAAGAATGGTGTCACAACGCTCAACTATGCCATTCTTGGATGTTATGAGCGGATTGTTGAAACTCTTTTGGAACATAATGCAAAGTGTAACACTGGACAAAAAAATGGCATGACACCACTCCATTTTTCTGTGCGATCGGGAAACGAAAGAATTATCAAAGTGCTATTGAATAAAGGAACTAATGTAAAAGCTAAAACCAAAGATGATACCATTGCGCTAAATATTGCAATTGAAAAAGGTAAGAAAACTATTGTTGAATTGTTGTTAGAATATGGTGCCTATGTCGATTTGAAAATGAAAAATGGTTTGACACCATTACACTTGTGTGCTGAGACAGGTTATTATCAGGAAATTATTGGGACTTCGTTGAAATTTGGTGCTGATGCAAACTCAAGGAATAGGAAAGGCTGTTCAGCACTTCAAATAGCTTCCAAAGGAGGACATTAAGATGCAGTTCAAACTTCTCTTGAGAATGGTTCGGATATGACTGGCTTAGGGTCATTCTACTGACTACGCAGATGTTCTAATCCTCGAGTGTTTGGGTGTGAACTAGCATCTGAAGTTTTCGTTCGACACAACTAAAATGAAAGCCGCAAATTTGTATGCAAATGAAAAAGATACACCAACAATAAGAAGCGCTAAAATAATTGGTTTTGATGTTGAATATGACAATGAGTTAGTTCGCATGAGGCTTGAAAAGATTAGTGACACAAACATATTACTTTACGATATTATGGCCACCGATACAAATTCACTGTCAAAATATATGATGAATGGAAATATAGAACAGGCTGTAAAAGCAGACGAATATAAAACAAAGTATCCAATATATGCTGGCTTGATAAAAAGTCACTTCTGAAAGGGTATGACAAGAAAAAAGGTAATGAGAACTAACCAATAATATGTGCCACATTCTCTTTTACAATTTGCCCCAGTTACCCCACGACTGTACTGAAGAACGATTTAGTTATTTGAGTGACAAAGACTTACGAAATTAAAAGGATCCTTGTGAGCATAAACAAATTGCAATTAGTTAATGAACTATTCGGCAATAAAGAGAAAAGAAAACCAATTGCATTTTCGTCTTTATATTTAGTTAAGAAGCAAAACCTCATACCGTTTTTGTAATATGGTATAAGGAAAATATAAAAATTATAAAATAAATGATTTAGTCTGATTTTTGTTAAGCATAAGCATCATATTTAAGGAGTTCCTAAGAAAGCACCGATTTCCATAACATTCTCTCCGATTCCGTTGATGATGGAGGGATGCAGAGTCAGCGCTTGGCGACTTCCACGAAGCTTCAGTATTCCACGTAATGGGTCTGTGAATAACGAAGCATATATGTATTTTGAAAATTGTATTATTTTAAAAATATATGTAAGAGCCTTCCAATAAATTTGGAAGCATTTGGTTTTCCTTGTACTGCCTAAGCGTCAATAAATAAATGGTAATATAAATGCCTCTTTTTTTAAATCGAGGATCCAATAGAGTGGCAATCCGAGTGACCGTCCTCTTTTCAAAATTAATCATCAAAAAACAGATTTTAACTCTCCCAAGCTTTTGTTCTGGTGTTATTATTGTTGGATACTATTATTTTTGTTTATAAATAAAAGCTTGTCTACGACTGTAGAGCTAAGTAAGGTCCTCCTAATTGAAATGAATTGACTGCTTTATCACTTTATCTTTCGTAGTGACCGCACACTTTATTCTAAGCAATCCCTACAAAAACAATGTTGAATTGTTTTCCAATTTAGTTAATGTATTGTAGGGTGTAGTCACGATTGCGTCCACTTTCTTTTCAGAAATTTGTCATTATACCTTCGTCGACCACGGCTTTAGCCAAGCCAACACCACCAACTATAAACTTTAAATTTTAACGAAGTCTTATTAATTTATAAGAAATAATATACAAAAGTTATTGTACAAATACAATCGATTATTTTCCACCTCTAGATAAGTCGTTATCAAGTGAATGACGGAATAAGGAGTCAATCAAAAATTTACCAATTCGAAAAGCTACTTGCCGATTGTTCTTTCCTCTATTTTAAAATATTTATATTATTCCATATGTAAAAAAAGAAATATTTTCATTTAACATGGACACAAATTGCACACTTTTTTAAACACTTCTTATTAAGAAGCATTCTCAATCCAAGTTCACAAAAACTCCGTTAAGGAAAGTTTAAATTCGGAAAGAGCACCCCGAATTACATAAGGACACAAGTTTTCAAAACTCCCGAAAAACTTTCCAGGCAAAACTACCAAATGACTGGACTAATTGTACTTATTGAAAACATTAATAATTAAGTATCCCGAAAGTCATCTCACGCAGTCACGAACAAGCACAATTTAGCGAGCGGCTCAATCACAATGAGTCACAGATTTGCGAATCGCTGAGAAAAAGTCACATGTCTTAAAAAATTGTTCATCACTAGCTAGAACAGCCGCGTATGTTTTTTGCTATTAAAATTTATCAGGTCACATCAGCTAGAGCCATAAACCTTCTGTCAGGGTTACCCCTCTAAGTTTGTAATAATATTTTTCGAATGGATAAGACACCATCTTCCAAACTCGGCGATGAATCAAATAAAAGATTGTTTGATATTGGTAAACTCGTTGCTTACGAGGATAATACCTGCCTAATACAACGTTTGTTAGATGTGCCTGAGTCTCTATACACTTATAGGCAAATAGTTGGTGAGGTGAAAAATCTTTTGGATATATTGCGACAATTGGATGTGGTTGAAGGATCTGGCATAGCTTTAGTTATCGAACAACATACGCCGGCGAGTTGTGTTCTGCTTTTAACGTATGTAAATTTCAGTTTAATTTAGCGATATGCATATTACTTATAACAAGTATTCAATTATAGCACACTAAATCACAACTGCTTCTTTTATGCTTCGGGGAGTCCGCCTTCAACAACAGAGTCCATAAAGGAGTTATCTGATAATGGTATTCATTACCTAATAACGACTGACCAGGACACAAAACTTGAATATCTTACAAATTTCAAAATATACTCAAAGTGGTTTTATTTGTACAAACTGCCAAACATGAATGGATCTATCAAATGTCAACTTCCACCGAATATGTGCTACACAATTGCTACAACTGGCAGTACTGGTTCACCAAAAATGGTGCATGTACCGTATGACTGTATTCTGCCCAATATCAAGGGACTAAATGAATTGTTCAAGATTACTGCCTCCGATGTTATATATCTGTCCGCGCCGCCTACATTCGATCCATTTGTTATTGAATTTTTTCTTGCAATATACTACGGAGCAGCTTTACTAATAACCACAGCTGAAATACGTTTAGCTCCAGACAAATTGCTGCAAACTTTGTTCCCAAACGAAGAGAGTATGAGCGCATGTACCGTCCTGCAAATGACGCCTTCACTCTTTCGTTGCTTCGGTGAGGGTAATATACGCCAGCGAATTTTGTGTACCAACAGTCGATTGAGGTATGTTTATTTAATAAAATATAATATAGGCAATTATAATTTAATACTGAAAAGAGTTTTACTTTTAGGCGGCGAGCCGTTTCCAAATGTAATGGAGCTTAAGAGCTGGACAACGGCAGAAGTTCTGAAAAAAAAATTCATTTGCAATATTTATGGGATTACTGAGCTCTCTTGTTGGAGTACAATATATGTGTGTAGAAATTTTGAAAATGTGCCACTTGGTCACACCATTGAAAAGGATACACAACTGCGAATTCTAAGTGACTCAAACGAGGTTGTAGTCGGTGCCGGTAACGGCACACTCTTTGTGGGTAGCGCTAAACGACGTTGTTACATACCAACCATAGATGGCGACAAGCCTTCTGGTCGAGAAATACTTTTTCGTAGCACTGGAGATTTGGTTAGTAGATTGGAGAATGGTCAAATACATTATGTATGCCGCACAAATGACATTGTGAAACGCGCTGGTAAACGCTTATGTTTGTGTAAGTTGTTATTTAACCTATTTCGTTTCTGCAAAAGTTTATTAAGATAATTGTATTTTAGCCTCATTGTCACAGAAAATCGAAAATATACTCGACCGTCAAATAAGAGCAAATTGTCTTTGGGTATCATCCAAACAGAAGCTTATATGCGTGCTGAACATGACAATAAAAAAAGATGATCGAGAACAAAAACTGCAAAAGTCAATGATAATAACACAACTAGCGCCACATGAGCAACCAGATAAATTCATCTACCAGTGTACATTGCCGTTAAATAAACATGGAAAGCTTGATAAGAAGACTTTGCTGTCGCTTTGTGAGAAACAATTAGAAAGGTTGACACCAGAGGAAGTTTTCAAAGACTTCTTAAGCGACACTCTTAGCCTGAAACTAAGCTCAACTTCAAGTGCGGAAGAGTCATCTGCCGAACCAGTTGTTAAGTGTGCCAAAATGTCATTAGACTTGACTTTTCGCCAAGCCGGTGGAAGTTCCTTCCATGCGGTAAGCTTAGCGACTGAAATTGGCAGCCAATTGCAGAAAGCAGAGGACCAACGCAATTTGTTAACATATTTGATGGATGATGGTGTAACAGTTGGCCAAATTTTAAATTTTCTAACAAAAGCAAAGTTGAAGAATGCGCAGGTTACAAATCAGACAATTGCAATAAGCGCCACCACTTATATTAAATTTACTTTTGCTTGGCGCGTCGACTTCAAGAAATGCATTGATGCCGGCGTCGCAAATTACAATGACATTTATTTAGCAGTCGGTGCACATTCTCGATTGCTACAAGTCATGGATCCACATAAAGGTCATCTGATTTCGAGCCTGACGTTGCCCGATCGCATTGAATGCAAAGTGCGGTGGGTAAACGCTGAGTTGGCTCTAGTTGGTTGTTACGATGGGTACTTGTACGCTTTTCAGCCGCAAACTGGCACTATTATTTGGTCACTGTCAATAGGTGGCTTAATCAAAGCACGGCCACTAATGTGTGGTGCAGAGCTTGTAATTGTGGCTAGCTACGCAGATGATTTCAATGTTTCATGCATATCATTGACGGTAAGTTTTTAAAAGACAATACAGTTTTATACTAATTTTCAATTCGGGTACTGCAGACTCACAACTTTCTTTGGCGTTCAAACGTTGGCTCAAAGGGCATATTTGCGGCGCCTATACTTGTAGATGCCCACAGCGCTCTAATTTGTTCACTAGACGGCAGCTATGCTCATATTGATACTGCAAATGGACGCCTTTGTTGGGTGCAAAAATGTGGTTCGCCAATATTCTCAACGCCTTGTTTACTGCCAAATGGTAAGCAATTTGCGCTTGCAGAAGTTAAGGGTTTTGTGCACATTTGTAATATGTCAGATGGTCAGTGTGTAAGTACCAACTTCCAGGCATTAATATTGACTTTATTTTGAATTGAAATTCCCCTTTTTTCTAGATTCAAACGTACAAGACCGAAGGAAACATTTTCTCCAGCTTCAGTCTACATGCGGAAAGTGATTCAAAGTTGTTGTTGGTCTTTGGCTGTTATGATCAACGTGTTTACTGTCTCAGTTATATGTTGAGCAGCAACGTGCTTTCTTTGCTTTGGCGTACACAACTCAATGCTGCTTTATACGCTACTCCACTTTTGTTGCCGCTAGAGAAATGTACGTATGTTTTGTGTTGCTCAACTCGCGGATTATTGTCGCTACTGGAACTAAACTCTGGTGAGGTGTTTGCCACGCACACAATTGAAGGAGAAATATTTTCAACGCCATGTTGCATTGGAAATCATATTTATTTTGGCTGCCGCGATAACTTTTGTTATTGTTACACCGTGAGAGTTGAGAAGAGTGTAGACGCATCGTTAAATTGATTTTATTATTTGAGACTAGACCAAGTAATCTAAGATTTATTATATTTTAAAAATATGATCTCACAAATTGAAAATCAGGTTAGTGTTTCCCGGTTAAATAACCAATTGCCTGTTGCGCCTTCTCCAGTCGTTAAACCAACATGTTTCACTTCAGAAAATTGACCACCATGTTTATGTGATAAAAAAGGCGCTTGATTGTCCTCGTAACCAACAGTTATGGTTTCGTTATTCAATATGCCTTGAGTTTTCGCAATAGCATTTGTAATCCATTGTCCATTGTCATTCAATTGTATTACTGACTGATTATTGCCCCAACCACCTAAGACGATTATGTAGAATGGAGGTGCGTTATATGCAGCTCTCGAAATGCTGACATAAGCGTCCTTGTTGGTGCGAACTTTGAATTTAAATTCGTTGCGATTGATGCGAAAGAATGTGTAACCGCCTGTATTAGGCGTACAAATTTCGTCTATTTGGTGAAATGTCAATTAAATAAAATAATTTAAGAAAAAATCGTCTTTTATTTGCATACGTACGACTTTGAATGTTATTTGATTGACCTGATGTATTGGTCTTATCACCTTGGTTATAAAGGAGTTTGAGCAAAGTCACGTCGTCTTTGACACCATTGAGCATGCTGTAACCAAATGGATCCTGGTAATTGTATTGGAATCTTTATTTTGAACTTTCATAATTTTTTAATAACATACAATGTAATCGTCGTCATTGTTCCGTTCAAGCACTTAAAGGTGAGAAGTTAACATAATAATGGATTAGAAAAGTATATTTTATATTTCTTACCACGCGATACATTGAGATCTTCATCTTGTAATATTCTAAAAAATTATGAAATGTGTATATAAAAACTATTTTCAGATGTATTAGATGTATACCTTCTGTATGCTAATATTTGACGTCTTAACGAGTCCTGTTTTTTGTGAAGATCCTCAAGTCGCTTATCTAAATTTGTCCAAAGTATTTTGCTTAAAGGCGCCACATATACCTTCGAAGAGCAAAAATTATTTTCTTTAGTAACGACTTTTGTCTTTTTTTTAAAGACGTTTTTACCAAGTAACTTTGTTGTTCTGTGAAATCCAAAACAACAAATAACATTAACAATATTAAAATATGCATTTTTTTATGTAGACATTGTTCTTGGTGCTGCGATTCTAAGCGACTAATTTCGGAGCAGAAAATCACTTTGAAATATATGGACAAATAATGGTGATAAGCTGATGCTTATCTCAAGGGCGCAGTGGGCCATAGCAAGGCAGTTTTTTAATTTTAATTTTAAGTGTGTTAATAATACTATACCATGTTAATTGATTTCCCTTCTTATTTCTTTAGGTGATTCTGGATGATTGTTTGTCAGGCACACATTCTTGGATATATGTATGTTCAACTCAGTTGGAGTTCAACATGAGTCTCTAATTCAATTTAAGTCCATATAATATTCCTGTGAACTCCTGTGATAAAGTACCAGCACATCAGACCCTAGCAGATCGTTTCAAGAATAACACCGATTTGAAACTCGATTTTGAAAATATCGTAATTTATCATTCTCCGTCTCTTTTTAGCTTTTTGTGCTTCTTCTTCACTAAAGATACAATTCCAAAATGAAACAGAAAAATTAAAACAAAAATTTGGAATATTGAAATGACTCATAAGCACTTGTATTTAATATTAACATATATGCGACAAGAGGTTTCTGAATGTTGCCACAAATGCTTCTCTTTTTACACAAGTATGTCTCTTTCGAGTCAAGTGCGTCTATGGCTTCAAACACTCATCCAATTTGTGATTGCCATTTTTCTAGAAATTTTTTTCACAAGCAATTCACTATCTTTTACTTGTAATGGCTGCAAATCCGAATATAAGTGCTATAGAGGAGAACTTTGAAACTCAAGATGTAAGTCGGCATGTTTCGGTAAACTACATCGTGTTATTCAGTCTGCTTTTCTTGCAGTTTGATGAAGAGGAGGTAGATGATCAGTTGGTGGCCAGTAATGCTGGCCGCAAACGGCTTTTCAGCAAGGAGCTGCGCTGCATGATGTACGGCTTTGGTGACGACAAGAACCCTTACACTGAAAGTGTTGACATGCTCGAGGATTTAGTTATTGAGTTCATAACGGAGACCACGCACAAAGCAATGGAGATTGGGCGTACAGGTCGCGTTCAGGTAGAAGATATTATATTTTTGGTGCGCAAAGATGCGCGTAAATACGCCCGCGTGAAAGATTTGTTGACCATGAACGAGGAATTGAAAAAAGCGCGTAAAGCATTCGATGAGATTAAATATGTTGGTGAGTAAGAAGAATGCAAATCCGATAAGGAAAATGTTTAAAAAATATGTATACTTTCAGGTAATGAGGCGAAAATTAAATGACAAAAGTCAAAGTAGCTTAGTGGCCTACAGTGTTTACTTTTTATAAAAGCAACTCTAGATATAATAACAACATTAATAACACAAATAAAATACATTAGCTATCTTTAAATTATCTAGTCGAAGTAATCCTCAAGGTCGATGTCGGGATTCAGTAGTTCATCACCAAAGGGGGTTAGATCAACACCATTTAGTATTAGATTCTCACAGGTCTCTGCCAAATCGGTGTTGCCAATTAAAATAGCACCACGTAGGCGACCATCTTTTAGCACAAACTTAATGTACTCTTTGCCCTTAGTGGTGCGCAACAAGATTTCATAGTCACGACCAAGATCTTGGCCATTGAAACGACCCAAAAGCACAACTGGAAAACCAAACAGTTGCGTTACATGCCCAAACATCTCAAAGCAAAAGTCTTGATAGATGACTTCCTCTTTGAACGCTGCTGCCATGCTCCTGCCTGCCATAGCGCCCATCTGACGCGCCTGTGTCCACAAACGCATTTGAAACCAGTATGGTGCTGGTTCCCAAGCCGCCGTACAGACATCGCCTGCCGCATATATGTTTGGCAAATTTGTCACCATCATTTCATCAACGGCAATGCCACCGTCTGGTGCTAATGCCAATATAGAATCACATTCATATTCATGACGTGGTTCGACTCCGGTCGCCGATACTATAAAATCACAATCCAATTGCTCAACTTTGTTCTCGTCTTTTCCGGTATAGGCGATTGAAACCACTAAACGTTCATCTTCGTGCTCGTTCATATAAAACTTTGAGATTTGTGCACCATAGTGCACTATCGGTGCACTTTTGCCAAGTTCTGTGTTCTTGCCAGCCAGCTCGTAAGTGCGATGCCAGTCCGGTCCCAATGCTGCTCCTTTTTTTTGTTGGTCATCTTGTGTTTTCACGGCCGGTTCATCCGAAGATGTCTCGACTGGCAACATTTCACCATACCGCATTCGCTTGATGGCGACAGGTGCATCTATCATATCCTCTTTGGTTTCTTGCTGTGCATCTAGAAAAAATTGTGCTGCGCCAGGGTCCACAAATGTTGCGGAAATGTGGTTGTCCTTTATCACCCAGTGCACTTCAATGTCATGCAGCTCATACGCTAATTCACTGGCTATGCCACCATTACCGACCAGAACAACACTTCGTGCATCGTTTAAGCGCCGCTGCAACTCCAGCACTGAGTCTGTGTCACGTATTGTAATTACTCGCTTAAATGGATCCTCAGCCGCAAAGACGCGTGGTTTACCACCGGTGCAGAGACATAAATAGCGATATTTAATTGTATGTTTTGACTGAGTTGTGCGTACCCAACGCTGTTTCGAGTTGATGTAGCCAAGTTGATCGACCATTGTCAGTATGCTTGCATTGAGATCCCCAACACCACTTTCGTTTACATCAAATTTGTGCAAATAACGTGCGACAGGCTCAAGATTGGAGACGGTTTTCACAACGTTCGATTCGGTAAGTAGTAGCACCTTCTGTGTTGGACAGCAAACGGAAAGCGTTTCAGCACAAGTGACGCCCGCAATCCCGCCACCCACGACTAGAAAAGTGACGTCGATTGGTGCATGGACAGTTGCCATGATACTAAGTCCTCTTAACACTGATCTTTACATATGTATTATTGATGCGTAAATGTTTCTCGATTTGTGATAAAAGTTGAACAGCTGATTCGATGCAACTGAAAACAAACCTCATCAGCTGTTCATTGCAGTTAACCTTAAAAAATAATCGCGCAATTTTAAAAGCTTTATTTTTTATTAGGAAAGTTTACTTTAAATTTGTGACTTATTTTTTTCATCCTTCTCCTGTTTGCCATAGTATTCACTGTAGTCATACTTTCGGAATGGCACATCAAAACTCAGCATGCCAGTATCCCATGCACGCTCAACAGCAACCATCAAATTCAAATGCTGTTTTTGACACAATCCCGTTTTGGAGTAGCTTAGCACTTGACCCGTCTGCGGCGAAAGGAATTGCTTCAATAGATCGGTATTGCGATGATCCAACACCAGGTATTCATCACGACAAATCGGACACGGATTGCCAGTTGATATCTTGCCCTGGCGTATGCACGTCTTGCGCGTCTTACGCGGTGCGAACATGCCCTTGTGATTGCGCCTGGTTTGAATTTTATTTAAAATTAAAATTTTATCTATTTAATACAAAAGAATGAGAGCTCGGACCTGTATTGTTCCCAGACAAATTGCTTGCCGTAGGTTTGCTCATACGCACTGCTTTTCAGGTATCTTATAGATGTCTCTACCGGTATTACTTGAGTACGATCGTTTGCATCATGTTTTTCTAATGCCTCCGCTGCATCCACTTCACCATGGCCATCCTGTTCAGTCGTCGTTTCCGCTACTTTGTTCTGAATTGCATGTGTTGTGTGCAAAGTGCAAGCTCCTTGCGAAAAGATCATGCGTGTTAACGTATTCGCAATCCCCCGGGTTATTTGTAACATTTTTGGTTGGCTAGAATTTCTGTTGATTTGATAAGATCTGTTTTATAACCTGCGAAGGCTTCGTTCGTGCGGTGATTTCGCTTTAAAAACGTAATATTTTGCAAGAATCTGAAACAAAACAAAAGAAAATTTAATAGGGGTTTTGCTATATTTGTTTATAATAATATAATAATAATAATTTGTACCTCAAAATTAATGCAATTAATATTATTAATAATAACTTTAATAAATTATAATAATTAGTGGTGGGCGAACGCAGAATGTCACTGTAGAGGTGGAGAATCATCGATGTTACATCTATTTCATCGATGTTTTCAATACATCGCTAAAATCGTTAGTGTAAGTGTTAAAGTTTTTAGTTGGTGGTTGTCTAAAGCAGAGAGTATCAGAGACAGAGAGTATTAATATTAATATCTCTGATCAGATTGGTCCCTTGTTAATATTAATACTCTCTTGGTGTGGGCGCACAGTGAACGATCTTGGCTGGAATTCAGCTGACGCATGTCTCTTGAAAATTTACAGTGCCATGAGTCACTACAGTTGCAAATCTCTAATTAAGTGTGATGTGTTCGCTTGAAATGGCATGTGACTGTGTCGGACGGTTGCAGATATAGCTTGGCTTATGTTTGCGTAAAATGCCAAGTGTCGCTGAATCAGTTCAATCGAAAATTCTTAATTTCGAATTGAATAAAAGGCGCGATGAAAATGGTTAAAGTGGATATTTTTTAAAAAGTCGACGGCAAATTGCATTTCATTTTCGTTATAAATATTATATAATTACGTGCGGTTTTATTTTATTTATTTTACTCAAGAGCTGATGCCGATTTGATTCCCCAAAATATTTCTAATATTAGGTTACTGAAGTCTCAAATAAGTCGCATTTAATTAATCTTGATAAACGTTAAGACTTAACGTATAACGTATTAATAATATTATTATTAAATGCTGATTTTGGCTTACCCAAATCTGCATGTTGATGTAGAAGTTGTATGTATTATGTAATTGATTGTAACAAACGAATAAACGACATAAACAAAGTTGCGTGGGAGCTAAATTGCTATTGAAATGCCTTCAATTAAAAAAGTTTACAGAAAAACTTACGTCATTTGAATAGAAAATTATTGCGAAAGTGCGACTTCTTGTTAGTTAAAAATAACTAAAAATCTATTTTCGTTTTATTAAATAAATTTGCACCAATATGGGTCAGGGTCTTAAAAAGTTATTTTAAATCAGCCAATGTTTTTTTTAGCTATTCATCTTTTAATACGTCAATATACTAATAAAAATACTTTCTTGTATCCACCGATAAAACACTTATAAAAACTATTGACGCCAATTTGGCTACACACAAAACTCAAAGAAATAAAGCATTCAAATAGACGTCAGCCATAATTCAAAATTTAAATGGCTGAAAAGGTTCTTGAAAATGGTCAAAATTGTGGCTGTCGGTTATGAAAAATTGTTATTGGCTGTTGAGTCTCAAAAATGAAACTGTTGAGTCAAAAAAAAGTTGGCAGCGCTGCGTGTCATTCCGCATGGCACAGATTGACACAGCAAGAGCAAAATTGATTTGCCGCATGTCGCGCTGCATTCGCTTGGCGATTTTCCCGTTCCTCCGTTTTCTATACTTCTTCTTCCTCTACTGCTTACGCTCTTTCGCTAAGTGTTTCGCTTTTATGCAAATTTAGCTCCTAAGCGTTTCTCGCCCAAATCACCTGCGAGTTCCGGTGACTCGACTAATAATAATATTTTTATATCTTGTAACTATTAAATGTCGAAATTGTATTTATTAAGCTTGAAAAAAATGATTAGCATGTTTTGTTTTCTGGAGTCGACAACTTTGTTCCACTTTCAGGAGAGCAATTTAGTCAAAAAAAAGAGAGCCAGTGGTAGGTTAACATGCACTTGCTGAGTGAACCCGTTTCAAGGTAATTTTATTCAGTTGTTGTATGTCGCGGTGCATTTCATTTGTATTTTTCCCGTTCCTTCGTTTTCCTTTTTTGTGTCAGTTTTGTGTCATCACTTGGCTCACTTGTGTGTCACGTCGAAATAATTCGTTAAACCAATTTAAATTGTCCAATTAATTGAAATATAGCGAATTTCCAACTCAGCTTTCGAAAAAATCATCATCAGACAACGTTTCCTATAGCTAGGCCTGAGAGACCCTGTGACAAAAACCATGTCATGCGATATTTCAACACAAATATGAAGGGCAGCGCATGTTAGTTTCGATTCGAAAATCGTCGATTTTGCACCTGCAGCATGTAATAACATCAACAACAAATGACGAAACAAAGTGAAAACGTAATTAAATAATTGTGCGTTAAATGTAAGTGCAAAAGGAAAAGTGAAAAGTGTGAAAAAAATATGTAAAAAATAACTACAGCAAACTATGCGAATTTGTCTGCGTTTGATTTTTTTTCATACGTTTTTGTGTACTGTTTTTTTTTTTTGTGTATAGTTGCTGGCGTTCCGCTGGGCCAGCTGGTTTATGCGCGCGGAGGTGTGTGCGGTGTTCGTGCAGGATCGAAAAATCAATAAAAATACGCGCAGCAGCGCAGTCAGCGTTGACGTTTACGCTGGCGTTCACAACGCGTCGGCGCGTTCAACGTGAGCAAAACAAAAAAGCGAATTAATACGTAAAATGAATGCGTATACGAAAAAATGCGACAAAGGGAATACGAAAAAAGCATAGATTCATATACGAATCATTGTTGTTCCTAGTTGTTAGTGTGTTTGTGGGGCAAAAGCAATCAATCAACGTTGAATAATATAATAACCTGTGACAGGATATTTCATGGTTTTTGTGTGTATTGGCAAACCAAATAAGACAAAACTAAAGTGATAGATACATATTCATATAATATACAATTCGGAATGCAAAGAACGTAACACGGACGAGTTTTGTGCGAAATCCCAATTGTATTGTCATTTTTTTATGCGTTCGTGTTTATGTAAATTGTGTTCGCTTATTGTGTTGAATTAATAAATAAAGTGATGCATACAAACAACAATGATTGAACTTGTTGCGCATACATACACAAACAAATATTTGGAATTCCCTATCTACACAAACAAAAAGCAACGCAAATATGAAAATCAAACAAGTTTAACAACAAAGTAGTTATATCAAACACCTTTAAACAAAAAAACCGCACTCAACCATAAAACAAATTCGCAAACACATACAAAATACAATCGCACTCAACCCTTACTCCCTCCCTCTTACACTGATTGGCACGGTGTATAAGCACTTCACATACAGAGTCGTTATTTTTAAACAGTTCTTACTGAAATTGCCGACTTGTCAATTCGCTTATCTTTTGTTATTGTTGTTGTCGTCTTTTTTTTGGTTTCGTTTACTTTGCACTTTTTCAGAAAATTCATATTGGAAATTGTGTCGTCTTGTGTTAAAGTAAATAAATATTTTTATCGCAGAAAAACTGTTGTATTATAGAAAAGCCTGCATTTGTTGTTATTGTTGTTGTAGTACACTTCCAGTTTGTTGCTCTCATTAGTCACTTTCTCAACAATAAAGAAAGTCGACAAGTTTTTTCAAACCTTGTTTTGCTAACTAACACATTACAAATGGTGTTGTCATAATGAGGGCCATGTGGAATTTTTAGTTTAGTACATCTCTGACGCATTTACATAGTTGAATAACGCAACTTTTGTGTATTTTTTCACAACATAACTTAGCTTTTCTAATTAACTTGATTACGTACGACGCACGTCAGTTGTGAGAGGTCATTAGGTCAAATTTGTTGACGAGAAAGTTGTCAGCGTCAGATTTTATTTCTATTGAAACAAATTGTATACATTGCACGCTCAGATAGCTTTAATTCATACGGTATATTTAAATTTAATAAAGTATATAATATATGATATAAACACATGCCAAAAATGGCAACCGTGCAAAAGTAAAAAAAAAACAATTAATTTTTTATATAACTAAGAACAAAGAAAATGTGGGGGAGTGCACTAGCCGCTGCATCTCAAAGCGTGGGGGCACTCACCCACCAACTTCACTACTCTACCTCACACACACACACACAAGCATACACGCTACGCTTCTGCTTCTGCACTTCAGACCCGTTAAATAGAAAAAATATGTAAATGTAATTAAAAATTCTATAATTAATATGCAAGAAAATCCAATAAGCAAACAATATGTATAAGCGTGAAAGAGACAAAAGAAATATGGTTCATGATTGCAGGCGGCATTTGCTGACATTGAAGTTTTTGATTTTGTTGTTGTTGTTCCCGCTCATTTGCATATAAAATGCCGCTACTATTGCCGTTTCTCTCTTGCTTATTTCCTCTTTCCTGTGTCATTGTCACGTTTCCTGCCCTTATCTTTAACTCCTCTCGAGCAATGCACGCGTTGGAGCGGAAAAATCACTGCTAGCTGATTATGAAAAATAAAACAACAATAACAACAAATACACAAGCACAACAACAACAACGCAATCAATAAATGTTTGAGTCGCGTCGTGTCGCCAGCAAGCAGCATTCAATTACACCCACAACAAGAACAACAAACGAACGAACGTAGTACTCATATAACGCATATGCACGCACACGTAAACACAAACACCAATATATGTAGATTGGAGCGCACGTTCGTTGTTGGTTTACTTGTTTGCTTGCTCGCTCTCTCATCTTCTTCCGCTCACCAGTTCATTCATATTCAACACATTCAACTGGGCATTCATTTAGTTTTCAATTGTTGTGCTGTGCTGTGCTGTGCTGTGAATGCAATCATCAGAAATCAGCGTCAATACAACAAACCAGTGAAAACAGCTGTTGCGCACAGTTATTTCAATGCTCAACAAAACAAAACAATAACAAAACGACAATTGAATATACAATAACAACAACAATTTATAACAATAATTTACACAATATGTTGCTGCCGCCTGCCGTGAGTGAATCATAAAAACAATCATTATTTGCACAACACAAATTATTGAAAGAGCGCGTTGTGTTAAGTCGAACTTAATTGAAAAGTGCTTCAATTGAACATTAATGTGTGCGCAAGTCAATTGAAAAGGTTGAAAAATGATCGCTAATTAGTGTGAAAGGCGTCACTGTAATTATAATTAATTAATTGTGTTGTTTTTCTTTTTATTTTAAGATTTACAACGCACTGTTTCCAGCGTGGTAAGTACTGAACCACACACAAAGCAATATTTACGTTGAAAAAGAAGTGAAAAAAAAAATAAAAAAATAAAATCAGTGCAACCAAACATTTAAATCGTGGTGGACTAAACGCCGCCGCTAGCAGCAAGCGTCCGCCAGCAGCGCATAACGGTTTAAGTACAAAGCATAACAGTATTGCAATAGAATGAACGTCATGCGTAAACTGCGTGGCGCTGCAAGCGCACCGCCCACAACGGGCAGCGGCACGGTCGGCAGTGGTACGGCCAATGGCAGTGCGGGCGTTGTGGCGCCACAGCTTGTCAGTGCGCACAGTGAGGATGCATTGCTTGATGCACGCGTCCAAATGAGCCTTGTCACGCTGAAAAAACTCTTCAATGAGTATACACATCCAAAGGAACCGTTAAGCGAACAGGAACGTGACATGAAGCTTTATCAAATGTTGCCGCTCTTTTGTAAGGTAGGCGTTTTAATAACATTAATACAGCAATTGATGAACGGGAAATTTGATTATATTTTATATTATTTAAACACAGGTCTTTAGCGCTTGTCCCGCCACAGATATGAGCGAAAAGTTCTGGGATGTTGTGGCCTTCTGTCAGCAGGTATCACGTCTGATGGTTAGCGAAATACGTAAACGTGCCTCAAATCAAAGCACAGAGGCGGCTTCCATAGCGATTGTTAAGTTTCTGGAGATTGAAACGAATGAGGAATCCAGCAGCGGTTGGATGCTCTTATCTACGTTGAATTTGCTTGCCAATGGCGATGTGTCACTCATACAGGTGTGTGTATAAAGGGTTGTGCTAAGCACACATTTGAACGGTATTACTTTGAAGCAGTTGTCAAAGCGTAAAATCGTCAAATAAGTGAAAACTTTTGGTAACTAATCATAAATGAATCACGTTTGGCTTTTCTTTAAAATACTGGAGCTACTGATGACGGTGACCTGCATGGCTATACATGTGCGTGGCTCACTTGATAGCATTGAAGCGTTGCCGCATGCGCTCGTTTTTTGTGCCACCTTTATGGGTTATACTTTTCTTGCCGTGCTCGGCAGCGCACGTATTTTATTGCATTTGCGAACGGTGCTCCTGCGTGAGTTTTTCATTGCCGCTTCGGGCTCGGTATTCCATTATTTCTGTGCATTCTTTATCATGTACTATGCCGAACAGGATTTACATCTCATGTATATGGCAAATCAGAATGAATTGGTACATGGCTTCTTTGCCAACTGTAAGATGCAAAGCATTGCCTCGCTTATCGCGGCCACCATGTATCTACTGCATTCGCTGCTTGTAATTGAGCTATATATGAAGTCAGAGGAAGAATTTGGCTTAAAGTTAAATGAAAGTCGTGTCTCATTGGACGAAGATTTAAGCTACAGTTATTTAGCGCGTGATAATCGCGCCAAGACTTCTGTCGATGTGTACTTTTTGTCGAAACCTGTCGATGAATGGCTATGCCGCTTCCATTGGTTTAAACGTTTAGCGACCATGCAAGTTGTACACTCAAAAGAAGAACAAGGCATACCACTCAAGAAAGTTAGAACACAGGACGACATCATGTTTACAAAGACTGGCTCATTATCATTGACCTCATCAACAACATCGATGTCCGCCAAAAGTAATGAAAACTCCTATGTCGTGCAATTCGAACAATGGCGAGCTAATGACTCATCAGCATGGCAAACAGTCGAACCAACTTCGAGTGACGAAATTCAGCATATCACCTTCAAGACAAATACGGATTCATCAAGCCAAGGCGCATGAGTTTTCATAAACAATTTTCTCAAACGCCATATTAATGCTTTTATTAATATAAACTTTAAAATAAATTCGAAATAACTTTTATCTTTGTTTTGTTGTCCTTCCTTATGCGCGCATAGGTCATGACCGCCGCTGCGGTGCCTTCGACTCTGGTCAAGTGTCTATACCTCTTCTTCGATCTGCCCATTGTCGAGGATGATCCACCGCCTGCGCCAGGCGTCAGCGCCAGCGATTTTAATGCACACGAACGTCGCACACTGCTGCAAAAGGTATTCGTGCAACTGCTTGTCAAGCTTTGCTCATATCCGTATCCCGCCGAGGAGCTTGCGCGCATGGATGATCTCACGTTATTGTTTTCCGCAATAACATCGCCGTGTCCGACACATAACATTGTCTGGCGTAAGAATGCGGCAGAGATACTAACTACAATATCGCGTCATGGCTTAACAGATGCCGTCGTCAGTTACATACATTGTAAGTATTAACAGTTGTTATATAACTTTTGCTATGTAATAGTAATCATTCATATTCTTTATAGCCAAAGGCTGCATGGCGCTCTGCGTGGACAACATGCAACGTTTGACATTTGGCAATCCGCTCGAAATTGTCGAAATGTTTGTGACGGTCTTTTGTTTCCTCAAAGATTCTAGTCAAGTGTCACAGATACTAATGGACGATTTTCGTGCATCGCAGGGTTATGTCTTTCTCAGTGATTTTTTGCTCAAGTAACTAACCAAACATTTGCTCATACAACAATGAAAAGTTTTATAATATTTTCTCTTTTTGTAGATTCGATTCAACGCGCTCGCATTCACTTGAGATACAAGCCGCCATACGGAACCTTGTGCTCATGATATCATCGCTTTGCATGTGCGGCTTTCATGAGTTACGTCCGCCGGCACAGTCACAATTCAATACCGTCTTCAAAATGCAGAATTTTCAACTGCCACAGGCAAGCTCACGTGAGACTTGTGTACGCAACATTTATGCATTCCAAGTGCTGCAGACTGTCTTTCTAAAGTCCACATCGCCGGCGCTCTGTTGTACCATATTGGATGCTATTTCACGTGTTTATCACTCGGAGAATGCAAATTACTTTATACTTGAGTCAGAGAATACATTGAGTCAGTTTACGGAACGCATACATCACAAAGGACCACAAATACAAGAGAAATTCTTCGATTTACTAGAGTTCATTGTATTCCAGTTGAATTTTGTACCCTGTAAAGAGTTAATCAGTCTCTCATTGCTGCTGAAAAACAATCACTCCACATCGTGCAGCATACTCTGTCTGAAGACGCTCTTAAATATACTACGGCATAATAACGTATTCAAAGATGTTTATCGCGAAGTCGGCATACTGGAAGTGTTTGTCACCTGCCTGAATCGTTATGCTGAACATGTGCGTAAAATAACCGATGGCGATGAGCATGCTGTCATAGCAAAAGTCGGCGATGTCGAAGATCTTGTCGATACCATGGGCAAACATGTACTCGAGGCGCTTACCATTTTACTTGCCGGCGTAAATAATAATGCACACGCTTTTCGTGAGTGTGGCGGCGCCAAATGCACGCATGATTTGGTCAAGTTCAAGCATTGTCGACCGCAAGCGCTCGGCATCATACGTGAGCTGATACTGTCTGCGGGCGGCGATGATGACATGCTCTTCATACTCTCGGTCATGCATGGCGTTACGCCGTATCAAGTGGAGTTTAAAATACAAATATTAAACACGCTGCTCGGCTGCCTAAAGGATTCTCATCGCACGCGTACCGTTTTCCGTAAAGTTGGCGGTTTTGTATACCTGACCAGCGTTTATGTCTCGCTTGATGGCCTGCTATGCGATATTCCACAAACGACATATAACTCAGCTGAGACAATAACACAAGATGATCTTATATTGCTGCTGCAGATTGTCTGTCAGACATTGACCACAGCTATGCGTTTTGAGCCAGCCAATGCAAAGTTCTTCCATCAGGAAATCTGCACCGCCTCGCTGTGCGATACGCTGCGCCTGCTGGGCTGTTTTGGCAGCGCCACCGAGCTGCAAGACTTCAACGGCGAGTTTAAAATTGACAGCGTGACACAGAAGTATTATCATGACGTTTTCGGTGGTGACATACTTAATTTCACGTAAGTTTGCTTAACATTAACATTAATTTACAATGAAGCGCTTAATTTTGTTTGCTTTTGTCTACACAGCTTTGCCACCGATATACCACGCACGCTCTCATACATTTGCGTTGTCTATCGTCTGCTGTACAGCATTGCTTTGGATAATTTCGAGCCGCCTAACTTAAGTGGCATCATTACACTCATCAGCGAACAGCCCGCGCACAGCGAAATCGCACAACCGGTGCACCCAAACCAATTGAATCTACAGCAGCCCACGCCGGAGCCGCGCATTGTGCACCCAGGCGTCGTGCTTTGCATGTTGCAACTGCTGCCGAGCATACAACACGAGACGGCGACAATGCATGCGCTTAACTTGCAGGTCTACCTAAGTGAGATAATCAAATCACTTGTACGCAATGAACGCAATCAACAAATTATGTGCGATTATGGCTTGGCGGAACAACTGCTTAAGCTCACACGCCGCGCGCTCGCCGAAGAGACGCACCCATTACATGTGCCCATGCAGTATATATTGGAACGCTTGGCCGCGCAGGCGTTGCAACCCACGGAGTTGCGTGACTTTCTGCGTCTAGGTGAGCCGCTCTCATGCGCTGATATCGATCTTCACAATCCGTATCGTTTGGGCGGGCCAGTGCCGCTGACGCGCATCAAGACGCTCGTCTCAATGACAACGCCACGTGATTTTCGTGCGCATGGCTCAAGCACATTGCCGCCGTTCGTGGAGTTGGATATGTCAGCCGAGGGCTTTGGCTGTTTGTATTTGCCTTCACTGGCGCCACAAGCCTCTGCCACATCGGGTGGCACAATCGACTCGAATACAATTGGCGGCATTGGCGCTGGCGATCGTCTCTTTCCACCGCAGACCGGTTTGTCCTACTCAACATGGTTCTGTGTTGAGAAATTCTCAGATCCTAAGAGTGATCCACACTGTGTGCGTCTATTGACGCTCGTGCGTACGATACACAATCCACGTGAGGAGAATCTAGCATGTCTTTCCATACTGCTCTCGGCACGCGACAAAGCAATTGTTGTCTCCACGCAAGAGACGCTCATCATGCCCCGAAAAAGTGAGTATTTAAAACACAAATTGTATTAATTACATTAATCAACTAAAACATCTGCTCAGGTATTGGCGACTGGGAGCCAGACGGCACGGACGATGGCATTGCACGCATATGGTGTCCAGATCTGCTGCATGAGGGCCAGTGGCATAATCTGGTTGTCGTGCTCAATCGTGCTGTTCTCAAGAACTCTAGTCTATCGCTTTATTTGGATGGCGTCGTAAGTTACTGAAGCGGTATTTAATTGGAACAACTTGTTACAATTAAATTTTTAATTTGCCAGCCCATGCATACACAAAAATTGCATTACATTGCGCAGAATCCCGGCGCTAGCTCTTCCAATCTCGCCGTAGCCAGTCAGGTGTTTGGCTACATTGGCACGCCGCCCATTTGGCGTCGTTATTCGCGTCTCTGCTGGAAGCAAGGTGTCTGTCATCTGCTGGAAGATGTGCTAACGCAACAAACCGTACAAACCATTTACAATCTTGGTCCGCACTATATGGGCTCATTACAAGCGCCACAGTTGGGTAAACAATCGGATGCGTTGGCGCCCATAGTGCCGGAAGATCGTGTGCTGCTCGGCTTAAACGCGAAGGCAGTCTCGCAATTGACGCTCGTCAAAATACGTAAAGTTTACTCACGCGCCGATAATAAATCGATTGCCAAGCAGCTGAATATGAACTCGCACGAGAATGCAACGCCGATTAAGTAAGTATACATCATCAGTAATGTCGCTAAACTAATGTGTCCAATCTTAAATAGAATACTGCACAACTCGGCCGGTCATCTTGCCGGCGCTGGTCGCTCACTCGGCGGCGTCGTTGTTGGCTATTTGGGCGTGCGTGTTTTCAGTCCACATCCTGTTTCCGCTATGATTGACACCGTCGGCGGTTGTAATGTGCTCTTGGGCATCATAGCCATGGCCCAGGACGTTGAGTCGCTTTACGCTGGCGTCAAAGCGCTGACATGCGTTGTGCGCAGCAATCGTGCAGCACAAATCGAAATGGATCGCAAGCGTTGCTATCAAACGTTGGGCATGTTCTTCAAAAAGAAAAAGCATCTGCTCAACTCACATATACTGCACCTGACATTCGGACTCGTGGGCACGGTTAATAGCGGTCAGGAGATGTCTGCTATACCGAATGTTACAGCATTCCAGGACTTGCTTTGCGATCTCGAAATCTGGCATAATGCGCCAAATGGTCTGTTACGCTCGCTGCTTGAGCATCTGCTTGAACTTGCCGTTGAGTCAAACGAGAAAAAACAAAATGTGAAGATTATGCGTGATCTGCAATTGTTGGTGAAGCTGTTGCACATCATTGTGGATATACAGGATCATTCAACGCGTGAGATACTTTTCAATTTGGTTGAAACATTGCTCGGCGGTCAGCCAAGGCACACAGACTTGTTGCTCTTTGGCCAATACTGCGCCGCCAAGCTACCGAAGCCGGAGAATGTGGAAAAGTCTGTCGTCATGCCTGTTATGAAGCAAGGCATACCAAGCGCTGAGGATGTCATTGCGCAAAATATTTACTTGCGTAATCGTTGTCTCTCACTGCTGCACGGTCTGCTCTTCACGCCACGCAACACGGTGAATTACATCATTTGTGATGATATCTCCAAAACGCTTGGCATGGATTGGTTGCTGCTCTTCATGCAGCCACACGTTCACTTTACTACGGTCATCATAACGGTGCGCATTTTGGTCGTTGTCTGCGCTAATGAAAGTTTTCTGGTACGCTTCCGCGACTCTACGCACAATGGCGGCTATTTGCGTTACACCGAAATGGTCTCACAGAAGAAAATGTTGGGTCTGGGCGCACAGCAACTTGGCGCGCGTCCCGCAAATGGCACTGGCACCGTGCTGGTCTCCACCGCGGCAAATACCTTGCAGCATTTGCCTACACAGATTGCGGGCGAGGTGCGCACGTCTGCTTTAAATATACCAGGTAATAATAATGCAACTTTTCCCCCACATGTGACGCTTCTTAAACGTAACTCTCCGCTTTAGGTTTCCAAATGCTTGAGTGGCTTATGCAGCATCATCTCGATGTGCCGGAGCTTTACTTTCTGATCACTGCGCTGATCATGGGTCAACCGGTAAAGGTGCTCGCCACGGAGCATACAAAATTCGACTTGGATCGCGTCTGGTCTTTCCTTTGGGGCGCACCCGTCTCTGCCGCTACTCAAATACCAAAAGTGAATGTGTGCGCCGAAGCGGTTTGTGTGCTACTAGGCATGGTCAGAGCCATTGTGCATACGCCAGACTGCGCGTCGTGGCTTAATAGTCATCCGGAGACGATAATACAATTACTCTTCAGTCTCTATCAAAATCTCACGGACTTCATGCCGGTCATGATGTCCGGTGATGTTTTAAGTTCACTTGTCGCTGTACTCTTTGCAAAGGTACGTGAACCAGCAGCCAGCGCCGATTCGGAACCAAACAGCGGCGCCTCAACGCCCACAGATACGTCGTCATGCTTTGTGCTTGATTCAGCGCAGCTCAACGCGGCCTCTAGTCAACCGCCACAGTCCGCCAAACTGACACAGCATCCCGTGCGCAAATGTATTATAGATTTTCTGCGCGTCATTGTCGTCGATTCACTGTCATTGAATATGCATTCAAAGACAACGCCCGTTATTGATCTCGTGCTCGATGCCTCACCCGAATCAGCCGAACTGGCCATGCAAGTGGAATATCAAACGGAAATCATTACAGCGCTAATGGATCATTTACTTGCCGCCGATGTGCTTGTGGGCGAGCAAGCGGCATTGCCGTTGGTGCCGCTATTACAGAGCCATACACAACACATTGCACCCAACGTATTCTACCTGACTGCGCGCATTGTGGACAAGATGTGGCAGGGTTGCCTTACACGTAATCCGCATGATATTTTTGATTTCATTATCAAACTCATTGCGCAAGCGAAGCGACGCTCATCGTCATTGACGCTGGAGCAACTGCACCATTCATTGAATCGCACGATACTCTTCCTGCTGTCACGGCCCACCGACGCCATTACGGAGCAGATGAGCGTGCTGGAGGCGCTCCATAAGATAATACAACATCGGCTGCTCATTTTCGGCGCAGGCAATCATGAATTAGAGTTCATTGGCTGCCTTACCTACTGTCTGTTGCAATTGACATCCGATATGAAGATTATCCTGGAGCCAGCGACAAGTCGCAATACTACATGGCATGTAAATCCACAGACAGATGTCATGGAGCCGAAAGACGAAGATCTCAATCAATTGCAGGTATGTAAAAGTAAAAGTTTATCATACGATATCAAATAGTCTAACCATTTTGTTTCGACAGGGTCGCAATCTGATTGTCGGCGCCGCTTTTCGTGTCTGGGAAGAACTTTATGTCTGTAAAAAGCCCGCAATCGAGGAAGTGTTCAAGATATCGCTGACGCCGCCGCCCACTAATTCTAAAGCGCCTGATTTGCAGACAACACGTGAACAAGTTATGGAGCTGGCCTCCAAGCTATGGTTCAACTATGTCGATGCCGAGCGTAAAGCCTCATATCGCATACCCTGGGAGTTGCATAATCAAATACAATCAAAGATACAAAAGGTCACGGGTGGCCTGACGCGTCTTGCAAGTCGCACAAAAGTCAAAAAAGATGAGCTTGTGCGCACTAAGTCCACAATGAGTAAAGAGGTGGCTTACGAGTGCACGGGCGTGCATGTGCAACTGATTAGGGATCTGTGGGAATTGCGTTTCAAGCAATATATGCAAACGTTGCAGCATACACAACGCTACACATACCAGGACTGGGTGCAATCCGAAACGGAGCTGACGCGCGAACGTGGCCTATGGGGACCCGAGGGTAACTCAACGCTCGATAAGTGGATACTCGACACTACCGAAGGGCCGCATCGCATGCGCAAGAAGACAATGCGCAATGAACTCTTCTATTTACATTATCCCTATCGACCTGAATTGGAGTTGGCCGATAATGTATGTTTAAAAGCACATTTCTCTACACTTATTTTTACTAATATGTTTGTTATTTTTTTAGCGTCAATTAAAATACAAAGTCGCTTCCAGTTTCGATAGCAAAATCTATTTCACGCACGGTCAACAAATGCCACGCATACTTTGCGAAGCTGACGGTCACTTGCACACACAACTCTCGATACAGCAACAACATTCATTGGAATCAAATCGTGAACGTTCGCTGGCCACTGAAGGCTCAATGAGTACACCACCGCCTGCTTCACCGCATTTGTTAGCACAGCAAAGTAGCAGCAACGCTTCGCATGCCTCACCGCACACTCAGGAATCAATTGATGCCGGCGCACAGGAAGATGATGAGGAGGATGAGGATACTTCGATGATGTCGGATAATGAGACTTTCTTGCGCCTGCTTGAGGAACAAGAAAAAATCTCATTCATGTTTCGTTGCGCACGCATACAAGGCTTGGATACATTCGAGGGTCTGTTGCTTTTTGGCAAGGAGCATTGTTATTTATTCGATGGTTTTACATTGCTCAAAAATCGCGAGATACGCGATATTGATACGCTGCCACCGGGCGCCTATGAGCCAATTATACCAAATTCTGGCGGCACAACACGTTCGCCCCACAGTCACAAACTGCGCCAATGCTCGAAGTTTGCCTATGAGGAGATACGTGAAGTGCACAAACGACGCTATCTGCTGCAGCCAATTGCATTGGAGGTTTTCTCCGAGGATGGTCGCAATTATTTGTTAAGTTTTCCGCGCAAAGTGCGCAACAAAGTCTACCAGCGTTTCATGGCACAGGCAACGGCAATCAATGACAATGCCCAGCAATCGGTGGCGGGTCAAAAGCGCACTGCCAGCGTCGAGCAAACCTCGGGCATTTTCAGTAGTCTCATTGGCGAGACGTCTGTAACGCAACGTTGGGTGGTATGTACATATATCATTTGAGTTGCTGTCAAGCTGTTCGTTTGCTAAATATAAACCATTTCAATCTTCTAGCGCGGTGAAATATCCAATTTCCAGTATCTGATGCATTTAAATACTCTAGCCGGCCGTTCGTATAACGATCTCATGCAATATCCTGTATTTCCCTGGATACTCGCCGATTACGATTCCGAGGACTTGGACTTTACAAATCCAAAGACATTCCGTGATTTCTCGCGTCCAATGGGCGCACAATCGGACGAGCGTTTGGAACAGTTTCAAAAGCGTTTTAAGGCATGTTTCGCTTCTTGTTTATGTAACGTTATACTTTATAATGTGTTCATTAACTTACAGGAATGGGATGATCCACACGGCGAGACACCACCATATCACTATGGCACACACTACAGTTCCGCCATGATAGTCTGTTCGTATTTGGTGCGGCTTGAACCGTTTACACAGCATTTCCTGCGTTTGCAAGGCGGACATTTCGATTTAGCCGATCGCATGTTTCACAGCATCAAAGAGGCTTGGCTCTCAGCTTCAAAATTCAATATGGCTGATGTGAAAGAGTTGATACCGGAGTTCTTTTATTTGCCCGAATTCTTGTCGAACACAAATAATTTCGATTTGGGTATGTAGTTGTTGCTGTGATGTTGACGTAAGTTTTGTTAACTTCAGACTTCATCTACAACAGGCACAAAACAAAATGGCGAAACGTTAAATCATATCGTACTACCACCTTGGGCTAAGCAGGATCCACGTGAATTTATACGCTTACATCGTAGCGCGCTGGAATGTGACTATGTCAGTCAGAATTTACATTTGGTATGTTTTGTAGAAATGCTCAAACAAGCGCAATTGTCTAACCTTTAATTTTAAAACACAGTGGATTGATTTGATCTTTGGCTGCAAACAACAAGGCAGCCAAGCCATTGAGGCAACAAATGTGTTTCACCATCTCTTCTACGAAGGCAATGTGGACATTTACAAGTGTGTACTTTCAGTTCAAGTTACAATGCAGAACTTTTAAACCATTGCCAACCATTTTACAGCATCGACGATCCGTTAAAGAAAAACGCGACAATCGGCTTCATTAACAATTTCGGTCAAATACCCAAGCAGCTCTTCAAGAAGGCACATCCAGCTAAGAAAATGGGCAACTCACGGCACTCGGCGCTCATCGATCCCGGCGCGCTTATACAAGGCAATTCCACAGTGTTGCAGAGTGATCGTCTCTTCTTCCAAAATCTCGATAATCTGAAGCCAAGTTTACAACCGATCAAAGAACTCAAAGGCCCTGTTGGTCAGATAACGCAACCGGACAAGACTGTCTTTGCGGTGGAGCAGAACAAGGTAATGATGCCGCCGTCGTATACGAAATACATTGCTTGGGGCTTTGCTGATCACTCGCTACGCATGGGTCTCTACGATACGGATCGCGCCTCATTTGTTTCCGAAGCGGCCGCACAAACATCGGGCGAGATACTGACATGTGCCTGTCCCAACTCGAAGATGATTATCACGGCGGGCACAAGTTCCGTGGTCACCATTTGGCATTTTGATGTGAATAGGAAAAGTTTGACCGTGCGACACTCGTTGCACGGTCATACCGATGCTGTTACCTGTCTGGCAGCGAGCGCTGCTTACAATGTCATCGTTTCGGGTTCACGTGATGGCACGGCGATCGTTTGGGACATGACACGCTTTACATTTGTGCGACAATTGCGTGGACACACAGGCGTTGTGGCCGCTGTCGCAATCAATGAGCTAACCGGCGATATTGCAACGTGTTCGGCAACTTGGTTGCATGTCTGGTCCATAAATGGCGATCCATTGGCGAATGTAAATACTTGTATTGGTTGTGCAGATCGTATGCAACAGATATTGTGTGTGGCATTCTCACAAATACGCGAATGGGATGCACAGAATGTCGTCATGACTGGCTCGACCGATGGCGTTGTGCGCGTGAGTCTTTATTCGTAATATTTCCAGCACAAATTTAAACATATTTCCTTGCTGTAGATGTGGTCACTTGAGTATACACAAGTGCCCATTGAGCGTAAGCTGAAACGTGGCGTTGAAGTCTCCTCACAGGATAAGCCAGATGCAACGGCAGTCGCGACAGAGATAACGCCTAAAATAGACAATGAGCCAAGCGACAATAAAACACACAAAATGGATCTATTCAAGCAGATGAAAAGTCTTTCAGCGGGTCATGAGGAGCAGGGTAAATTATTACTACAACACAAACAAAAATGTTACTCTAATTTTTTGTCATATATAATAAAACAGAAATCGTCAAGTCTGCCTCGGAAAGCAGCATTTCAGAGGCTAGTCAAAATTCTACAAAGTCGGAGCAGGCAACCGAACAAGGCGCAGAGTCGTTGGAGCCGAAGCCACAGACAACAAGCGAGCGTCGCAAAAGTTCACTCTCAGGCGCCAAGTCACTGCATGAAATGAAGTCGGCAACCGTTGAGTGCACAACAAGCATTGAGAGTAAGATAACCGAAGGTATGTTTGACAAACTTACAGATGATATATGAAAAACTTGTAACACTTCAACTTTTAATAGAGGAGCATAGCATACGCACAAGCAAATCGGATACTAGCCTAACCGATGGCTTTGTCATGATCGAAAATGATAAGCCAAAGTGTGAGCAATGGCTGAGGAAGGGTAAGTAGACAGGCTGGCTTGTTGTATGAAACAAATATGTTGATATGGTTGTATTACAGGCTTCAAATGGCAGCGTCAATTAATGTTCCGGTCGAAACTCACGATGCACACGGCCTACGATCGACGTGACAATGCCGAACCGGCAAGTATTACAGCGTTGACTGTTTCAAAGGATCATAAGATTCTTTATGTCGGTAAGTGTTGCAAAGTAACTTCAATTATTGTCTGTTGATATATAACTTATAATTTATTAATTTATGATGCGTATGAAACAGGTGACGCACGTGGTCGTATTTTCTCGTGGAGCGTAACCGAACAACCGGGGCGCGGTGTGGCCGATCATTGGCTCAAAGATGAAGGCGCCGATCAGTGTGTCAAGTGTCATGTCAAGTAAGTAAACACACACCATAACAAGTCGTTTAACAGTTATTAATGCCACTCAAACCCGCACAGATTCACGATCTACGAGCGTAAACATCATTGTCGCAATTGCGGTCAAGTCTTCTGTAACAAATGCAGTCGTTTTGAATCCGAAATCTCGCGTCTACGCATACTCAAACCGGTGCGTGTGTGTCAGGCGTGTTATGGCCAACTGCGCGCAAATTCAGTGGAAAATTAAAAACATACATATATATATATATAAAATACTATATATATACTAATACATAAAGCAAAATACTTATATATATTTATGTAGCGTAGCAAAATTGTGTAGAAAGTAACGAAAAAAGACGTTGTACCTCGTGCTGAAGCCGTTAGGCAGAATGAACGAAAACAAAGGAAAGAAGAAACGTTAAAAGACAGCTAAAATGCATAGTAAAAATATTTATTAAAAAAAAAAACAAACAAATTATATTATATACAATTATACAACACTAATTATTTTTTACCGTGTATATTTTGATAGTTTAACCAAAATTATTTATTTTATATACAACCAAAGGCTGTTCTTTTTTTCAATATATTTATATAAACTATTTAATTATGTTTAAACTGATACTTGTATGTGTATTTAATTAATTTATAATTGTTTTGTGCGTATTTTATACTCTGTTTTTTTTTTTACTTATTTTCTAAAAAATCACATTTAATTATTGCTAATAGTTTTGCTATCAACAGTCAACAAACGGAAAAATAAAAACTATAAATATTATAAACAAAATAAAATGTAATTATGCAAATGCAGCTTATGTAAAATAATTCGTAGAGCAAAATGAAAAAAAATATATGAACAAAGTTGTTAAAGGGACATATACAATAAATATCACATAAACAAAAGCATTTGTAGCACAAAGTAAAGCGTAAAATGAACGAAGAAATATATATTTATATATTTTTTTGTTTTCGCAAGCATTAAATATGTCAAATATTATACCACACACACATAAGGACACAACAACAGCATTAAATAATTGAAAAAAAAAAACCAGCACCGCCATTTAACTCAATTAACAGCAACAACAATTAAATAATTAGTGGCAAAGCGTTCCAACAATTATTTGAATAAATAAATACTTATTTTTATTATGTATTGTATATACAAACATATGCACGCAATATTTGTGGACAAATAGCAAAGTTATCAATAAGTTTATAAAATACAAATACGAGTTGTCCCAAATCGAAACATTTAGTCAAATAATAATGTGTTAGTTGAAATTTTGTAGTTGCAAGGATAATAATTAATTATAAAAATAAAAAGAAGAAGCAAATTAAACACACACCAAGTAAATTCAAGTCCAAACACAAATTACTTCAAGGCAACTTTAAACGCCAAATAAACTTATCAATAATGCGAATATTAGTAACATTTAAACCTAAAAGACTTTGTACAGCATCATGGTTTGGCGAAACCTTTAAACAATAAGTACAAGCATGTATGATATATTGGTGGCACAACGAACTATGCGATGCCCTGCAATTGTGTGATTTGGCTTATAGAAAGTGAAAGTGTGCGTTTGAAACGATAAAAGAAGAGTTGCAATTTTCAACTTCACATTATACAATTTCAGACGCACGCACACACACTCAGGCACAACATTGCAGGGTATAGTAAAACTCGTCAGGTAACGCAAAAAAATATGAAGAACATGCACAACAACATCAACAGCAAAAATATAAAAGACAAGTGAAATAAACATTTCAATAAACTTTATAAACCCAACAAACAAACAAAAAACTTTTAAATAAGCTAATAAAAAAATCTTTCAACAACCTACAACTTAGTCCATAACACATACAAATTAAAATGTATCTAAATATTGTTAATTTAAACCAAAAAAGTATATATATATAAAATCAATAAAAATACCAAAAAATGTTGACTAAAAACTATAGGCGCGTTTTATTCAACCAAAGCTTTTAATACTAGTTAAATACGTTTTTAATAATAGTTAACTTAAATTGAAGATAAGTGTTTTTTAAATACAAGTAATTCACCGCTATTAGTTTAATAAAACTAAAACGATTTTGTGCTCAATATACATGCTATTGTACAAAGTCGATGAGCACAGTTGACAACGTGCTGGCAGAGAACACTTTTGAACGTTAATTATTCCGGCATGTTTACAAAAACATGTGTCGTGCTCATTATTACAACAGCCTGGCTCACAATGACGCAGGTTTTTTTCAAATCTCTTTTAATTATTCAAATTCATTGAAATCGTTTGCACTTTTTTGTGTAGATTTCATTTGGCGAAGTCGTGCTGGAGGATATACGATGTACTGTGCTGGATAAGGAAGCATTGAAAGTGATGCAGTGCCGCATGAAATATGAGCACGGCAGACGTGGCAAAAAGGAAGGCTTTGCGAACTTTCAACTTTTAAAAAAGATGACCAATGTAACGGTACGTATTTGCGGCAACCGCTTGGGGTCTCAAGAAGAGACAATAATAGTCACATTTAAAAGATACTTCGCTAAACGGCACTTACTACATTTAATCTTTGTTGAGGAACAATTATTTTTCCACGTCACATATTTAATTCTTAGTTATGTTGAAAACTGTGAGCTTTGCTTGGTCCTATTGGAAGACCGAAAACAGTGACATATCATTAGTGGAATATTGCAGCATGAATTTCTACAAAACTATTTGCATTTTCCGGATCCTTAAAGCAAAATTCCGGTTAAACTCTTAAAGCCGCCCAAATAATAATAATTACCCTGAGCTATCACTTTGAACAATTTAGATTATGAAAGGCGTTAGGAATAATATGTTGATTATACAATATTATTATATATAATATTATATATAATGTCTTGCGGTTGTAAATTCCAAAACAATTAAAGAAAAGTTCATTTTCTTTGAGAATTTCAGCTCAAAATCAAATTCATGAAGAAATCAAACAACAACTATAACATCTATTTTACCAAGGAAATTCTCTTAGATGGCTGTAAGTTTATGTTGCTACGGGAGTCCACTTTGATAAGCTATGTTTTTCAATTTTTGGAACCGTATACCAACTTAAATCACACTTGTCCCTATGAGGTAAGCTAAGCTTAACACAAAATTCGCCAAAACAAAGCAACTCATGTAAAATGTATCAACAAAGGGTGAATTAATCGTGCGAAATTTGAAAATTGATCAACAAAAAATCAAATATCTGCCAATACCGGAAGGCCATTACGCCTTCTATACGCTCTGGAACTGCGGGACAAAGCCCTGCCTGGATCTACGTTTCTATATAGCGGTTATATAATGAAAGGAAAATGTAACAATTATGTATCAATAACTGTAATTAAATTTCAACCAAAATTTATATATATATAAACATATGTACACCGCCTGTTTGTTTCTAAGTACAAGAGTGGGGGAAACGTTTCAGGGCAGCAACATGAATGAGCCTCAACGAAAGAATTATATCAAAATCCAACAATTTGTGGTCTGCTTATGGCATGTCATTTTTGCGGCGTTGAGCGGCCGTCTTCGAGGGCAATGGACAGACACCGCCGGGACAGTTATTACCGACGTTGGATGGTGTCGAGCGTGTATCCGCCAACGAGCCATAAGGACCCATGTTGGAGACCTTTGGTTTATTGATGTTCTTCTGACTTGCTTCCTTTGCGGGATTCATGTTGTTTGGAAAACTAAAAGAATTTTAAAAGTGCCAAAGTTTTTAAAGCGAAAAATTGGTAGAAATGCAATTTAACTTACATTTTATAAAAAGCAATTTATTTATATATATTTTTTAAATAATTATTAGAAAAAATATGTCTTTACTGTTCAAAATTTTGTTAACAACTGAAAATTTCCGACTGTCTCATTTGATGGGTAAAATTCAACAATTTTCGTGGCCAACTTTGTGAAGTAAAACTATGGAAATGTGTTGAAATTCGAAATAAAAGCAATGCGCATGCGCCGAAAATCTGGTCGAAAAATGGTGTGCTGAGCATTGATGTCAGGTCAACTGTGTGGGCGTGGCTTCAAGCTTACAACGTCTAAAGCAGGCACTGTGTGCGTGTGTGAGTGTGTGTGTGTATCAGCGTGGCGTATACGCAACAAGGATTTCACAATAAAAAATGCGACTTTTTGATGCCGCAAATTTGGCATTTTTGTTGTAGTTGTTGGCGGTAAAGAGGGCAAGCATCATATGTGCGTGCGTGTGGGTGCGTGCGTGAGTGACTGTGTAAATGACTTTGCATTCTGACTGGTTAATATAACCGCAGGATTGTATTATGGCATCATATATATAGAACACATAAAGGCACACAAGGAGGCTACGCATGGCTTTACATATATCGTCATTCAGCTACATAGATTGTCGTTCTTGGCATTTATCGGCTGTTGCTTGCTTGGCTATATTAGAAAACGCTAATTTGCCGCCATGTTAAGATTTATCAAACGCCACATTTGTAAACATATTATATCCTTACTTGATCGTCATAATAGCCTTTTTTTGGTATGGCTTGGGTGTGGAATAATTCGGCAGACTCCACCCCTAAATCCTGCACTCAGAGACACACATGCAGAAAGAGACCAATTCGTGTGCGTGCTTGTCTGTGTGTGTGTGTGCGTGTGTGTGTGTAACCAATACACAATGTCACAAAAGTCATTTCAATTTAGATGAGAGTCAGTAAATCAACCCCTATCAACATGTCAACGTACGCCATCGTAAACGTAACTATAGACTTGCCCTATGTGTGCACTACAATCTTGTTGTATGGCATATGCGTTGCCATATGAATAATAACTAAAAGTGAACTTGCTCAAAGAACAGATGCCAATGAGCTGTAATTCTGGATATAGCCCGCATTTACTATATACAGAATGACGAGTTTGTTAGAGAAGCTCCAGAGAAGTCTGTGGAGTGGACAGAAATACTTTCTAAACAACAATAATATTAATAACAATCATTGATGGTATTTTTCGTCATTAGCGATGAAATTTTTACTTGCTTTTTTTTTCCTGAGTGAAAATTGACAAAACTTGAGCACTCACCAACTTCATGTGATCTTAACTTTTGTTGTTAAGTTAGAGCAACAAAGCGTTATTTAAAATGTGTATTCCAACTATATTAGTTTTTTTACACAACAGCAAAAAGAAACTTACGACGAGTTTTCATAAGAATCCTTAATTTGTGCCTTCTTTAATTTTGGAATTAGAGTGCATATTCGAAATAAGTAGCGGAAATAATAATAGTAATATAAATACATATATCTAAGCCAAAGTAGTGTATTGCCATAAACAACAGACTTGTTAATTGCCAAAAACGAAGTCTGCATTGACTCTTAGCATGCGCTGCCGTATCCTGACTTTAGAACTAATAATCCGACAGCCTACAAGCAAAAAGAAAAAAAAAAATAGAAAAAAAAAGCAAATTGAAAAAAAGCTATGCCAAAAGTAAGGCACATTTCAGCAGCTACTTTATTTGCTGAGGCAAAAAAAGGCTGAGCAGAGCAGCATTGTTGAGCAACGCAGGCAATTTGCGAGAGTCACAGCCAAAGAAGTGTGAGCAGTACGTCAGCATGCAACGCGCTCACTTGCACGCACGCCAAATATGCTGCTGGGCGCGAGAGAGAGAGAGAGAGAGTTGCGACGACAGCAACAGCAACAACAACAGCAACAACAAAGACAAGTGCAAACCTACGATAGCTTTTCGTCATTCTTGACATTTTGTGGTGAATTGTCGAAAGCCACAGGATATCAGCGAAGGAGCGCAACAGAGCCAAAATGGTGGACCAGACACAGATGTACACACTGGCAGAAAGTCTTCTCATTTGTTGTAATCGCATCAGCGACGCATAGAAAAAAGGGCGTTTTCCGGTTGGTTGCTTTAGCCCCCCCTCACGATGGTGACGTTGATGATATGATGTTGCTGACGGAGATAACGACAACGACTGCCTGCCTGACTGACGCTGACTGCGGCAATTGGACTCATTTGTGTTTCTCTGTATCTGTATCTGTAGCTATGCCTGTGCCAGTGTGTGTGCCAGTGTGTGTGCCAGTGTGTGTGCCAGTGTGTGTGCGTGTGTGTGTTGGTGGGTGGGTGTTTGTTGGCGGTGGTGAGTCAATGCTGAACGTTCGGTTGATTGCCTGGTTTGTAGCTCGGTTGCTTGGTTGGCTTGCGCGGCTGGTCGAATGACTCTGCACCCACTCGCACTTCCCTTTTTCCACCAGCCACAATCCATCAACACCTTCACCCACATCTTCACTATGCAGTTATGCTATGGCACACGAGGGTTGAAATGTTACAATTTGTAGCTTTCGACTTTTTCGACGTTTTTTGTTTCTTTTTTTTTTTTTATTTTCAACACTTTGTTGTCGACTGTGGCAGTTACCGTCTTCCGTTTAGGTTTTGTATATTTTTTTTTTTTTGCTTTGTTGTTGTTGTTGTTGCAGCATCCTTTTGCGTAGATTTGTTGTTTAATCGTCGTGGTGTGAGCGCTTTGGCTTTTATTCGTGCGTTGTGCGCTGCTTGCCTCAGCTTCAGCTTCTGCTTCTTCTGCCACAGTCAGCTTCAACTATCAAATTGACTGCAAAAAAGGACTCTTGAAGCTTCACTTTTGTAATTGGTGGTCTCTGTCGCTATTCAAAGATCGTCGTGTTAACAACGTTCAACGCGCAACGCAACGCAACGCGTCACAAAATAATCAAACATAGAAATAACGTAAAATTACGTCTGAAAAATTACGCATATGGCAAATTATACTTTGACAATTGTGACTTATTTTCGCAGGCAAATTAATAATTTTTAAATATTCAATCAAATAAAATCACTTAAAACTCGGAAAAAATAAATTTGTGTAAATGAATAATTGTGCAGCCTTGAACGTGAAAACAGAGAAATATAAAAATATTTAGGAAATAAAAACACAACTTAGTTGTGACTTGTTTACAATCTGTGCTAAAATTCAAATCAAACTGGATACATTAGGCTTTAAATATTTCCATCAACGGAAAATGGGCACAGGTAATTTGGTTTGCAGGCAAAACTTGCCGACGGCGTTTGAAAAAAAACCTGAAAAGTGTTTTGATTTTTGAAAGAAATACTCATCAGAATGATAAACGATAATTATGTGGTGGTTCTATAAAAGATTGTGTGTATTTGAAGGAGGAGATACATTATTGGACCGCGTTTATTGTTTTTTAACATGTGAATTGGAGTTTTTGTGGGCTTCAACATGCCATCGGTTGGAACATGTGTTGACGTATTTGTAGTAACATTTTGTTCTACCGAAGTATTTGAAAGAAATGCTTTCAATGTATATTTTGTGAAATTTAAAAATGAATTAATCAATTAAAGAATCCATGTTGGAATTGCACTCATAATACTCATACGTAATGTAAACTGTTTGTAATAAGAAAAGAAAACTTGAAATAGGCTTTGTGGAAATTTATATACTCTTCCAAATATTTTCCTAATTATACTTATCTTTTTCCGATAAGAATAATATAAGTTCTTGAAGATAGCGGAGAGAAATCACGCTCATATGTCCGTATATTATGAAACTTTAAAATATAATCACGGATTAATAAAAACACGCAATTGCAGAGTTTCATCTTTTTTTATTTAAAACGAAAAAGTTGTTCTAACAAAAACCTCATTTTAGATCGATCTTTCCTATGGTAGCTATATGTTTTAGTGATCCGAGCAAGCTGATTTTTTAAAACAAGCTGCCAGCAAGGATAAGATTGAACTGTATCAACTCGTCTCGTCATGCTGATCAGATTATATATATACTTTATAAAGCCGGATATGTCTCCTTCTTCATGACAAAGAGTATAATGATACTAAATGAGATTATTAACCAGAGTGCCTTGTTTGTAGCAAGAACTTCCTAACTAACGTTGCTTTAAATCAGTTTCTAAATGCTCAGTTCAATTGATTCTATTCTAATTGTAATTTTATTAAAAAATTATAATAATTAAAAAATTACGTGAAAAAAGTCTTAATCACATAATCTTAATTGTGACCTTATAAATTTGGAATAATCAGAATACCAATAGTATTATAAAAGTCGTAATTTTAAAGATTCTTTCAAAATTTAAATCTTTGCTACCGGTAAACACGCCAGCTACTTTTGGAATCATCCAATTCTTCATATAAAAATACTACAATCATCTGATCTGGAATAACTTCTCCAAGATCATCAAAGCAGTTCTCTTAATAATAAGTTTAAAACTATGATAATTGATAAAATCTCAAGTACTTTTGACTCAACATTGCATGGAAGAATAATGCCGTTTTTGATTGACATTTTAACTTTCCCATTATGTGCCACCCTTTTAGTGCTACTAGAGCAAATCACAAGTTAAATTCATATCGTGGGAAGCATCTGACAATACCGGCGCCGAATAAAGCTCAATACATTGGTGACGAAACGTGAAAAATCTTTTAAAGAGAACTACTTTAAATAAACAGCGTACACGTTTTAGATTTCCATAAACCACTTGATGTATGAATATCACAGCCTTATGCAAAAAAAGACCACACAAACACAAATCAGAGCTGAACAAAGAATTTTAAAAAATAACAAAAATATCTAAACAAATAAATAAATAGAAAATAATTTTAAAAATGAAAACAGGCACGCATGACGGGCAGAAAAAAAAGAAGGCATGGTTTCGGGCTATCAGGCATACAACCAAAGCACAAAAGGCTGAGAGCCACTTGAGTGCTGACTGCCGCTTTGTGCTGAGTTGTGTGCCCACAAGGGGTTGAATAGACACGACACGGCATGGTTGCAACAAGAGGTGTTAACATGCTACGGACAATTGAATACGCGAAGGGTGTGAAAATTGGCAACACGTGCCACGGGTTAGGGCACGGGACACAGCGAAATGTATAAGAGAAAAATCAACAAATGAAAACAATATGTCAAATGTCGGTCGGCGGGAAGGAGAGGAAAAAGAAAATACTTTCAGTTAATTTTCTGACTGTTTTGACAAGTGCCGCTGGTCTTTATTCAAGCGTTGTGCGCGGCTTAGCTATTTAAATTTCTATAAGCTTTGGTCAAAGCAAAGCTAATGCTTCTAGTAGGGAAGACATACGACCAACTACATATTTGACAACGACTTGAAAGGAATTTAGGCAAGCGGATTTACAAAGATTTAGCAAGATTTGGCAACTAAATTGAGCTAATATAGTTTTTTAGTTTATGCAAAGCTTGAAAGTATGCTACAATAATTTTTTTTGTACGTTTTTAAGCTGGCGATCGCCTGCTGGACATACCCTGCAAAGTATGCGGCGATCGTAGCTCGGGCAAGCATTATGGCATCTATAGCTGTGATGGTGAGTGTATAATATAAACTGTGATGATAAGTGCGCAATACCAATTATTATTCATTCATCAGGTTGTTCGGGTTTCTTTAAGCGCAGCATACATCGCAATCGCATTTACACCTGCAAAGCAACTGGCGATCTCAAAGGCCGCTGCCCCGTGGATAAGACGCATCGCAATCAATGTCGTGCCTGTCGTTTGGCCAAGTGCTTTCAATCGGCCATGAACAAAGATGGTAAGTAGAAGTTGTAAAGACGAAAGTAGACTAATTTCGGTTTGTTTTACTTGGTAAATTCGTTAAATTATGCAGTAAATTAACACTTGCACAGCCTTGAAAAGGCGTATAAATTATGTTAAATACGTAATGCCGCAGGCGAGGCACGACACGGTGAAAGTGGTGAAAGCACGTCTAGGCAAGCTGGCTGGCTGTCTGGCAGTCATTCAGTCAGACAGACAAGGCTTCAGTTGTCGGTTGGCTGTTGTCTGTGGCATTGTCATTAAGCTGATTATAAATTATGCCCGCAAAAAATGTTGCCACGGTTTTATGGTTTTTGTGTGCGTTTCGACGACTTGAGGCAACGTTTTTCTGTTAAATAAATAAATCATTTGACTGAATATTTGACAAATTAGACGTTTCTCAAATAATTTAACACTTTATCTAACATAATAAATGCTTTGCGTAATTTACTAAAAATCACAGTGTGCGCACAAAACTATGCAATACATTTTGATTAACTTTATCAGCGTATAGTATACGAAAACTAAATAAAACACAAGTTATAACAATTGGGCAATACTACAAAGCGCAAAATAAAAAAACTAGGAAAACAGAAAGGCAAAATAAACCAAGTTTACACAAATGGCAAACGTGCCTTGTACGATTTTTGTGGCTTTTTTGCTTTTATGCCGCACCGCAAAAGTATGTTACACTGAACATACACACGAGACAAGTGCGAATGTTTATTGTTTATTTACAGCCAACCAGCCAAGAAAAACCCCAAAAAGGCACATGACACAGTGCCAAAGATGAAGTGTTTTTGGGCGGCCAGAAACCCCAGTTCACAGCCAGCCTGCCAGTCAAAGCGAAACAAACAACAACGACGACAACAAAAATAAAAGTATCTACAAGATACATTGTTATGTTTTTCGCACTCTTGGCACTTTTTCTATTGTTGTGCAAAAAACAACAAGAAAACAAAAAATATATATATTCGACTTGTAAAATGGCAAACATTTTTGGCGTTGTGGTAAAGTTGAAGCTCAACAAAACAGGCAATAGCAACTGCAAACTACTTTCAGCAAGCGCCCTAAAAGTAGACTACACACCTGCTTCATCTTCGACATTTCATGCCTCAGGTTTCAACACACACACATACACATATACACACGCTTTTTTCTGCCTCATTTGAAATTCTATAAAATAGTATAAAACGTGGCATTTGACAGGATAATCGTTTGATTGTCAATACATTTTAGCCGCCGTCGTCATTGAGTTTCGTTGCTCGACTAATGCATGTAATCCGCTATTAGTGCACATTGTCAATCGTTTCATTTCGTGCGTTGCACGCCCACCGCCCCTCGCCGTACACCGCCCACTTGTGCCATACAATGTGTTGTAATTCTCACGCTTACGCGTCAGTAAAATTTTACGTTTTTGAATACGTATTTTCGATTTTATGCTTGAGTGTTGCATGCGCTATGCTGGACCACACGATTTGCCCCCCAACCGGCCCGCAAACGTCCCTGCACACTAAAACTGCGATTATTTTTGTGTTTTTATGCTACATTTAATGTTGGCTTAAGAGCTTTAAAGCTAGCATTGTATGGCATGTGTCGGTGTGCGGGGTTGTGCACGATTGTGTATTGTGTGTGTGTGTGTGTGTGTGAGTTTGGCACTCGTGGTTGACAAGGCAAAGAGAGGTCGAATGTTGTTGGATGATTGAAAGCTTAGTTGATTGAACTTTACATGACTGTTGTGAACCTTCGATAGATAAATGAATAAAATCGCAGTAACAATAAAACAGTTGATTAGAAGATACAGTACAAAGTAAACTTAGTATAAACTTATTCGTAAATAGAAGTGTGCAAAAACTAAGCAAATTTTTGTGCTCTCAGGAATGAACTCTTAAGAAAGGTATGTCTCCTCAAAATCCGCCACAAGACTTCATTAATTTTATTTCATTAACAGTTTATAAAACTCAAAAAACCCAATCAAGTCAACATCTATGAAGCAGTAACTCACTAATATTAGAAATATTTGTTGGTAGTGTGTATATTTTACCACTATAATTTTACCTCTTTCATCAATTTTGAGTAATTTCTTCACCATATTCGCCCAACGCGAAGTTTTAGTATCCTGCATGAATTTTCAATGGTATACAAGATCTGTGTCGGCCAATGTTTTGTGTCATTATTGTGTTAGAATACCCAAGAAAGTGGCATTTCGTTCGGCATGTACGTTTATCCCGTATTCCAAAATATCTTTATAACTAAGGCGATTTATTATTTCGCCCATTTCATGAAAAGAGCTAACAAAATTCATCCATGGAAGCATTTCTTTATCATAACAATTTCCACTCCATACATTTTTTCAGATGCGGGGATTTAGTCTTTCATGGGGTATATGGGTAAACTCATGTGTGTCTTATGTTACAAGTCTTAAGTAAAGGTTTAACTTACCAATTGACCAGTTATTATAATTCTACCTTAGAAATGTGTATTGATTGGGATATATTTGCATTTGTGGCTTACTGGAAAGTATTTCCTAGGAGTTACTTAGGTTTTCCACACTATTGTAAATTGTGCCTAAAGAAGTTCATATATTCTTGTTGCTTGAGTTCCTCGCGCTCCTTTGCGACTTTTTCGATTTGTGTTGTTACCTCATAAGTTTAGCAATTATTGCCTCAAAAAGACGCTTTTCGGCTTCCACCCGCGAAAGCCACATGAATGATCCTCTTCGCCTTAATAGATACTCTACACGCTTATAGCTGTGAACTCAGCAGCTGTTCGGCTTCGCACAGCTTCGTTTGTCGTTTCTCGGTTGTCGTTTCTATTCCTGCCACTGTTGTTGCCTTATCATTAATTTTTCTGCCACGCTGGCATTCTGACATTTTTGCTTTTGCCTTTGCTACAGTTTATTTTTGTTGTTGATGATGCTGTTGTCCTTACCATCACACCGCACCGCACCGCCCCGACCGGCTAACCGAACTTCAACAACCCCGAAGTGTCTTTGTTTTGACATAATTGTTTTTGCTTATCTGCTTCAGCTACCTCTGCTGCCACTTCAAATGGCACTTCCTGGCAATGAATGTGGCAAGAAGTGAGTTGAATTCGACAGAATGCGTTGGACCCTAATTAATTGATTAGCTTCAGCAAATCGGTCAATATGGTTTCTCTAAGTTGTTGTTTTTTTTGTTTTTTTCTTTGTATTCGTTATTGCTTTCTGCGTGTTATCTGCGTAATGAGTTGCTAATTAGATTTGTAAAAGTAATTTTTTTGCTTGTCTTGTGGACAGACCACGACTGAACTGAAGTTACAAATATGATGAGAGTTCTTGCAGGTGGGCAACGGATTTGTTTTGAAGGTTTCGATGCGCCTTTTTTGTGTGTGTTTGTGGCGCCAAATCAATGTGCAGAACTATGAACTCATTTTCATTTCCGAGTCACACATACAACTCTACATTTCCACTCACTCCCCCGGCCAACAAACAAACAACTTATTATGGGAAAATATGATAAGTTGTGCACATTTTTTTATCGTTTTTTTTCTTCTTTCTTCGTTTGCTTCAAAGACATTCAACATTATTCTTCAGCGTTTGAGCATTATAAATGTTGGTAAATGTTTGGCATTCAAGTGCTTTATATATGCTAATATGCCAAACAAAGGCGACAAAAGCGCAAAAAATCATTGGGGCGGCGCAAGCTTCACGATGTTGATGTTGATGATGTTGCCTGCGTTTCAGTACCTTTTCCTTGCCTTGCCTTTCTTCGCCATGCCTTCTTTCCTTTTGTTGATTCCCAGCAAATTATGATGCCACTTGTCACATTTAATGTTATTTGTATTTGTATTTGTACAAGTGTAGCACATTATTTGTACCGTTAGTTGACGTGCGCCATACTTATTTTGCTCCTTGGTCTTTCAAATATTTACGCGGCATTTGAAGCGGATTTCTCATTTTGAGTGATTTGCAACGCATGCATAAATCCTGACATTATTGCGCGACTTACGCGTAGTTAATGTAGAGGGGGCTGGTTTGGGTCGGCCGGGGTTGTGTACGTATTTAAATAAGTTATTATTTGGCTTAGCAACGATTTTTTGCTGTCGCTTCTTGTTTTTTTTTTTTTTTTTTGTGCGTGGTGTGCCGAAAAGTGATGTCAAATGATGCTTGAAATGTGGCATAAAAGAATATTGAGTGGGGCGCACACAACAGCATGGCCGATATGATGGCGAAATGGTCTGTGTTATTGGAAAGAATATTAACTATGTGGGCGTGTATTATAACAGATTAAAATTTATCATTTCTACTTTGTAGGGTTTATATAAAAAGTTAGCTGAAGGAGTGAGTTAACAGATTATTAATACATATATATATTGATAGATATTTCCTGAAATTTTTTTTTATTTGACTACTGTTTTTTTGACATTTATTTCATTATTATTTCAGGACAAACATAATTCAACTTTTATAAGATCAATTATGAAAAATATCTGTTTATATTTGTAAATTAAAATCTTCTAATAAAAACTTCTTCTAACGTCTTACTAAACTACTTAATTTTATTTTTTTTTTTAACTCGAAATGTTGAGCTAGCAGATTGGATGTTTGTTGATTGAGCCAACCCAAAAGTGTTTCAATGCTCAAATAATGACCAAGTATAAGCAAATGATCACAATCAATTATTATACGAAAGAGACAGCCTAAAAGTATGCTAAAAATTAAGCATAACATCCAATTTACTATCTTAGAAGACCTATCGCGTATAATAGATCATAGGAAGCAGCACTCCATAGTTCCTCTTCAATCTGTAAATTATTAATTATTAATAATTGACTGGGCAATTTGGATTCCCATGTAAAATTTATAAAGGCAGGGGTTAATTGCCATTGTTCATTCGACCATCTTAGGCTAGTAACCGTATTAATCATGCACTATATGCATGTAATAATTGATATTTTTTTAAAATTAAATATAAACTCAATAATCAACCTTACAGTCTGTAAAATATTGGCATGATAAGTAAAAATAATTGTGGAAATGATAAGTAATCAATTAGAAGAAAATAAAAGAAGTTAAATTCAATTTAGAGTGTGTGTAGGTCGTTTTTAAGGCGTTGAGACGTATTTGGATGTCGAACGAAGCTTGTCTGTTGTAGATAATTACTTGTATAAGTTTATTTCGATCTAAAACGGTGAGAATTGCTTGAATTGTTGTTGTTGGCGCAGTGCATGATGGAAGTTTTTTGTGGTTTGATTTATTTCTCAATAATGATGCTAAAGCTGCAATATAATAAGTATTCGTTATGATAAGAATTATATATGTTATTCATTTAATGAACATATAAAACTCTAAAGAAATTAGAGATCAAACTTCATACCTTCCACTTTATAGTCTAGTTCATGTATCGTGTTAGTTCCAGCTTCAATACTTAGGTATGAGCTTGGTAGTAGATACAGTTCTGTATACTTAACTACCGTTCCTGAATTCATCAAATGAACACCAGTATTTAACTAACGATAATGGCACAGTTGACACAAAGTGAACTTCTGGGAAGGAATACGATTGTCTTGAATTAAGTCCCAACTCAACGTAATTTCATTTTATGCTCACTCTTGTAGGCATGTTCAATGCTCACAGTACTTAGTAAATGTATTTAAATACATTTTGCATTTTTAACGAAATGATTTTTAACATTATTCACTTTTAAGCCGTTCGTATGTCAATTTTGCAGAACCCCATTCATGCAACCGCCCACCCGCACAGTAAGGACGTGTAACGAGTAACGTTACATTCGCACTGACAATGAAAATTACATTTACGCATTTAATTTACACATGACTGCCAACGGGCAGAAGCCACACACACACACACACACACATGCACACCCTCATAGACATGCATATACACCTGAACCATCAAACAGAGCATAAAGTTTAACGCCATAAAGGCATGCAACAGACTCCAACATAGAGGTCGGCAAATCCCACACGCTCCAAGTAGCCATTACAGTCATCTGTGTGTGTGTGTGTGTGTGAATGTCCTTTAATTGACATTACAGCCTACTATATGCATGCATGCACAACTGACAACACTCACACCAGTTGGCTTTATTACTCTTCTTGCAGTGTGCATTATATATGTGTGGGAGTATGTGTGTGTGTATGTGTGTGACATGATCTACATGCATTTCAAGTGACAAAAGTGTCAGTGTCAACATTAAAAGCGGATTTAAAATCACTCACACTCATCCAAACACACAGAAATACATTTGCACATACACACTGAGGCCAAGAGGCTTTTTCTGATATGAGGCAAGATGTATCTATGTGTGTGTGTGTGTGTCTTTCAGTTAATGTGATATGTAACTGTAGTTAAACTTAAATGAATAAGTTAAAGTTGTTGACGTTGTGCTGAAAAAATAAAAATTATGAAATTAAATAAAATTTTCTTTGTAAATTTTAAATATAGAAAAACCTCCCGTGGGTTTTAAGTGCTTTTGTAAGGCTAGGAGAGATTTCTATAAAGAATAAAAAAAGAGAGAATTGGACTTGGCGCTGTAAAAGATATTTGCAACAGCACGGAACTGAAGGTCTCAGTTAGTAAAGTTCTTAAAATTCAGCAGTTTATTTTTAAAAATAATAATAATCTGAAACGAACCCAACTAAAATGACTTGATATCATTAGAAAAATGGCAAACAAATAAAACAAAAATAAGCTAATGTTGGCAAACAATAATGTATCTATAAAAATAATACACAAAAAGCGTGGAAAAAAAACAAAAACCATCAAATCGAAAGAAAACAACACTTGAAGTGATTCGTTGCGGTTTACGGTGCATTAAAGTAAAGAGCACGGCAGGAGGCATGCCTCAAAAGAGGGTTGCAACTGGCAACAAAACTGATAATGATGTGCAATGCTGACAAAACGATTAAATAGTAATAAAATCTGATTAATGTCTGTACTTCATTGAACAGACTTAACCAGAAATGGAAATGGCAATGGCAAACGCAAGGGGGGTAAAGAAGTTGATAAACTTAAAAGGCAATGTTCTTTTTCTTATACCACAACAGACAACAGGCAAAAAAGCAAAGTCTCAAAGCTTTCAAAAGATCACACATTTCAATTAGGCAACGCATTCTCATCAAATTTTTAACTGCGGGTTTAATGCCGCGACTGACACAAAATCACTGAGTTGGGGGCGCGCACAGCTAACAACCCCGAACCACAACTGAAATGAAGCCAAGCCAAGGCAAGACCCAATCAAACTTTGCAACACTTCGCTGCCAAGACTTGAGGCAATTTGAGGCTTTGGGTGGCGAAATGTGCAACTTTTTGAAAAGCGGTGACGAAAAAAAGAAAGAAGGCACAAAAATTACACACAAAGACATAAAAAAAGAAAACTGTCTACGACAGCGAAAATTAGTAACCCTTTTTTCTAAGAGGTTTGGGTTTTCAAATTGTTTTATTCTTTTCACGCATGTAAAATACAAATAGGCACAAACAAAAAAAAAAAGTTATAATAATTTAATGCCTGCGCAAAATTAAAAAGCCTTTTCACGCTTCGGCGCAAGTTTACATTGGACTTTGCGGCGCCATTTTGTTTTGACACTTTTTAAAAGAAATTTCTTTTAACTTGTTTTTTCTTTTGTTCTGGAAAAAGTTTCTTACTCATGCTTAACCTCAAAACTCGGCATATGGAAAAGTCTTGTTCATTGAAATATTTTTGGCCGCAGGACATTTTAATGTTTGCAAATTGATTGCAAGCATTTCAAATTTAAATTACAGAAACACTCAAACATACAAATATACATACAAACACGCCCAAAAGTCGGCAACATTTTTCATTGGCAATACCAAAAAGCCACAAAACAGTGGCAGAGCATGAAAACCAGGCCACAGGACAAGACGTTGCCACAAGTACAGCAACAGCAACAACAACAACAACTTTGAAAGTGACAAGCAGCAACTGCTGTCAAAAGGCTTAAGCTCCTAAAAGTATGCTACACAAATACACTTTTGCCATAGCTGGCTGGCTATTTGCTAAGACAGCAGCGTGCCAACATACACCATAGCATAGCATAGCAAAGAACATGCAACAAACAACAAACAACATCGTCTGTGCGTGTTGACGCAGCACAGCACATTATGGCAGCGCACAAAACTAGACGTGTTTGTTGTTGCTTTCATTCTTTCGCAAAGACCTTTTCATTAAATTTGCACTTGGCTGGTTTTCTCAGACGTGTCCTTTCTTTGGCTCAAGATTCTCGAACTGTGCTTGCCAAGCATTGGTTTCGGTTTTACTTGCTTCGGTTGATTGTTCATTATGCTTTTTGTGTCAGTTTGTTACTTTTCGGTTAGCTTCTAAGCATTTTGTGTGTTAATAGCTTGTAAACTTTTCGATTGCGTAAATGTGTTCAAAGTTGAATTGCTAAAGTGTAAAAGTAATAATGATGATAATGGCATGGCTTGAGTTGAGTTGGCGCGGCAACTGTGCTGAAATTTCGAGAACTTCAAAAAGGAAGTTTGGCTTCCTTAAGCTGACTTCGAATGACAATCTCAAATATATATATAAATTGATTAGGTTAGATTCGTCCGATTGACTTTTATCGACACACATAGATCAGATATTTCTTGGAGTCCAAGATCCCTTTTTACTGTCGTTGAACAAAGTTCTGCAATATATTTGCAAATTTTGGTATTTACTATTTCTTTAAAAACCATCGAGTTTTGTAATAAAACAAGTACTCAAAATATTGAAATATTGATTGATTATAATAATAATATATTTTATTATAATTATTATATTATGTATTATTATAAATGTATGATTTAAAAAATGTTTTTTTTTTATTTTAAAAGTCAGAAAAAATATGTAGTTAAAATGTAACATATAATGCTTGAAACAAACATAGTTTCATAATTGGAAGAGCACTTTTACTTTGTACGCTTAAAAATTATAAAAAAAAAAAAAAAAAAATTCTTCACTGATCTTAAAAAGCTTTTTAAAGAGCTCCCATCGGCCCTCAACACATATTAAATTTTTAAATCAATCGACTAAGTTTTTTTTCTTTTTTTACACATTTCGTTTTTCTGAAAAATCATTTAAATTAGAGAACTGAAACTTTCAGGATCTTATTATTTAGTGAGAACCACCACAAAACCAAAGTACCATTTTAATATTTTTCCGGTGCCAAATTACTATTTTTATGCCTTAAAAATAACTCATATAAGTGCTAAAACTTTAAAAGGATAACAATTTATTGCAAACTAAACTAAAATAGACTTTCTGGCGCACAAATCCAAGCCTCATTCCCCATGCTTAGTAACTGACAACGTGCTAAGCAACAACAACAGCAACAATAATAGTAAACAAACGATTAATGTCACATAGGTGAGAATAACGTCAAGTGTTTGCCAATGATATATTTGGAAAGGAAAACCCTTTCAAGTGGTTTGATATGTTCAACAACAGACAAATTGACTCAGTGAACGACGAAGAGAAAAACACGTATGCGATTAGTTGCGGATTAAAATGTCACCCCTTTGTTAAGAGCAGCAATGCTGAGTCAGTTCAACACAACACAACACAACACTACATCAACACACACACACACATACACTCACACATGCTAGCAAGCAAACACGCACGCATTTAATTACAAGCAAATAAAAGTCACGCTGGCAACTTGCAAGCTAAAAACTGCGCATGTGAATTATACACACACACACACATACATGCACACACCCACGCAATATGAGATACACATATACATATATGTTATTTCATTAGTGTACGAGCGAGTGAATGAAGTTTATTTGTGTGTGTGTGTGTGTGTGTGAAAACGCTTGCGATATCGCCATGTGCAAATTATCACACGCCTTCTTCACATCGTATGTTTTATTTTAATAATCGGTTTATTATGTTCTTAAGAAGCTATTGAGAAAGGCAAATTTTATTTGCTCGGTGCGTTCGTACGGAAATACAAAAGGCAAAAGCAAAGCAACACAGCAGCAAAACGGAAACGGATGTGTGCGCGTGTTGACGCTCATTGATGCTAAAGTCAATTTGTGCGTAGATATTGCATGACAATCATGCCAGTCTCAACTTTCTTCTTTTGCCAAGCGACAAAAAAACCCAAAAAATGCGCACCAAGTAGCAAACTTGCTGCACAAATAAACTTCGCTAACAACAAGAAAGTATTTCCTTTCAAATTAACTTTATTTATTTAACTACTTAAAAGCAGATTATCGCAATTACACACTTGAACTGATTTTATGCAAAATACATTGCCGGAAAATTGCTTTGCCTATCATTCGTCAACTGTGTGCTGTTGGCAGACAGCCGAACGTCGAAGCGAAGTGGTTGCAAAATCAGCGAAAATCAAAAAAACACAAATAGAAAAAGCGCAAGGAAAATGCGTAGGAAGAAGTTTAACAACACACACAAAGCGCTGTGGGTATGAGGGTTGGAAATGAGACTAACAGACTTTTGAAAATAAATTTGTTGTTGTGCAAGCAAGTCAGCACAAATGCAAAAGTTGAGACAACAACAAAATGAAGATGTTTAATGCTCATGGAAATATTTATTTTTTCTCAGAATTTCGAAACATAAAAATTTTTTTTTTTTTAATATATTTTTAAAGTTTAATAATATGAGTTTAAAAGGATCTTTTGAAATTCGAAGTATTTGCAGAAGTATTTGTAATTATTTTAGTAATGTTTTTGTAATATTTTCTGGAAGTTCCTTTCTTCGAACTGGTTGACATGATATCTCTAATTTGTCCGATTTACTTCAAATTTTGGGAAACTCTTTTTAAAATATCCCCCGTATGCCTAGAACCATGGATTTGGAAAAATAGTTTTTTTTACTATGTTTAAAAAATTCGCGAAGGTCACAAAAAGGCTGGAACAAAATAAAAAATTCTTTTGCCATCTATTGACCTTTTTTAATTAATAAAACTGTATTTTGGTGCCTTGTTCCTGTCACTGCAAGTATTGGAGTCATCTCAAACATGGCACCTCTTTTTTTTTAGGCTTTTATAACACCATACCTCTTTATTTATTTTTTTTTAAACTATTTTGCATTCTTAAAATATCAATAAATATTATGTAAAAAAATTAATGTTAAAAACATTTTTATTTTTTTATCCTACGTTGAAAAACGCCTGAAATTTTGGCTTCTAGATCAGAAAACGCCCTTTACTTATAAAATTTGTTTTGCAGAAATTAGTAAAAGTGATATAATTCTTGAATTCACAAGAACTTCTTTAAAACTTTCTTTTCTCCATTCCTCACTCTTTTCAGCGGTTCAACACGAGCGCGGGCCACGCAAACCGAAGCTGCATCCACAACTACATCATCATCACCATCACGCACACCATGCGCACCATCATCATCATGCACATCATGCCGCACACACACACGCGGCCCACGCCCATGCGGCCGCCGCAGCCGCAGCGGCTGTAAACGGGCTGACGCCACACCATGCCGCACACCATCATGCCGCCGCCGCGGCACACCACCATGCCGCACATTTGCCCGTCTCGTTGGTGACCAATGTCTCGGCTTCGTTCAACTACACGTCGCACATTTCGACAACGCATCCGAGCGGCTTTCATGCGCCCGCACACCATCACCCCGGCAGCGGCAGTGGCGGCCATCCCGGACACCCGCATCCGACCGCATTCCATCATCCGGGACATGCGCTCGCGCAGCACAGCAACGGCGTGAGTTTACAAAATGGCGGCACAGTTGTCAGCCAACCGACGACATTGCCCTTTCCGCCACATTTACTGCCACAAATGCATCACAATCTCATTGCGGAGGCGGCCAGCAAGTTGCCCGGCATCTCAGCCGTTGCGGCAGCCGCTGCCGCAGCCACAACACTGGGCGGCAGTCAAGTTGCCGGTTTGCCGCCGCAGGCACAGCAACGTGCAACGGCCGGCACTTATGACTTGACAACGTCGGTGGCGGCAAACTCACATTCCGCCGGTTCCGGCTCGGCTGCGGGTAGCGCGAACAGCGGCGAGTTCTATGCCAAGTCGACCTCCTCGCTGACGCATCACAATTACTCCTCGCCATCGCCCACGAATTCAATACAATCGATTTCGAGCATCGGCGGCCGTTCGTCACTTGGCAGCGAAAGCCCACGGGTCAATGTCGAGACGGAAACGCCGTCGGCAACGCCACCGCTGTCGGCTTCCGCATCGCCAGCGCCGTCTTTGACAGACACAACGAGCATTGCCGCTTCGTCAGCGTCGCCGCCGCCGCCAACGACAGCACACACACACCACCATGCACACCAAGGCGCCGCTTCGATAGTTACAACGGCACAGACACAACATGAGGGCCACTTGCACACGGCTTCCAGCATGCTGCTGCAGAGCATGCAACACAACAACAACAACAACAATCACATTATCAAACAGCACTACAACAGCAACAACAACAACAACTATTTGCAATCACGTTCACCAAATTCAACGCCCACGCCGACGCCCACAACGCCTACGCCAAATGAGCACCTACACAGCAACCACAATCACAATCACAATCACAATAGCAACAACAACAATCAATCACCGCCGCCGCCTCCACCCTCGACGTCTTCAGCATCACTTAACATGAATAGCTCAACACCATCATCCTCATCGACCTCGGCCACGGCCACCATCACAGCCAGCGCCGTGTCCGCTTCCGCTTCGGCTGCGGCCTTGTATGCCGCACGACAAAATGGTTTCCTTGAGCTGTTGCTAAGCCCCGACAAATGTCAGGAAATCATTCAGTATCAAGTGCAGCACAACACGTTGCTCTTCCCGCCGCCGCTGCCACAACAATTGATTGGCATGGACTCGCGTCTGCTCTCCTGGGAAATGCTGCAAGAGACCACCGCTCGTTTGCTCTTCATGGCTGTGCGTTGGGTCAAGTGTTTGATGCCCTTTCAAACGCTGTCGAAGAATGATCAACATTTGCTCTTGCAGGTGAGTTCAACGCAATCATTTGCAATCAAAGCAAGTTCAATACTTCCAAGGCGTTACATACCTTTAACCAAAATCTCACCAAAAGCAAACATTTTTTTAGTGGGAGGAATAATAAATGTAATAATATAATAAATATACATATGTATAAAAGAATTACTATTAAAAAAAAAAAAGTCATCTAGGACAGTAAGAAAAAGAGGTTGTACACGATAACTCGTACAGATTTGTATATTTTTTAAATAATCACTATCGCATTCTCTATAGGCTGTCTAGCCAAGTTTTTGAATTTTGAAAAAATTTATGAATTTATAGATTTAAAAAAAAAATCGTGCTTTGTCATAAATTTTGCACTTTAACTATTTTTTTTTTAAATATTCAATCGAATCGATTAAAAAAAAACGGCATGAGAGACCATTTTGAATTAAAAAACTAGGAAGGACGGTATAGTTGACAATATAAAACCCTGCACACACGGTAGGCGGTGCCACGCCCCAAGTAAAAACAAATTTGTGTATTTCGAAAAATCTGTAAAAAATGTGGAGTTTGCAAAAAAATAGTTTGCTGGCTTTTGAGGGGTAACAATGAAAGAGAGGGTATTTTCTGGTATGCAGTTTTAAGGAGGTGTATTTACTGAGTCTACATACAAAATTGCATATTTAAAATTTTCATACCTTTAACAGTTTTGGAGACATAGCAATTTACAAAAAATACACCTTTTGAGGATTAATGTGGGGAAGGGAGTAAAATGCAGTTTTATAGAGCTACGCTTCTGGTGTTATAGCCTTTTTAAAAGTGGGCGGTACTGCTTGAGCGGGAAGGAGTGGTACACAATGTGTACATGGTATAAAAAACACGCTTAAAAAAATGATATAAAATGTACGATTTATTGTGTCGACCGTGACTGAATAAGTAGTTTCGATAGAAACGCGTTTAAAGTTTTAAGTGCATCATTTTTGCTCCATTCAGAGATACATACTAACTACATATCTCCATAAATTTATTTACAAACTTCTCTATTATAATCATATAAAAAGAGGAGCAAAGGAAAAAAACTTTAGCTGGAGGCCGTAAGCTTACTTACTGTCGACTATACAAAGGTTACCCAAACAAGTTTTTTTAATATTATATTATAAACTCCATAAATAATTGTCCGTTTTGTCTGATATTTTAAAGAATACTTTTCAAATGTACACTTTATAGTAAATGCATTTTTATATTTTGGGAAAATTTGGGAATTTGGGTTGTATGTAACGCCTTAAGTGAAGTTCTAAAAATTTGTTGCATTATATTAATAAAAACACACAATACTCTATGCAGGAATCGTGGAAGGAGCTTTTCTTACTCAATCTGGCACAATGGACAATCCCGCTCGATTTGACGCCCATACTCGAATCGCCGCTAATCAAGGAACGCGTGCTGCAGGACGAAGCAACGCAAACCGAAATGAAAACAATACAGGAGATACTCTGCCGTTTTCGACAAATCACGCCCGATGGCAGCGAAGTCGGTTGCATGAAAGCAATTGCGCTCTTTGCGCCCGAAACCGCCGGTTTGTGTGACGTGCAGCCCGTCGAAATGTTGCAAGATCAAGCGCAATGCATACTCTCGGATCACGTGCGTCTCCGATATCCGCGACAGGCAACGCGCTTCGGGCGTCTGTTGCTGCTGCTGCCATCGTTGCGTACAATACGTGCGGCCACAATTGAAGCGCTCTTTTTCAAGGAGACAATTGGAAATGTGCCGATTGCGCGTTTACTGCGCGACATGTACACAATGGAACCGGCGCAGGTCGAGAAGTAGTTGAGGCAAGGCGCTGACAACAGACGTTAGAAAAACTTAAATCAAAATTAATTTCTTTAGCATTTAAGCAAAAAATTTCGACATGCGAAAATGTTGAAAGCAAAAAATAATAAGAAAAAAAAAAATTACAATACAAAAAAAAAAAATAAAAAAACATGTGCAAAGATAAATAAAGCAGCAAAAACAGCAGCAAAACCTGTAAAAAAAATATATAATTTCTAACTCAACACAACGCGCATTGGCGCATCTGTGCAAATTCACATGGCGGACTCGCGCTTTCGCTCATTTGCTCCTGTGCTGCTACGACATGTGCCCACTCGTTCACTGCCGCTGCACTACAACTACATGAGTGCGGCATGGCGCGGTGTCGCTTGGTCGACGTCGTCGCCAAAAAGTATGTTAGAAAAAATGATTTATTGCCCGCTTTCGCTCACAGAGACAGGAGACCACGACCTCCAACCCCCAACCCGAACCCGTAGCCGACGACGCACGGCAAAGCAATTTCTTTATTTATCTTTCATTCGACATTTTGTCGCTTTTCTAAAATATTCGGTTTTTTTGCGCTTCTGCGCTGCAAAAATGTTGTCCAACGTTATGCCAAGTCGCCCAAGCCATGTACACCAATCAAATATAAAACTCACTTTTGTCTTTTACCTTTTTCGCGTTTTAACTTTATTTTCTTTTTATTAACCTTTCACGTTGTTCCGCTTCCGCCGCAAATGGCAATTCGTGCAAGCAGTTCCAGCATTCTACCCCGCTTCCCATTATTATTCTGCTTTAAATTTTCATTTGTTTCCGCGCATATATCGAATTTATGTTATGATTTTGTAGACGTTTTTTTTTTTGCTCTTTGTTGTAAGCGTTACAAAGTTTTTTCACTCGCACGTTGTTTTAGAAATCGTGCAAATGAAAAAATAATAATAACTTTGCTCGCGGTCATTTTGTTTGCCATACGCGCGCAATTGTTGAGAATTTTTAGTCGCATTTGAAAATATTGCATTCGACGAAATACTCTTTATAGATTTATAAGCTCGCAGAATAGAAAAATGATGATGAATGAAATGAAAAAAAAAAAAAAAACATAAAACAAAAAATATATCAATAAACCAATTGAAATTGGAAATTATGTCACAAAAGTTGATGTTGTTGATTGAAATTTAGTATTAGCTATAAATGAAATTATATATGTAATGAATTTATAATAACATATTATAATGTAACAACTAAAAATAATTGCAAGCTTATGTATCGAACAAGTTTGAATTAAAATTTAATAAATGCAAATATTAAACGAAATGTTTCTTTTCTTTGTGTAAATTTTAAATAAAGTTTAGTTAAAAAATTAATTTTACTCTATTAAAAATATTAATAGTTTGATTAATAGAAAAACTAATAGGTTCCATTATATGCTGAAAAGTGCGGCTATTAAAAAGCTATTTGCTAATAGAACAGCTGTTAAAAATATGTCAAGCAAATCTTATTAACAAGCCCTTCAATAAAATGTTATTAATAGAAAAATTAATAGGTTTCATTAGATGATCAAAAGCGCAGCTATTAAAAAGCTATTTGCTAATAGAGCAAGAACAGCTGTTGAAAATATGACAAGCTGTTCAAATCCTATTAACAAGCTATTTAATAGAATGTTATTATTGAAAGTGCGTAAAAGAGTAGTCAGAATAGTCTCATTGAACAAAGTTTGACTCAAGGTGTTAAATTCTTACACACAAAATTCACATAAACTTTAATCAAGCCAAGTAACGTTCAAATTTTAAGCCGCCGAGGAAAAAAACATGTCTGACTTCTTCTAATGCCAAGCCTGCTGCAAGAAAAAGGCAAAGCTCAAACCTTACAACCAACCGACAACATGCAATCACTTTTACAAAGCCTCATGTAAAACCCTCCTGAGCAAGGAATTTTAAGAGCAAAAGCTAGGCCGTCCGAACTAGACCTAACCCAACTCAAACCGGCCAACTTATTTACTCCCATCAGTGGACAACAAAAAAAGGTGAACTGACCAGACCATTGAGTTGCTCAGCATCAAATGAATTAAAATGAAAACGACAAAAAAAAATGAAGGAAAATCATACTAAAACTCATCATGCACTCAAATAAATTCGCGTACTTTGCGTGTGTATGTGCAATGCAATCCATGCTCACGACACGTACTCCACTCCACTTCACTTCACTTACTATGAAGGTTAATCATGCATCGATGTTACGCGTTAATACCTTCATGTGAGTTGGACCACGTGCTGTAAAACGAGTAAGCGCGCAAGTCCTTTAGCTTTCTGTGCATCGCGTGTCCCATGTTACTTCCACTGCTGCTGCGGCTGCTGCTCATGATGATGATGATGAGGTTGAGATGATGATGAAGTAGCGCCGCCCGCCCTTGTTGTAAGTGTATGGTAGACTGTAACTGTGTTAAGTTGAGGGCGTTACATTCTATGCGCTCTAATTCCGCTTTTTTTTGTTATTAGTGTTGTTGTTGTTGGTGTACACCCGTAAAATTGATTGCGGCCAAAGCTGGAAAGTTGCACGTTATACTCGTGGCTGACTTGGTTAGCTGCCTGGCTGCCTGACAATGCTCAATGCTGTGGACGATGACGATGATGAGTCTGAGTCAAAGTTGTAGTCTGAGTCTGCGTTTGCGTTTGCCTGTCTGACTGACTGCTTTCATGGTCTGTATATGTGGCATGGCTTCTTACTTACGCTCATGCGAATTGTTATATTTGTTTTTGTTATTACGGAGTTAGGGCGTTTTACAAAAATGAAGCGATTAAGTTTGCATGTTTGTAACTCGTCTGTCCTTAACGTAAGCAATTAAAATTTGTTATGCGTTGAAGTTTTTCGACCATTTTTATTAGATTATGGCATAACATTTTACACACACACACGCACACGTTGCAAGTTTTCTTGCCAACGCATAACACTTTTCAAAGCGACAAAAATGCTATCAATCCTTTCCTTTTTTTATGCCTTGTAATCACACACACACACACACATACACATATGTATGTCTGCTCATGAGCACAACTGCAACAATTCACATCGTCAATATTTTATGATAACTTCTTACAAAAATTAAGACATGCTACAAGCAAATTTCTGCCTTTTCTTTTCTTTCATTTCGTTTGCTTTCGTTTTGTAATGTCATTGTATGATTGCACAAGAAGAAGCAAGAAAGAAAGGCTCCAAGCCATAAAAAAAAAAAGATCTCGTACGAGAAAGGCAAGAAACAAGTGCAAACAATGATGGACAATGGCAAAAATAGTCCATCAAAATGTGTAGAACCGCAAGCCTTGTCGTTATTTAATGAAATAAAATATAACTGCTCCAAAAGCATGAAGACATTGCTGTCGGGCTGCATGAGACTTCAAGCACGCTACACTTGTAGTGTATTAGCAAGCTTTTCAATACCACCAGCCGTGAGTTGTATCAACTCATCATCTTTATAGTAACGCTAAGGAACACAGACAACGGCAATGTAGCGCACTTAAAAATTACCAAAATGAAAAAGGATTCATACACAAATAGCGCTAAGAGGATGTAGCATGCTTATCCTTTTTATTTAAACGAGAAGTAAAAAAAGGAAATTGAGCCAAGAACACAAAACAAAACCCACAACATTTTGTCTACACAAAATACTTAAGACGATTTTCAAGCAGCACGCTCAACGTAGCAATCTCTTGACGTATGGCCAGCGGCTAACATTAGTCGAAGGCAAACGTAACGTGTAACGAAGTAATACTAACACCCGAAAAGGATATGGCATATGTCTATGACACCAAAAAACGTTGACCAAAAAGTTGAAGGACATGCCAAAGGATTAGCAACAAGAAATTGAATTGTCGCTTGGTTGTGCGGCCCCCAACACTTCAGCACTTCACCACTTCGGTCGCTGGGGCAATAACTTAGAAATGTTACTTGGGGCGGTTGGTTTTGCTTTCTTTTGGGTTGGAAATTTTGCTTAGTTATTTGTGGCCATGTCATTGGTCAAGCATTACAAGACGTTTGTCAGCGGCAAAGCACACATAACCTTAAGCGCCTGCATGTATGCAAAGCGATAACGAAACAAATACACATATGCTACGTACATTTGTGTCGATATGATTTGTATTTCATTGTAAGAAAATATATGTTTTGCCCTTTGTAAGAAATTTATAACTATCGTATTATTGTATTGTAAGAAGACATCAAAAGGATTTGCGTATTTTAAGTTTTGTTTTTTCTTATTTTTTTTTCTTTTCTTTTCTTTTATTGTCATATTATCTCAATGACGACGACGTTGACAATGAAGATGATGTCCTGTCTTGATTGTTAGTTGTATTTTGTCAGGCGTCACATAACGCAAATATTCACACGTAACTCAAAGCAAACTACGTTGGAGGCGTGGAACATGCTAAATTGACATAGCTTAACCGTTGACAGTGCACAGCATTACGGTACGCTTTGTGCCCCCATCCATAGCCTGACATATTCATAGCATTCACGCATTCATTCACTCACTCACTCACACACCCACTCATTCATTCATTCATTCACACTGTGGCACTTTCATTTGCATAGAATTTATCAGCGTCAAATATGAGACAGCATACAAATTGAGGATTTTCCTTTGGCATTTCACACCAAAGAAAATAAAAATAATATTTAACGCTCACTTTTCCAATTTTTTTTTCATGTCCTTTTGTGATTTTTTTCTTCTTATGTCAGGTCCCACTACTTTCATTTTGTTTGTCAGTTTTGTGTAAATATGCGCACATTACCCAAAAAAAAAAAGACAAATAATAAAAAAACGCATGCATTTTTTTGTGTTGAAAACGTTGTAAAAAGCTTTTAATTGTTTTAATTGCTTTGAGTTATCTCGGCCATTTTTTGTTGTTTTTGGTTATTTCTGTTGTGGCATTTCGGCACAAGTCCATTAATGAGTTCTTCTTTTGCGTCTCGTATTTGTTTAGTACTAACAGACAATTTGCATTTGTTCTAGACTAAAAAATGCTTTTATGCATAAATGAGATTTTATGAAAAAAAAGCAAACATCAATGGAAGAAATAAGAGAAGAAAGGCCAAAGAAAATTAAAGTGGCACGAACGAGTTAAAAGATCTCGTGACCTCTTAAGTGAATGCCAACATTTTCTAAATTGTTTTTTAAAGTTAACCAAATGTTATATATCACGACGCCTCGTGGATAATTTAGCGGCTGCTTGGCCTTATTAGACCCTGGCATGAGAGATTGCACAAAATCGGCACACATAACATTTACGCTCAGTCAATTGCTCTCCTGTGCTCCATAATAACCAAGACATACCCAAAAAATTCTTTGTGAAGTACCTCTGTCTGCCGCTACACAGAAGACTAAATTAGCAAGTATATGGTATAAAGGAACTCGACCTCAGACGGGAAAGTTATCTTGCCAGAATCAACAATCTCAGCTGAGTCTGGTCACAAAATCCTGCTATATGAAGTAGTTATAATTAAAGCCAATAGACTTAGCGAATCCAACTTAAGGGAACTGTTTCTAAAACAAGCATTGAATATTACAAAAATGAATAAAATTGATGAACGGTAGATGCTCCTGTCTATGTACATAACTCTGTCTTACCCAGAGACCTTCAGTTACATGTTGTTAAAGATAAAAAACACGTGCAAAGGTACACCACGGACATTTGTCTATTCTCCTTATTGGACAATTGGTAAATCGGTATAGAAAACTGTGTACCAGGGTATATTGTGTTTGTTTGAGAGCGTATGTAACGTATAGAAGGAGGGAAGGGGACCCCGACAAGAGAAATTTCTTTAGCCTTGTCCGTCCGTCCTCACCAATGGTTCTCCGAAACTATAAAAGCTAGAGGCTTAAAACTTGAAGGGTAGTCTCGTGATGCTCGGCAGCAGATCAAGTTTGGACGGTTTTTTGCCACGCCCACTCCTTTACACCTAACTAGAATCGCCACTTTTTTATAGTGACTAGAACACCAAAAGCGATAAAAACATGAAACTCGGTTTGTAGACTCAAGTTCTATAAAATTACATACCACATGTTCTGCCAAGCCCCCTCATTTACATTCAAAAAAAATTTATCTTCAAATTGCTATAACTGCAAACTGAAATTTTCGATAAATTCCTCATTTTTTTAAACAAATTTCTTGAAATTTGGTATCAACATATAAGTGGCCATTTTCTTTTAGAGTGGGACCGCCCTCCCGTGTGTAATATATATTCCAATATATTCGACTAAACTGTACTATTTTTATTTCAGTTTAGTTTCTAATAATAAAAATCATTTTAGTGTCAAATGAATAATAAATTTTTCGAGTGTTTCGCAAACCCAATTTGGATTTAACCATGTTATTCGCTAAATTTGCTAGTCAATTTTCAATCACCGCTGGAAGTCGTTATTTCTACAGAACACCCAACTCGTCCTACCAGGACTTCAATATCAATCGTGAGGAAATACCCGCGTTTAAATCATTTACACGATTTGCACATGATGCAAGCAAAAATCGAAGATACCTTGAATTTCTAAGCTCAAATCATTTAAGTGATTTTTTGGCAAGACGCAGGCAGGCAGAATGTCGTGTGTGCGACGGTTTCCTGAAATGCCGTACTTACGGCAATAAGAAGGGCGCTAGTTCAGATAAGCCCAGCAAGCCATCGACAGGCAATAAGCAGCCAACCAAAGGAAAAGAAAAGTCATCAGGAGGCAAGTCGCCTACCAAGCAAACTGCCAAATCGTCTAATAAGTGTGACAAAACGCAAGCAAGTGACAAAAAGAAGATAAAGGTTAAGAAGCGTTGTGTTTGTGGCAGCGGCAAGCCTAAAAAAAATGGCAAAAACAAAACAACTCAGACCACACAGAGTAAGCAAAGTGGAAAGCAGAGTGAGGTGAGTAAAAAAGGTCTACAACTTCACACAACGCAAGATGAAAAGGATATTCTACTAAATACTGAGTTTGCTCAAAAGACAAGTGGCCAGACAAGCGTTGCAGTTATTGGTTCCGGTAATTGGGGCACTGCCATAGCCAAATTAGTGGGTGAAAATGCCAAGAAACTTAAAGACTTTAACGATCGCGTTAATATGTGGGTGCATCCGGAGCAAGTTGATGGCAAAAGCTTGACTGACATCATCAATCAGACACATGAGAATGTCAAATACCTGAAGGGCATTAAGTTGCCCAACAATGTTGTTGCGGTATCTGATGTTGGCGAAACTGCAAAAAATGCGCATATTTTAGTGATTGTGCTGCCGCATCAATTTATACCCAACGTTTGTGAGAGTATGAAGGGTAAGATCAAGAAAGATGCAACGGCGGTTTCATTGATCAAAGGTTTTGGCTTAAAGAAAGACGGTGGCATAGAACTTATTACACGAATTGTCGAGAATCATCTGAACGTAAGCAATTACGAAATGTAGCTCAATAGAAATATATGTTCACACTCACGCGCAGATACCTTGCTCCTCGCTAATTGGCGCTAACATTGCACTGGGCGTGGCACAAGGCGAATTTTCGGAATCAACACTTGGTTGTCGCGATCCGAGGTATGCAGTGAAGTTGCACCAAATCTTTCAAACCGATTTCTTTCGTATTTCAGTTGTACATAAGGCAGATGGAGTCGAGATTTGTGGCGCATTGAAGGCAAGTGCAATAAATACATCAAACTCTAACGTTTGTTTTTTTTCTGTTTACCAAAATCCGAACTTTTAGAATATAGTTGCTATTGCCGTGGGCTTCTGTGATGGTATGAAGCTGGGCAACAATTCCAAAGCCGCTGTTATACGCTTGGGTCTCATGGAAATGATACGTTTCATTGATGAATATTTTCCGGGCACGCACATCTCTGTGTACTTCGAGAGCTGTGGCATTGCGGATCTCATAACAACATGCTTTGGTGAGTTGTTTGTCATTTTGGAATAACAAACCTGTTGATTATCGCTTAATATGTTTCAGGTGGTCGCAATCGACGTGTCGCGGAGGCTTTTGTAACACAGAACAAATCATTTGAGGCGCTTGAGAAAGAAATGTTGAATGGCCAAAAGTTACAGGGTCCGCTAACTGCCGACGAAGTCAATCAATTCTTAAAAGTCAAAAAATCTGAGCATAAGTGAGTTTGCCAAATGGCCAAATAACTACTAAATTAGCATTAAAAATTAATATTATTATTAGATATCCGCTTTTCACGACGATTCACTACATTTCAACGGGCAAATTGAAACCGCAGGATTTAATTAAGAATATTAGCAAACATCCGGAACATGAGCGTTCTATGAAAGCGTAAGTTAAAAGCAATGAACTATAAATAAGTTATAGTTTTTTTCTTTTACTTTCAGTTATCTCGCAGCATCTCGTGCCAGCGACCAAAAAAAGTGATTATAGTGATTGTCATAAAGCATTTAAATCTGTGTTGACGGTGTTTAAAATTGTTCAAAATTTTAAGTAAAACAACAATAAAATTCATTTGTGCAGTTTAATTTTACAATGCAAACGTATATTCTAACAATTTGAATCAAAATGAACGCGCCAAACTGTGCCAACTCATCTGGCAGCCTTATGGTACCAAACATTTGGCCTATGTGACAAATACCCATATGCAATATACTGCAATACAATATTCAAGAAATAAAATTGAAGCGGCAGCTTTGCCAGACTTTTTTTTGGGTAACGGCCGATAACCTGTTCTATCGATTCTTTGGTCCGCTTCTGTCAAAAAAGAGCTGCGGTTGTAGTTTCACATTTACACAGCGTTGTTTTTTACAGCTTCGTTGCATACAATGTTGCCAAGTTTTCTGAAGAAAAAATGGGCATTGAGCATTTTAAAAAGGCAAATAGCTAACTAAATTTTGCAAGTAATAAAAACGCGGCGAACATTCGTGAAGTGATGCCAATTTAACTCGCCAAATTCATTCTAATATAAGGTACAGCTATGTTACCCAGCGCTCACACAAAACATACGACAATTTTTTGGTTAAGCTTGATGCAATGCAACTTAGGCGTACCTAAAATTAGATATGCCGAAATTGGCGGTGTAAATTAACGGTGAACTTATTCTTAAAAATGACCACAATTCTGGCTGTCGGCTGTGATATATTTTTATTGGTGGCCGAGTCTGACTAATGGACTAAAACAGCCAAAAAATGGCCAATTTGGCAACGCCGTTGCATAAGCAAATCTTTGAGCTAACAGCTGATTGTTCGTGCACTTGCCCGCAACGTGTATGTTGCTACTGATTACGAACGAATCTTGTTTGTATTAATTTTATATCGAGGCATTGCTTTCCTACCAAAACGCAAAACATTAACGGTCAATCGTTGCCGTGGCTTCAAACGTGTCAGTTCGCAGTTATTCGTCGTCTCGTCGTAAACGTTGCCAAAGCAAATAAAGTTTCTGTGTGAAAAAGCGGGCTCAACCAGCAGCAATAGAAATCGTGTCACAAATATATTTCTAACCATACATATTATATTACATATATACATATAGATACTTTGTAAATTTTATTAACATACATACACACACATAATGGCGGACAAAGTGAATGTTTGCATTGTAGGCTCCGGCAACTGGTGAGTTTAATAAATGCAATAATAATATAGATTGTTGATGGCAAACGCTGCCGAGTGAAAGAAGATATTTCCGTGTGTTATATAATTGTGTTTGTGTTACATTACTTGCATGCGCTAAACTGTTACCTTCTACTTTTTTTCTACTTTCATCTTGCCACCTCACTCATCCTTATGCCAACAACCAACCAAACCACCAACCACCTTCAACAAAAACTACAGGGGCTCTGCCATAGCGAAAATCGTTGGCGCGAATGCCCAAGCTTTACCTGAATTCGAGGAACGTGTCACCATGTTCGTCTATGAGGAAGTCATCGATGGCAAAAAATTGACGGAAATCATTAACACGACGCATGAAAATGTCAAATATCTGCCCGGACACAAATTGCCACCAAATGTGGTAAGTGTTTATGTCAAATCAACTGCTGTTAATCAATTTATCAAAATAATAATATTAACTGTGATAAGCTCGAAAACAATCGTTGATTAAAAATGTGTTTGTCTATTTTCTATTTGGCATATAACTATTCTATTTTTGTTGGGCATGTAACTAATAGAATAACTAATCAGTTAGTGCTGACAACTAGTAAAAACAAGTTATAGGCATCATTAAAAAGATAGTACATGTGCAATATAAATTTCTGACGCGGTCGTATGACTTATGTAATTCACCAGCTGTAATTAACTCATATGCGGGCAATTGCAGCTATGCAACGCCCACAGGCGATAATCGAAACATTTGCAAGCTTACATAAATGATCTTGACCGCGACGAACTTTCTTTCTTCGCAACGACGAGTCTTTGCAGCATTATCTAATCATCACAACAACAAAACAAAAAAGAAAATAATAAAAGAAAGAACACGTTAATGACACTGAAAAAAAATATTCTATTTTTATGTAGTTGGCGCATACAACTGTTCGCCAAAACACTCTTTTGCTCTTGCGTCTGTTCATGGTCAGTGAAATTGCATTTTTGTGTGGCGTGCGCCAACAACAAAAAAAGGAATAAAAAAAAATCGTTTCAGTGTAAATTGCTTTTCACCTTCAAAGAAAGAAACAAAAAAACAACGGCGCTGCGCCTCATTTATTGCTGACGTATGTAAGTGTGTACTTCATGCAAACGTCATGCAAGAACAGCAGCATTAACAACAACAAGCACAACAACACTGAAGCGCACAGCACTTCAGAGCTCATGTTACTTTCTCCTACATGCAGCGCAGCGCAGCACTGTGGGTTAGGTCAAGGCCGTTTTTACAGAAATGATGAATGTTGTCGGGAAATATGCTGTCACTTTTATCGATACTCTTAAAATAATACAATTTCAAATTAACTCAAACTGCTGTGGCCTTTGTTCAAAGTCAATGCAAGACCTTTGTTCACTTGTTTGTTTGTCTCTCTTTTCTTGAGTGCTTCTTTCCACCTTTCGAACATTTAATGCCATTATTAAGTAATATTACTTCAAGATTCAATGACTTTTGCCCCGTTTTGCAGATAAGCATGTAAAAAATGTTTGATAAGATTACTAAAAGTTTGCGCTGTTTTTCTATAAATGATTTTTTTTTCTATTTTTTTTGGCTACGTTGATTATTTTGCGATAATCTAAACGAGTTGTTATGAATTCCGAAACCGGCAATTGTTTGTTCCTCATAAAAAGCGACTATTTTTTGCTGTTTATGTTGAACGAAGGCGTTTTCACATGATAAAAACTCTTTGTATTTTTAAGCGAACTAAAAACTCGTATTTCGTTTACTCAAAAAGCAACCTGAGGCAGCATGTGTACCAACAAAATATGAAGAATTTAACTGCGTAGAACCTGCGTTACAATACGTAATATGACTTACAACAACAATTAATAGTAATTTATTTGCTTATTTTTTTCTGTGTAGCATGTTTACTTGAAGAGCTATGAGCTCAAACAAAACTTCAAATCTATCAAACTTGGTACCTTGAAGTAGAATTATAAAGTGATCTCTTGAAACCAATTAAAAGTTAAAAATATGCAGATTTCCGTTTTTCAAATTGCCTGTCAGGGATTTAAGAGCGGCCTTTGGTCATGTCTGGTTTTTATATTTTTATATGTTCTTTTAAGATTAATCTATGCTGCCGGCTTACAGTCTAGACTCTTTGTCTAGACAGATATGTACAAAAATCAGCACGTGTTGGTGACTAAATGAGTTCTATCACGATGGGTTCGCATGATCAATGCTTATAAAGCGAACCTACCTTATCTAATTCCAAGCAACGTGCGCGACTTATCGCCACAAACGTTTCATCCATGCTTATTGATAACTTGTTGGCTTGATTATTTTTGTTTTATTGTCACACGCGTTGCAAACATTTTAAATTTAAATAAACTGTTTGCATAAATTTTGCATTTGCTTGGAGACGTCGCGGTTGACAATTGCAACAATTGCGAGGAATGCCGTTAGCCGGTCGCAAACCACATTTACATATTATTGATATTTCTGCAATTGTGTACACTTTTTGCTTACACTTATATGAATGTGTTGTATTTCTACACTAATTTGCACGTTTTATAGATACACTCATTAAAAACAAAAGAAAAAACTCAACACTTTGAACCTGAAACAAATAATTCAACAAAATTTGCAAATTCACGCGTTATTGTGAATGCCCAAATTGTGCTTCTCTTTGGCAATTTCGGTCGTTGTGCAGCGACGTCGCAGTTGACTTCGACGCGCGCGCAGCTTCGCCAAGGAATACCGTTACGCGGATACAAATGATTTTCGCACTTTTCCTTAGAATTTAACAAAGATTTTGGACTTTTTTATTTAATTTACACACAAATATAAACTTTTTCATTAAATTATGCTAATCTCGATATTTTCAACGCATTTAAATAACTAATATTACACAAACCGAAAGACCACAAAAAGCTGAAGCGGCGCAGAAGTCAAAGAAAGCAACACTGAATGTCCCAAAATACAAAGATGCTAAACTACAAATAGACAGTGTTGTAAACTACCTATTTCTTACACGAATGTTAATTTTGTATTCAACAAGTAGCCGGTCATTGTGTTTATTCATTTTGATTTTGTACAACAATTATCATGAAATCGGTTTCATTTGCCAACATTATTTCGCGTTTCTTAGAGCGCAGACGTACAAACTCCAAATTCTCAGACGGTTCCAAATCACATAAGGCACTGCGTGCTACTTTCAATACTTGGCTCATTTTAGACGCATAATGTTGGCTTTTTGTGTTATCCATGGAAGATTTAATAGGCAAGCCAGCTTTATTGAGCACAACCACGCCGGTCACACCCGGCATGCTCTTAAGACGTTCAAATTTTGCATTTATGTCTTCGGACATGTGTAAATCCAAAATATATAAAACAAAAATTTGGTTGATTGATTAGTTTTGCTTTAATAAAAATTTCGTTATGTGAAAAAGCTTATCGTAATTTGCCATCAATCATAGATGCTTCTAATTAGCTGACGAACACAACAATGTTCTATTATCTTTAAATTCGATTGCATTATTTGTATTTACAGCGCTGTAGAATTACAAATCCATTAAGATTTATCACTAAACTTAACAACAAACATCAAATAAAAGTTACGCAAGAATCATTGAGAAATTGTAGTACTTTTTGTCGGACTATATAACAACACGCTACCTCAGCATGTTGAATAGTTTTTGTTGTTTTCTATCTTGTTCTCGTATTGTTTTTTTACTTGTATGCTTCAGAAAATTATTTATTTTTTTGTTTATTTTGCTTTTTAAAGGCCGACTTTACTTATAAACTTTTTGTTTGATTTTTTGTTTTTTTTGGCAAATGTTCAAAAACAATTTGCAAAACAACATTTTCTGTAGTAAATTGGGGGATCGACCAGTTTGAAATGCTAAGAAAGTCAATGTCAGAAATGCATAACTTAATTAAATATTTCTCGCATAAAAAACTGTTCACAAATATTTATATATTTTACGCCATCATCAAACAAATGCGTTATACATGCAAATTTTATTTATTTTGTAATATTTCTTCAACAACAAATGGGTTATTATTAATTTTATTCACAAATCGAACGCATTATAGACTTGAGCATCTGGAACTCGTTTCTACTTGAAATAGCTACAACAGCAACAGAAAAATCACGCACGAGCCGTGCCCCTTTAACATGAACATCGTGCTTTGTTTAGTTTGAATTGATTAGAAAATTTCCTTCATTCAACCTTCGACGCGTGTCTGACAGTCTTCTATTTTCTTATCAAATACACACCGCCTTATCAGAGCAAAAGTATCGCCTTTCCGTAAAATAATTTATAACAAAAACAAAACAAAAAGTGCTTTAAACAAAAATAACATTTGTCTAGTATATTTCCGATGACGGGTGTTTGAAACTTGTTTCATTGTTTGTTTCTTTCTTTGATTTTTCAAGATTGCTGTACCTGATCTTGTCGAGGCTGCCAAGAATGCTGATGTTTTGATCTTCGTTGTGCCACATCAGTTCATACCGAACTTCTGCAAGCAACTTTTAGGTAAAATAAAGCCAAATGCCATTGCCATATCGCTGATTAAGGGCTTTGATAAGGCTGAAGGCGGCGGCATCGATCTTATTTCGCACATAATCACGCGTCACTTGAAGGTAAGCGAACTGTCCGTCATCGAATGGACATTGGCCGAACTGACGTCAACCGTCAAACGTCAAGTGCTTGAGTGTCTCAACAAAATGTATTATGTTCTAGATACCATGCTCTGTACTTATGGGCGCCAATCTGGCAAATGAAGTGGCTGAGGGTAATTTCTGCGAGACTACGATCGGTTGCCGTGATCCCAAATATGCGAAAGTATTGCGTGATCTCTTCCAAGCAAATCACTTCAGAGTTGTCGTTGTCGATGATGCCGAAGCTGTCGAGGTCTGCGGTGCGTTGAAGGTGAGTGTATTTTATAAAACTTTATAAGAGATTTAACCTAAATCGTATACTTTACTACATTTGCTGATTATAGAACATTGTCGCTTGCGGCGCTGGCTTCGTTGATGGCCTCAAGCTTGGCGATAACACCAAAGCAGCTGTCATCCGTTTGGGTCTCATGGAAATGATACGCTTCGTTGATGTCTTCTATCCCGGCAGCAAATTGTCAACGTTCTTTGAGAGCTGCGGCGTTGCGGATTTGATTACCACATGCTATGGTAATGAAATTAAAATATGTCAGAATTTATTGGCAAAACATTTCTAATCAAACTTTGTATTAATAATCTACCTTAGGTGGTCGCAACCGTCGCGTTTCGGAGGCTTTCGTCACCTCTGGCAAAACAATTGCCCAGCTTGAGACTGAAATGCTCAATGGTCAGAAATTGCAGGGTCCACCTACTGCCGAAGAGGTGAACTATATGTTGAAGAACAAGAAACTCGAGGAAAAGTATGTTGAGATTTTTATTAATTATTTTGAACTTTTGAAAATTATTGCTCACTTATTTTTTTACAGATTCCCACTTTTTACCGCCATACATAAGATTTGTACAAATGAACTTAAGCCTAAAGATCTAATCGATTGCATACGCAATCATCCCGAGCATATGTAAGTGTCCTTAATCACTTTGTGCTTATAGAGGCACAAGCCTCCAATTCCCCGGTCTGTGCTATGCGTTTTATCTCCTACTTCTACCACTTCTCCTGCAACTGTGCCAGTAGCTAATGATAAACGAACACAGCTTTAAACCTATCCTATCCTTAAATAATCCTAAACAAAAATTATTATTTTGTACTTAAGTTGTGTGCTTAATTTCTTTGAGATTTTATTGATTATTATTATTTTTTATTAAATTTTTCCTCTTATTTTTTATTTGTATACTTTGGAATTTTGCATGCTTTATTAGTTGCTTAATTATACCGTTTTGTTCCTATTCTTATTTTAATGCTTTATGCCCAATAAACTAAGCTAAATTAACAAAAATCCTTAAAATAAACGAAATTCTAAATTGAATATTTTGAAAAAAGAATTCTTTGAGTCTAAAGTTTTGTACTTTCAAAATAAATTGCACTTAAAAGTTTGTATTATTTTTTATTTATTTAATTGGTTTTATATTTATTTTTTTTTATTATTTGCTCATTCGAATCATGTCTATCCTTCATTTTTCACATTTCCTTTCAATTTTCGAGTTCATTATAAATCATATACTCAGCTCATGTAGTATTACTAACAAAAGTACCGTTATTCATTTAACTTAATTTATTCATTTCACTCAAAATTTGTTTTTTTTTAATTTCTTCTCATAGGGATACGTCAATCATGCCGTCGCCAAAACTCTAAACTGTGTTACATACAAACAAAAAGAAAACAGAAAAAAATAATTAACAATTACACACAAAAATCAATTCAATTAAAAGTATCAGCATCATGAATTATTTTTTAGTAAATCTTTGTAAATAATTTTTCAATATAAAAGTTACAACAAATTATTTTCATTTAACATAATTCAATTCCCGAAAACAAAAAATAGAATCAATTTCAAGTGTAAAGTTGTAAACTCATTAAACAATTAGGTTATTCACTGTGCCTTTCAACTGTCGCATATCTCAGTAAGAGAAATTTAGTACGCACCCTGGGGTGTATAATGTTGCGAGAGCTGCGACAGTTGGTATGGCTATTGAACACCCTAAAGTCATTTTTTCTTTGCATACTCCTTTTGTAAAACAAAAATTATTTTTGTATTATTATTATTTTTTATATTACTTATTGATTAATTATTATATGTTCAATTGTTACAAGCAATGTTTGAATACTTGTTGTATGAATTTTGCATTTGTTGTTAATAAAACGAAACGAATTTGTTTTCATAGATTTAGCAAAAAAAACTGTGTATGCTAAACATGCACTGAAACATGTGTATGTATATGTGTATGCGCTAGTGAGGATATTTAAAATTTGTAACAAGAAAAAACTATAAGAAAACAACATAAATTGGCAATACAAATTGGCAGCAATATGAAAAAAGTACGTGTTCCCTGAAGAGTTTTTTCTGTGCGTATAAAAAATTAATTTTTTTGCTTATTATTTTCTTAACTAAAAAAAATTCAGCACGACTTTTTGTAAACATTTTATGTTGAAAGCTTTCTTAACTAAATAAATTTTTTATCTGCTCTATTTCACAGGCAAAAGTTGTAAATTAAACAGTAAATGAATAAAAACAGAAAACAAAAACTTGTTAACAAAAATTAGCAACAAACTATTTTTAACTTGGTCCAAAGCATATATACGTATATTTTTTTTTCAGCACAGTTTTTAATTGTAAAATAAAATAAAGTGAACGAAAATTTAGTGTCAATCATTTTTTGTGATACAAAACTGAATACTGCACACGAAACTTTGGCAGTGCGCCATTGAACGCACTTACCAAGCTTATTTTAACCATCATAAGTTCAATTAATTGAAACCAAAGCATATCCTATGAGAAATCAACCCACACGCAAAACAAAAGCTGCACAAAGTTTGCTTTGATTTTTAATTAAGTTTTTATGGTAGGCAAATAGAAAAAAGGGAGAAGCAAATTTAAAGTTCGTACCTAAACTACCGTGCTAAATTTTAACAAAAATTTAATTAATTAAAGGGCCAGTAAGTATTAGTTAAAGAAAAAAGTAATAAAACAGGCAAATACTGTGTAAATTCAAATATTTCTGTGTAGTGTCAGAAAATTATTATAACATTTAATGTACAATAAATGAATTTTAAACAATAAAAAACAAGCATTTCACTTAAAAAGGGCAAATTGTTTATTTTTTTAAATTAAACAAAATATTCAAAAGTTAACGTCGCTTTTTGTTTATATTTGACAAACGCGCCTTGTTGTCGAGCACTACAATTCTGTGTTGTTAAGTTCCTCAAAAGCACTTAAAATCAGTGTTGGTAAGTACTTAACAGTGCGCTAGCGAAAGAGCGCAAACAACTACTCATGCTCGCGAGTACTCGTTGCTTGTAACTCGTTGCAAAAACTCGTCGAGAGCGCGTTATTTGAATTTACTGTCTTATTATTTTACAAATAAATATTTAAAACTATAATTAAACTGTGAAAAAATTTGTGCAAAGCATAGATAGAACATCTACGTATTTCTGTGACAAAAAAAGCAAAGCGTAAAACTAAACGTACTTGAAAATATTACAACTTAAAAGTCAACTTGCCAATCTCGCTTCCTTTGTGTAGCGTGCCCGTTGACAAAAAAACAGCGCCAAAAAAATGAGCAAGGAAATTTACTACTCGGACAAATATTACGATGACAAATTCGAGTACAGGTAAGCATTGTAACATTGAATGTTATTTAAACAAAAATGTTTATTGATGTATTTCAACATTAGACACGTTGTGCTGCCTAAAGAGCTGGTGAAGCTGGTGCCAAAAACACATCTTATGTCGGAGACAGAATGGCGCGCCATTGGCGTACAACAGTCACGAGGTTGGATACATTATATGATACATAAACCAGAGCCACATATTCTGCTATTTCGGCGTCCGATTCAAACACAGCAGTAGTGTGAAGGCACGCACGCAGCAGGATCAACCGGCCGCAGCCGCATGCCACTACAAACACACACACATACACTTACACACCAACACGTACACTCAAATACGGGCGCGCAGTACAACCACCATGCAGATACACACAAATACATACAAATGCATTATTTAGGCTACATCCGCAACAGCTGCGCGTGCGCAACAACAAAAACAATGAAAAACGTTGCGAATACAACTGCAACAAATACCAACAACAATAAGAAACCGGCTCTGCGCCGTCGTCATTCAACAGTTGCTGCAGACGCATCTGTATGCTACTTTACTACATTAAGACTACTACTAAAATGAGGACGAACATTTACCACGAAAACGACTACAATATTGTAAATAGCAGTAAAAGCCATCAAACAAAAACTTTGCCATACAAATCACAAAATGTTGCCATTCCCGCGTCTACAATTCGTATATTTTTAGTTGCCTTAAGCAAAACGTGTGTACCATCCAAACTGTATTACAACAACACATGCCTTTGGCACTGCTTTCTTCGCTTATCAACTACTATGGTGACAGCTGAAATTGTACACTTCCTTACAACTAAAACGCACATGTATTTTTAGTATGTAAATCATTTTAGCAGCGTTATTTTTTTTTAATGCGTATTTGTATAAAAAAGAAGAAATTTCATGAAAAAAATAAAACTTCTGCTATGTTTTTTAATATATGTAAAGGTTATAATAATAAAAAATAATATATATATATAATATTTGTGATCTAAAGAAAAAAAAAAACAAAAGAAAAAAAAAAACAAGAAAAAATAAAAATGAAATCCTTATAATGTAATAAAACAAAAGAATTTTCGGCGTTGATTGCTTGAAATTCATATATGAAACAAAATTGTGTTGTTTTTAGTCTTTTGCTTAAGATAAGTGATGTCAAATGAAAGGTTAAAGGATGTCCGATAACAGTTTTTCATATCAGCTATTATGGTAAACAGTTTGAGTTAGTTGGCCTATAGATAGTAATGAAAGCATATTGGACAATCACTGAATTTTATTAAGTTGTGTTGCGAGGTGATCCAATGTACATAATCTTTATCCTTGATTAAAATTAAAGGGAAATATCAACTACTCTTCGTGAGATCTGCAAAACTAAAGGTCCGATTGAGTTGAAAGTTCGCATAGTAAGTTTTGTAATGAGTTTGAAACTCTTAAAAGTCCTGTTTGTTAGTTGCTCTTTGCTTAAGTTGCTTAAACTGTTCAAAAGATACTTATTTATACATCATTATTATTCAATCGGTAGTATTCAATAAGTACTGCACACATTCTCAAATGTATCATCGAGTCATGAACCTTAACTCACACAAAGTATAGACTATAATTTGAATCAACAACACTTCATTCAAAACCATTGCAAAGCTACTCTAAAAGTAAATGTTAAAGTACTTATTTGAAAAATTATATTAGATAAGAACCTTGAAAAATAATTTCAAAGAACTTTTGAATATACTCAAATTCTATTAATAACAACAACAAGTTTATTAAAGTAAATTATTTTTTATTAAAAACCCTTCAAAGAAGAGCACTTCTATTTAGTTATGAATAATATCTGAAAATATACAAAATTGTACCCTAAATAAGCTCACCGAACTAAATTGGGTGACCTCAATAACGGCAGAAGAAATGAGTTAGCAACTTATTTAAGAAATTTGAGCACATAATTGCCCGTTGAGTGTTGAACTTCATTTTTAGCACGGACTATGAATATAAAAAACTTGTTGCGCATGCTGGGAAGGCTGGAAAAAGATGCTTTTCTGAAAGTAAAGAGACCTGACTCAAGCGCAAGAAGAATATGCGAGCTCGCGCACATAGTTGGACATTTCCGGTTTTATTATAGTAAACGACAAACAACAACAACAACAACAACAAACACAACAATACAAATCAGAAATAATAAAAATCGCTGTGTAATATAATCAAAATTGTCGCCTCAACTCAACGCAACGCAACCGCATGTGCTGTCTCGCTCGCACGCATTGCGAGTCTGATGAGTCTGCATGCCTTTGATCTCAATTTTCAGATGAATTTTACGCGAAGCTGAATTTTGCTGAAGGCTGATTTTGTATAAAGTTTTTTGTTGTTATTTTTTATTCTATTTTATTTTTTGTAACTTTTTTTTTTGTTGAATCTTTATATTTGTTGTAGCAAAGTCGCCTCATGCTGGTGGGAATTGTCGTTTTGTATATTGAAGCTGTGAAAATTAGTTACTAACTAAATAAATAGGTAACTAAGTGTTTTTTGTTGCTTATTTTTTTTATTTTATAATTTTTTTTTTTTCTGTTTGAGTAAAATTCGCTTTTGATTGCTTTCAACTCTCAGACCCTTTTTTATGTGCGACGGCGACGCGTCGCGATTTTTTGTAATGACCACCTATGGGCATCATGTTGTTGTTGTTGTTGTGCGGATTACGTTTTTTATTATATACAATATAGACCGGAACTGTCGATCTTCATTTTTGACACTGGAAATTGCAATATCATGTCGCACATATTTTAATATTTGAACACAACAATGTTGTCAAAAAAAAAGTATGAACATACGATAGAAAATCTAAAAAATATTCGATAAAAAGTTGGCAATTCCAACTTCAATTTTAGGTTATTTATACTAAATAATGGTTTACTAAGGTCTAAAGTTGATATTGAAGTCAAATTCCAAAGTATTCTGAGTCTAGTCTTCAAAACAGCAAATCCAAAAGAGCATCAACTACTCACATTTATTATGAACAAATACAAATAATAATACCATACAGATCAATAAGGTATTTGTCAAGATCGAATAGGTGCGAAAACAAGTGAGATCAGTAAAGAATTGAACAAGATCGCAGAGGTGTGATTATAGGGCTTGGTCGGTTTGGATGCACTTGAAGTAATAAGGAACTCAGCATATAAGGTTTTGCCATATAGCTTTAAAACATTTCTAATATGTAAAGACAAAGATAAAAAGCCATATTGTTTAACTGTCGTTACATAGAACCCTGTTTAAAGGGTGCTGCATAGAATGCTCAAGCCATAAGTTAACTCAATAGCAAAAGTAGTAGTTGACTAATCGTGAGGTTGCAGCAGATGATGGTTGTAGATGATAATGACACACACAATGGCGGTCTTTAATCAACTATAAGCAACAAACGCTGCATTATTAGCAGAAGCAGCAGTAGCAGCAGCAGCGCACAGGAAACAGTTGAACCGCGTAAGGATATGCGAAAAGCAAAAGAAAAACGGAAAAACGGACAAACGAGACTTTAAGATACTTCTGAGCACAACTGCAGCAGCAGCAGCGGCTACAGCATGAAGCGTGTGATAATGAATCCCTTTTCAAATATGCCAATAAGAAAAGCAATGAAAAAAAGATGCAAAAATACAACAATAAAATGCAAAAGCAGCGAATCATTTACTCGCCACTCGCGTTGCCAACAATAATGTAAATCTCGTGTGTGTGAGTGTGTGTGTGTGTAAGTCTATGAGCGACAGAGTGAGATGAATAAACGACAATCGCGGGCGCGTGTAATGATAAGCGACGTGACTGAACGCGACTGTTGGCTGCGATGTCGATGTCGATGACAACGTCAACGTTAACGTCAGCGTCGACGTTGACGTTCGTGTCGTCATTATTTGTCGTTTTTTCATATTTTCGATTTTGATTTCGATTTAGTTTTAGTTTTAGTACCTTAGATGAGTTTTATAGCTAGACGAGTAAAGTTCGCTTGTGCTCCGTGGCTCTGGCAGTGTAAGTTGAACACGACAAAGTGTAAATCAACCGTTACGTACGCTCACATTCGGGATCTCGAACCACTGTGTGTGTTGTGTGTGTTTCTGTGTGTGTTGTGCTTGTGAGAGAGATCAACATTATTCATTAACAAAAACAATACGTTCTCGTCGATGTCGCGCGCGCGGGTCCATTTTGTCTGCTGCTGCCACTAGACTTGAGTGTTTGTCTACAGTAGAACAGAAATTAAATAAATTTTGTTTATTTAACAATTTTGAGTAACAAATTGGCAGTAAAATAAGACAAGTGTGTAATTTAATTGCCTTCTTTTACGGCAATAAGTACGCAGTAACTACAAACAAAGAAGCTCTGCCGAAGCCATAACGTGTGAAAAGGTGATATTACAGTTACATATTGAAAGCAAGCAAAAAGTTGCAAAAACTGACATAATATTTGACACAAAAGAAAACTGCAAAAAATAAAACATTACTCAACACTTAAAACAGGACACAAAGCTGCGCTCAAAACTCATGCAGCAAACGTCAAACTGTAGTTTGGCCGCTACAGCGCGTAGACTGCCATAACAGCAAGCGCCAGAGCGAGAGAGCTGCAGCAACTGCATGCGTGTGTTTGCTTACTGTGTGTCTGTGTGTGTGTGTGTCGAGTTTGCCTTATGAAGTATGCATAACTTTGCCTATTCGAGTGACCAACGGCGAAATGCATGAATGAATTGAAGTTGTGGTCTGAAAGCGTGAGTATGAGTGATGTGTGTGAGTGTCCTTTGGATCCTTTCGGATATATACGAACTGTAATTGCTGGCAGCATCGATTTTCTTGCTTGAGCACACGAGCGGCCAAGCAGAATCAAAGGCTCTTTCGATCGGCGCACGCTGATAAGCATGAACAAACTTAATAAATAAAAAATGAAATATAAGTTCTTTTTTCTGCTACTTTTTTATTTTATTTTACATGCTTTGGTATTTTTTTTTTTGTTTTTTTTTATGTCCATGGCATAATTGTGTAATTTATGTTGTATTTTTAGTTGCAACATATATTTTTGTCTTTAAAAATAGTTTTGGAACGCTTTAAGTTTGTTTAAAGTGTTGTTTTTATTTTTATTTGATTTTTATTACTAAAAATGTTTTAGTTTTGTTGGTTTTTTTTTTGCTTGAATTCTTGTTTAATTGCAGTTTGGTTTTTCTGCTAATAAATTTGCCAACTGCATAAAATGTCAGCATTTTTAAACAAATAATAAATAAAAACAAATATATAAATATGTAAATTACATTTTACAACGCAAAAATTGTTTGTATTACACCGAGTAACTTTTTTTCTTTGCTTTGCCTTTTGCTTTTGTTTATCTTAATGCATTAAACGGCAATGCAAAAAAAAAGAGGGCAAACAAGGCGAGCGCGCGCAGCGGTGCAGTGAGGCGAAAGCATGCAATGCAATTTTTTGCACAGTGTGTCATTAATTGGCTTTGCGACTATAAAATTCTTGATATATGCATTATTAAAACAGAGTTTTCACACTAAGAAAATTGCAATTTAAAATGCTATACTTTTCATAGCGAAAAAAAGTTGCTAATTTAAAGATTTTGCAATTAAAAAATCTGTAAAAAATTGCAACATTTTTCACACATAATTTTCATTAATTTCGTGTCAGTGTCGCTCGCTTATAACTCATGCCGTTTGATTTGCCGGTCAGCGCAGCAAAAATACATTCGCTTTTCGGCTTTCTTTTGCCAAATGATGCGAGAAACATGCATGCAATTTTCTTAGTATTTTCATTACTAATTTTGTTATATTTTTGTAAGTGAAAACCAAAAAAAAACTTCACAATAAATAAGAAATATTATTTCAGGAACATTTAAAGTCGACGTTTGGCATATGTGTCATATAAATTACTGCTCTTCATTTCGCCATCGATCAAATTGCAGTTGTTGCTTTTGTAGACTTTTTTTGTCGACTAAAATTTCATTTAATTTAATTACTTTTTGTTACATATTTAGTATATTTATTGCTTGATTGCGTGGACTCTGTGAACTCTCAATTGGTTGGGCACGCAAACGCCACAGTTGACAAAAAGCATGTTCAAAATGACAACAAGTTGGCGCAAATTGTATTGTAAGTCTTCATAGCTATCAATCAACAGTTTCCAGACAAACGTAGCGTTTCCACAAGTCGACTATGCTGCGTACGTTCTTCACTTGCTCACTAGCAACCATGCTCTGCCCCAATTGAGAAAAAACTATGGGCTGTTAGCCGCCGGCTGTGCCACGCAATACTTCACTACTTTATGTTTGTCGTGTGTGGCAACTTTTCACTCGCATGCGTTAAGAATAAATCGTCGAGCAAATATCATTAGCATAAGATTGCTACCGTTGATTGTAGAATACTCTGTTTGAGTGTCCAAAAGTGTAAAAATGTTAATTCTCTTTAATGAACTTGAGTTAAATTCAACGCTGCGTATGAGTAATCAACGGACTCACACTTCTTATCAACGCAACTTAAGCTTCCCATTTATGCTGTCGTAGCATAATAAAACCGTGTTTTTGTTTGTGTTTGTGTGCCTTATCAATTGTCAGTAATATTCATTGCCACCGAAATATTCATGTCGACACCATTGATAATTTTTGGCTTAGTTTGCTTTATTTATGCATGTCTAATTCTCTGTCACGTTTCAAATTGTCTGACTTTGTTTTTACTTTCTTTGACGAGCGCTGTTAATTGAGTTGAATGTCATCAAGCTTCGTGGGTGTTTGAGTGTTGAAATTATTGCATAAAAATGCATGCCAAGCGAATTAGTTGAAAATTACTATTAAAAGCGTTTTTACGATTGCTCTGAGAGAGATTATAAGATTGAACAAAAATAAATACACACAAGTTCAAGTTTGAGCACAAACACACGAATTTCGTTTACATTCGAATAGCAAACACTTCTACGAGGGTGGTTTGATGAGTCTCAATCGAAGCAACCCACAGACTTCATTATTTCTTGGTCTTTGCGTGTTGTGTTGGATGCATGTGTCGCTTACGAAAAGGAAGCCATAAGTCAGTTTAACTTTTTATAAAAATGCGCATTTTTTCAGAAACTTTATTGATATTCTTTGCACACAATCTTTGATTGAGAAAAATCTCAATGAATATAAACAACTTCGACAAAATTGAAATGAACTTATCTAATAAAAATTTAAAACTATTTCAACAGAAGCTTCTTCAACGTTTGATTGATGTTTGTTACAAATTGTCATTGCTTGAAATTATTTCAACATTTTTATATGTTTTGCTTGCTTATGTGTAGAAACATATATCAATTATACTTGTCATTTCGGCAAATGAATTTATTATATTATCAAATGGAACCTGATTTCAAAACGCTGTGGAAATTTTTACAAAATGAATGTGAATAGACACGCGTAAAGTAATCTTAAAAGTTTATGGCAAGCGCTGAAGTCATTAAGCTACTGAATTAAGTCAAAATATTCCGGCGACCGGGTTGTCGAACTTTACGTTACAACAGATGCTTCCAGAAACCGAAACCGAAGCCAGCAGCAAAACCAGAACTGTAAGTCTTGTGGATAAGCAGCAACTGATCCGAACACGTGCCTTGACTAATGGCCTACCAGACAAAATGTTTATGCAAAATTCGTAATTTTATTTTTGTTTCAATATGAATAATGAAGGCGATATTTGAATCTTAAACAAGTTGTTGCTTTTGTCGCATGGAAAATTGATTTTATTTCATTGCCTCTTTTTTTCTACGTGCCGAAGAATTTCAATTACAAGGCATTTATGCAAGAAAACTGTAGTTAAAACAAGTGTAGACCGGTTTGGCGGCAGCGAGAAAGTGTTGTTCTTGAACTTGCGCTGCTGCGGCGCATTGCGTATACGTCATGCCCTGCAAGCAAAAGGAAAAACAAGGGAGTGAAACCGTAAAGAGGCACAAACTGTGTCAATTTGCTTTTGCTAAGCCGACATTAATCCGCAGCAAGGATCTTCCTATGCTATGCTAAGTCCAATCAGTGAAACGACTCTGCTGAGCTGTCGTACACACAAATGCAATAATGAGCCAATCAAATGCAGCTTTTCACGCTATTCATGAAACTGAAAGGCACAACAACGAGCTGCAAAAAAGTAGTATTTCTACTAAAGTAAGAAAAATTATTGTTCAAGTGCGCATTTAATCCTGTGTGTCCTTGCTTAGTTAGCGATAAGTGAAGTGAAAGCGTTTGGAAATGGCAGGAAAAAAAAGATAAGCTTCGATAGAGAAAATTATCAAAGACATATTGTTTGAAGAATATATAAATCATGTTATTGTATTTTCGATTTCTTTGAGGGCTTAAGAGTATAATTTTGTATAAAGTTGTAATAACTTCATTTTAATAATAGAGTATTATCAGTGAGCTAATTTTACTTCAAGACATTATAAAAGTCAAATCCTTCTACTGAAATGAAATAAAGTCGCAAAAGAGACTGTTTAGCTTCGTACTTCATTTGAGTAGAAGCTAATCTATTGATTAGATTCTCTCACATTGAAAATCTTTATAACACCTTTAATGAGGCGTTGCAGACTCTATGAAGTATATATATATATATTATTGATCAGTATGGAAAGAGAAGTCGATTAAGATTTATAAACTCGTCGATCTCGGAAACTCTAATAGGTAGAACCAAAATTCCAAAATTTGGAAACTCTAATAGGTAGAACCAAAATTCAAAATTCAAGTTTATTTTGTTTTTCCTCTACGGAACTTAGTTTAGTGGTGAGAGGTTCCAATTGATCTGGATAAGTAAAGATTCGTCTGCTTGATAATTTATTTCCATTCAAATCTGTTTCGATTGAAAAGTGGGCTTGGCAATGCTCTATTATTGTTACAAATAGTTACAAATTGAAGGTACAGGGCATGTCGAAGAGCACTCTCGACTGCAATTCTTTACTGGTTTTTAATTAAATTTGTGTAAATAATAAAAATGTCACGGCTCACTAAACAATAAACTTTATGAATGAAGAATAATAAACATTTTATAAGTTATTTCATCTCTTTTCTCTCTTTTAAGCTCTCCTTTTCGCGCTTATTAACACAAAGTGTTTGCATTTTTAACGATTTGCATTTCATTACGAAAATAAGACATTAAATCATACAAAATTACATGTTTACTACACCATTTTACAGAAATTTTATTATCCAAAAAAATAAAAATTCTATTTCAAATTCTTGAATGTCTACGACATTGACACTTTAAAAAAATTGATCGTCATCGTACTTGTCAGGAATTAATTTGTTTTTTAACTTTGCAATTAAATGTAATTAATTTGTTGTTGAATGTTGTAATTGTTTTTTTTTTTTTTCTGAATTATTGTTATTGTTCTAATATAAACTCGTTTGAATTTTCTTGTGTTTAATTAATTATGCGCAACACGCCCACAACACGGTCGTTTTCTATTATATTCTTTCATAGATACATTATTGTATCTTATTCAAATGTCAATCATTGAAGATATATTTTGTATAGGCATACTTTTGTTTATTGTTTTTGGCGTTAGTTTCATTTAAACAATTTATATCTGAAACTTTTTAATTTTGGCATAAGCCAAACAGTTCGAAACGTGTCGCATTGCCATGAACTTTGTGTAATTTGAGATACATTTTATTAAAAATTTCCGCTTGCACTTGACACAAGTTCAATGTACATATCCGGCCTTGATCCTGCCTTAAATTGGTGCCCTAATCAACGCTTGTTACAATAATAAGCATGACTTGATATGCTTAGACTTCCGTTCTGTATAGAATTCATATCAAATATTTCGCTAAAAATAAATTATATAAATACGTAATTAACACCATCGACGCGCTTAAAGTTACACACACCCACGTGCTGTAACGATAAACCGCTCTAACCAGCAATGGCAAATTAAATACTTATGTAAATTAGTTGCTGTCTGAGCAGCTCATGTAACTGGCTTTGCTGATGTTTCATTAATTAGAATACGTTTCTAACTAACCATATATGTGTGCATATATTAATCTCGATCATTTATGACCTGAACTGGCTCGGGTCCTTTGATAAATAAATGTATTTATTTATTCTATAATTCATAGTGACTAATGATTGCACAACAGCAAGTGACAAACAAATCTATTCAATGAAATATGAAAATAACAACTATAAAATATCGCTTAAAGTTCACTTGAAGATCAGTTTTAAAGGGCCTTTGATTATTTGTTTGAACAGCCTGCTGCCCTTATCACAATAAACCGATAATGAACTTGATGATAGAAAATCAATCAAAAGCACTTATTTGAAGGTTCGTTTTAATGAATAGAAATAATTAATAGATCGGTTTATACAACTATTGAAAAGACGCACGACTCTTTCGCTTCAACTTCTTTGCTGCCCTTTCCATTACGTCAAAGTTATTTAAATATCATGTAATAATAACAGATCACTATCAATCAATCAGTCGATTGGAAGCTCAAGTGCAAAGGCTGATTTAATTTAAAGAACTTGAGTCTTAATAGCCTAAAAAATCTTATCTCGACGATCATTTAATGTATTGTCTTCAGAGTTTAATATCAGATAAGCAGCACTTTTAACTCAAGATCGTTGAATTTCTAAAGTTGTACTATCATTTCATCATGTTAAAATAATTGACGTATTGTGTTTCTAATAAACTTTATGCAAGAAAATTCCATCACTTACATTTTATAAAATGATTGTTGTGGTTTTTGTTACCACACTAATTACGCTAGAAAGAAAAGGGTGTTTTACTTGTCTCAAATTCAATGAACACACAATCAACTAACTGAGAGCGCTTCGCTCTTAAACGCCGTTGATCAACGACACACGGCAGTCACCCGTAAAGATGATAATGTAACTCAATCTAACTCAAGGCTTGAGTTCTCATTGTGTTCGCTTATAAAGCCTACACACAGTTCCATTAGCGAGTTCAGCTGTTAAATTCATTCAACTAAGCAAATAAACGTGTAACGTAATCGTTTTTCAGACAGACTTGTATTCAAATTTAGACATGAATGCTGAGCTATGATAGTCACTTGCATTTTCCACTGATAGCGAATACAAATTAGATAATCAAACACCTACGCAAGATACACAAAATTAACTAAAGATGAACTGATAAATGTGGGAATAATGGTGCAATTATGAGACAAGAGATTGTTGATGATAAGAGTATACATAATTTAATCACTGTGATGAGCTTAGTGTGGCTTACTGTGATGATCACTGGATGATCATCGATAAGTTTTCTTGTAATTATGAGACTAAGAAGACATAATGATGAGAAGTAAACCAACATATGATCAATGATGTGATTATTAATATGATCACCAAGTTCGTCAAAGTGTTGATCACTGATTAATATTATGCGATCTCCAATATAGAGACTATGATGATCAGTGAAGACATCATATGATCAATGCTCTCCTATGATCATTGCTTTGTTCACTCGCAGTGTTCTTCACCATGATTAATCTTGTGAAAATTATGTTTCGATTATGATCGAATAGACTATGATGATAAATAAAGACTTCATATGATTAATGATCGCCAATGATCATTGGACTGCTGACTGTTGTGACAAGTGTTGTTGCTTTTGAACCCTTTGTTTGTCTGAGTTTTGGCTCAATTGAACTCGTAATAAATGTACTCGAAAATGTATGAAATATTTCCGTTAATTTGGGTCACTTTCATTGTTTGGTGATGATCGCACATGATCGCTGTATCGCATTAATTGGCGGCAATTATTTGTTGAGTTAAGCGACGTGCTCGCACCCAGTTTGCTACCCTTCATTAATACTTTCTGTTTCGCATTTATGTAAATTTTTTGTAAAATTCTTTTCCGCCTACACTTTTTTCCCCTCAGTTTGTTGTTGTTAGTTTTGGCGCGCTTTCGCTGCGAGTCTCTGTGTCTGCCGCTGAGAGGCGAATCTATCCGTCAGTACGCCTTCAAGTTCAAGTTGTATTTTGCGCATAGAAATCAATTAGCGAGCTTCTTATCTATCGTACGCAAACTACTTTGAATAGCACATTTCTATTAATTGCGCTATTTAGCAATCTATTAGAAATCATTAACAATGCCATTTTGACGCGAATACGAAACAAGACTATTTGAACATATATTTGAAAGTCGAATACAAAAGCTTAATTGTTGTTAAATAGATCTTGTGCTCTATTGAAGTGACCGTGTTAATGTAAAGTAATTGAGTTGAGCTTGAAGACGAGACGCATTGGATTAATTATGATCTTTAAAGCTCTTCAGTAGACAATTGTATGAAGGGCGTAGTTACATACGCCTGTCTGTCTGCCTGTCAGAAGATATCATATTTATTGCTAAAGACAATAGTTGAATATTATTTCTCTCCCTATCAATTACCTTAGTGATAATGGAAACTTATCTTATTGTATATGCTCACAGATTGCCAAGCGATTTCCTATTACCAAACTCGCTCTACTTATCTTTTGCTTTGAATCTAGTATTTACAGACTTAAACCTGTCAATATTAGTCAGCGTCTATTAAATAAAGGCACACAAAATTGTATCTCACCTCAGCAGTAAGTCAATTAATACTGCGCAAGCGTAACATGCTCAAGTGCTAATGGCAAAAAAAAAAAACAAAATCTAAAACGATCTTCAGCATCAGCAGAACGTTCAGCGATCGCTAGAACAATAAATATTGCCATCATCCGGTTAAGAGTCATGATTGTATCTTTGACGCGTCAAAAGTGTCAGCAACACCCGCGCGATCTGTCATGATCACTGCAATAGATACAATCAAAGAGTATAATAAAAAGCAAAAACAAAAAGCACTAATGGAAGCTGCTGTGTCCGGTGGCAGCTGGTTTGCCAACGGTACAACGTGCTAAACGAACGCGTCAATGGCAGTGGAAACGTACGACGTACGACGCACGACGTGCGACGTTGCGGCACGAGCACACATAGGGGTTGCAATAATGTTGAGCTTGGGGTGAGCATCGGTTGAGATAGCTTTAGTTACATGCCGACGTCGCGGCGAGTGACTGCTGGCACGCAATACAGTCGCGCATGAAACGTTGAGACGTTAAGACTTTAAATTCTGTTGGGTTGAATTGAATGGAATTTGTTACTTTGGCACAGAAGTAAGAAACGCAAATAAAAGATACAAAAACAGCTGCGCAGAAGTACAGAGCGTGTTGCATGTTTGACAGGATAATGTGTGTTTGATAATGTGACAAAAGTGTAGTTTATTTGAAAAGTGCGTGTGCTCAAACTGTAAAGTTATATTTTGTATTTTGCAATATTTTATTCTACTTACAGTTGTCATTTGGAAAAGAGCAATTCAAGCAGCAATTGGCTTTGCCAAGTTAACAATTTGCGTTATTAAAACTTAACCAAAACGGATACCAAGCAAACGACACACGCAGCAAAATGACGCGACCGAAGCAGCAGCAAAATGATAACAACAAATTCAAAGCATTCATGCAGGAGAATGTGCTCACAATGGCCACCGTGATTGGCGTCTTCGCGGGCGGTCTCGTCGGCTTCATTATCAAGAACAGCACCGGCGAATGGTCGAAGCGTGAAATAATGTACATATCATTTCCGGGTGAGATATTCTTGCGGTAAGTATCTTGTTCTTCGCTACCTTTACTTCCTACTAAAGCACTTCATTTCAATCAACAGCATGCTGAAATGTCTTATTGTGCCACTGTTGGTTTCGTCGATCACGAGCGCCATTGGCGGCCTCGACTTGAGCATGTCCAGTAAAATAGCAACCAGGTGCGTATAACAATTCGATTGATCTATAACAAACAATACATTACTCTCGTGCCATCTGTTATTTCTACGCCTTTCAGAGCCATTACTTATTATTTTGTCACTACCATTTCCGCTGTCGTACTTGGCATTTGTCTAGTCACTACAATAAGGCCCGGTCAGGGCGCCAAAATTGTGGAAACACGCACCGAGACCATCGACAAGGCATCGAAGGTTTTGACGCCCGATACGCTCATGGATTTAGTGCGGTAAAACTCAGCTTTAAGCAAAAGTAACTTATTTGTGTTATATAATTTCGTTTTTGTCTCTTTCAGTAACATGTTTACGGATAACATCATACAGTCAACAATGTTCCAGGTACTTAAACCAATATTTTTGTTTTTTTATAATTACCCTAAAAAGATTATAAGCCATAATTCTTGCTTACCATCTGTCAACAGCTACTTTAGATAAGCTGATTTATAGATTGTCGTCAAATAAATTAACATTAAGTACTTAAGATCATAGCAAGCGAAAAAGATTATTTGCGGAAGTAAAGGCATTTAGAATGGAATATTCTTTTTTACAGAAAAGTTCTTGTGTTTTGTTGTGGTGAAAGACACTTTTTATAGCATGAACTTTTTTATTTGAACTAAAAACATAACAAATTAGTAATTATATGCTTAGTGGATACAGAAATCTATCCATAGTCTTTGATCCAGAACTATTCATAAAGGGACTGATCTAATATTAGACAAACACCTTTTGATGCTTAGAATGAAAAACTTGACAAATACTCATTGGATCAATTTGTATGCCTTAATTTTATTTGTTTAATACATCAACTAAAAATAGTAACAATATGTTACTCATACGCACAGTTGTACGCATTTGCATATTCAATTGAGTTTTCAGTTGAGTGTCAATTATTCAATTGTACAAACTTTGGTGAAGTTTTACAGCAACAAAAAAAAAACAACAAATGTGCGAATTGTCATCAAAGACAAAAGCAAAATCAGACTTTGTTTTTCATCAAACGAAATGAAAGCAAAACGGAGCGTAATCAAAACTGACATGAGATAATCTGAATTTGTATCTTTCATCGACTCAGTTCATCTCACTTTACCTCATCTGGTCTATGTTCTCCAATCATCTTTGCCCATCTGTTCACCTCAATGCACATCGCTGCCATACACTGAAGCTGTGATTTGACTCATTTGGCCTAGGGATACAAAATCCGAATTTGTTTTCTTTTTTTCTGAACATTCAACATACATTTGTATCTGCGCAGCATCATAAATAATGATAGGGGAAAAACACTCAACAAAGTTTGATTCTTTTTTTGTTCGCTTGGTTTTAATTTCAATTATATATACGTAAATGACATGTAGACAGTTACGCACTCAGAGCTCACTTTATTATCATTATCAAAGAGGCAAGCATCATCATCATCATCATCATTGTCGTCGTCATCATTATCCACACCAGCGTCGCCTCGACTGTTTTTCAAATTGAATCAAATCTTTGCTGTTTGTGTTCTGCTTATACGTATAAATATTCATATGCGAAATTATATCAATTGGTTTAGTTGGCTTATGAGTGAATGAAAATGAAACTAGCAAGAGATAATGTCATTTTTTATGTATTTTATTTGGCATGCCTTAAAATTGCACTACAATAGCCTTAAAGTGTATCATGTCTTGTTTGGCGCTAAGTTGTGATTATTCAATTAGGTTTCAAATCAAGTATAAGTCGTAAATTGAATGAGTGGGGCTACTCAGAATTCAGTAGACATATTTGCGGCCCAATTCATTCAACTCTATTAAATAAGTTTTTAGATTACTCATAACAGTTTCGTTGATAGAAGAATTAATAGGTTTCATATTCAAATTTCATCATTGTATTTAATTATGTTTCGTTGAGTCTCCACATGGTCTGTCTGTAAACAATGCGACAAGCTAACATGTTATTTAATAGAATGTTAAAAGTGCTTAATAGAGTTGCTCATATCTAAATATGGAATAGTAATTTCAAATTTATGTTTTTAATCTAAAATTATACAAAGTAACACTTGTTTGAAGATTTTTCTGTAAATTAAATTTACACAATTACTCTTACAGCATCGCACAGAAATCTTTGAGAACACCAGCATTACGCCAGCATGTGAGTAACTCAATCTCAAAATAACTTTGCTTAGACTTGCCCAACTATAATTCTCGTTCTATCTTTGGCTCTTATCCACTTTCTGTGCAAACAAATAGTGCCCATGGAGGACTGGGAATTCAAATCAGCTCAACGTGAAGGCTCCAATGTGCTCGGCTTAGTCATGTTCAGCGTTATACTTGGCACAACCATCGGACGTATGCGCGAGAAGGGACAATTGCTGCAGGACTTCTTTACGACACTGAGTGAGGCTATGATGACGATTACCTCATGGGTTATCTGGTAAGCGCTTTGACCGACAATTTGTACAAGAGACTTGTTCATGTAATTATAAAACTTTACGCAGGATTTCACCGCTCGGCGTTGCTTTTTTGATTGCCGCTAAGATCATTGAGATGGAGTCGATTGCAGCGACGATACAATCGCTGGGCTGGTACTTTATAACCGTGATGATTGGCCTCTTTTTGCACGGCTTTGGTGGGTTTGATGTCATATACATTCGTAGTCTTCTTTTTTCAACACACTTCTCTCTTTCCACAACAATCAGGCACCATTGCTGTAATATTCTTCCTTGGCACACGTCGGCTGCCGTATCGTTACATAGCAAAGTTGAGTCAAGTGCTGGCCACCGCTTTTGGTACAGGTTCAAGTTCGGCCACCATGCCACTGACCATCAAATGTCTCGATCACATGGGCATCGATCCGCGTGTCACGCGTTTTGTGATACCTGTGGGCGCAACGATCAACATGGACGGCACTGCGCTCTATGAAGCCGTCGCCGCGCTCTTTATTGCCCAGTACCGTGAGATGAGCTACTCGTTTGGCACAATTGTGGCCGTGAGCATTACAGCGACAGCCGCTTCGATTGGCGCGGCAGGCATACCGCAAGCGGGTCTGGTCACAATGGTCATGGTGCTCGATACAGTCGGCCTGGAGCCGAAGGATGTGTCACTGATCATTGCTGTCGATTGGTTACTGTAAGTGCCCGGCAATTTAGGTGCTTTGTTATTCATACTACAAGTCTTTGTTATATTTTGCAGTGATCGCTTCCGTACGACCATCAACGTCATGTGTGATGCTCTTGGCACAATACTCGTCAATCACCTGTCGAAGAATGATTTAGCGAGCGTTGATCGGGTGAGTTTTTATTGTTGATTTATTGTTGTTAATTTGATAAATGCATGTTTACATGAATACAGCTCAATGCCGAGCCACATGAGCTCCTCGAACTCGGTGCGAATGGCAATGAGGCGAAAGAATGAAGAAAGTCGATTCCCTCGAAGAAACCCTACACTCGCAAGCGATGAGTAGCGATTGTAGCGACTATATGGAATTGGTTCCATATACTGCCACGCGATTCTGATTCCGATGACGATGATGACGATGACGAAGATGACTATGACGAAGGCGATGATGTGCGACATTATTGTGAGGCCAAGTAAGAACTTAGACTTCAATCAAAAACAACAACACCAACAACAAGAAGATGAACAACAACACCAACAAGAAAACAATGCAGCTTGTGCTGCTTCAGTACAAGTTTACCGAATTTATTTCATACTTTGTTAAAAGTTGATAAATATTTTTTTCTATAACTAAAACAAAATACTTCCATTTCTTTTTTTCAAATTTAATTTAAAACGTGTGTATTTAAATTGATGTGTAATTTGAGTACGGCTTATGTAAATAATTTATATAATTAAAATTAATTAATTAAAGTTTTTTTTTAATTTAATGCGTAACAGTAACTTTGTTAAATTTACAAAACGAAAAAAAAAACATTACAAAAATTGTTAAGAGAATACGAAAAAAGCACAAAAGTCTTCATTTTCAGTTTGTGCGTTTAATTGCAAAATTTTAATAGTTTCAATTGAACTTTTTACAGAAACCAATTTAAATCCAAATATTTTAGTTGCTTAAAGTTCAAGTAATTAGCGCCGCAAACGAATATTAAATACAATTAACATTTTTTAAGCCAAATTCTTTGATTAGTGTCAAAAAAAAAATAAATAATAAAAATCAAGAAATTGTTTACAGTGTTGGCAAACGCATTAAATTAGTTGAAATATGCGTAATATTTGCCAAGAAAAAGTAAAACGAAAGAATAACGAAAACATTTAACAAAATTATTTAATGAAATAAAATCATTTATGGAAAATTGTTGTTTAATGAGTTCGTGTTCATAGCTGAGCTTTTCTGTAAATACTTAATAGTTTAAGTATAAATCTAAATCTATATAAAATATATTTATCTTTATACACATACAAAATGTATCTAATATGACGTAAAATGCGTGGAATTTGACAATAATGAAAGCAGAGCATTGTAATTGTAAGCTTAATGCTGCATATATAATTAAATTATAATTTAAAAGTAATTAAATGAAAAAAAAAAAAACCAACAAAACAAAAAATTAAACAAAATAAAAATTAACTATGCGTATACGTAATATTATTAAAACTAGCTTTGTGCAACCACTAAAAATAAATCAAACAAAATGAACAAAAAGCCCAGTAAATTTAGTGAATACAAATAAATTAATCAAAGTTTAAATCTCTACTAAAAAATTTACAATAATTTGAAAAGAATATTAACTTTAATTGTGTAATTGAAATTGTTACGAGTAAAAATTTGCATTAACGAAAAGTTATCAATTAATGAAGTAATTAGCTATTGTAATGACAAAAGCAGTACACTTTTTCTAGTTGTGTAGTTTATGTTTACTAATAAAATTTAACATTTATTAAAATAACAAAAAAACAAGTGGCAGTTGTTTCCTGAAATTCAATATTCATTTTTTCGCAGCATTTAATTATAATGCAGGCCTAGAAGCATGCAGTGGATTTTTTAAGTTGAAGTTCAAGCTCATCGTCATGAAAAATCTGGTCATGCCTTCATGGTCATGCACATAAGTAAAATTGCGATTGATCAATGGTAACATGACCATTAATAACGCAAAATGTTATGTTACATTACATGTGAATAAGTCGAAACAATTTATTTAATTTACGCAACATATTACCCTATGTAGCTATGAAATACAGTACATACTTGGACGGCTTTAGTTTTATGTACGATCGTATGGTATGTCTTCCTGGTGGCAAACGTTATAATCGCTTAATTAATGAATCGATGAGTTAATCAGACAGCTTATCTAAAATTACTAATTAAATCCATTAATAAAAGATAAAACATGCAAAACTTCATTTAATTTGTATATAAATATTTTTTTGTATTTTTTTCTTTATTGGCACAGACATTTTGCATAAATAATTCATGGCATTGTTGTTTAAGGCAGTTCGTTTTGGTTAACATATGGCAAGTATTGTAAAATTTGTGTTTTCGTTTTTGTTTTGTATCGTTTCATTAAAATAAATTAAGCATAATTTATAAACATTAAAAAAGCTAAGCGCTAAAAAAACAAAACAGCGAATCGTTTTGAGAACGCTATTTATCTGTCGACTTCGACCTTCTGTTGTAAATGTAAGGGCAGATCATTGTAGATAAGTGCCGGCACGCGTGCTAAATTGAGAAAAAGTGAGACCCATTAATGACTTGAGAAGAAACATGAGATGTTGGGATACTCACTATTACACTTGTAAATCAAATCTGACCAAATAATCATTTCCTGTGAGAAACAGAAGACGCCGAGTCGACCACCCTTCAACGTCGAGTCGTAGACATTATGTGAGTCCAAAACAAGACGCTCGCCTTCATACATACGCAGACGTATCAAACCCACAGCGGGTCTGTGCACGAGAGACCAACGGTATGAGGTCTTTTCTTTCCAGCCGACATTCATAGGATCCTTCCAGAGTAGTCGTGCCTGACCAGGCGTATCGCCAGCGTGCCACAAACTGTTGCGCAACATGGAACCCGGGCCGGTATTACTGTCAATCAGTTTAATCTGCACGCCAGGCTCGGCCGAGGCACGGAAGGGCGCTGAGTGCCAGTAGGTCTGCGTGCCCTTCTTCCACTGCACAACATAGAACTTGCGGTTGCTTTGATAACTGAAGATAAAACCAACGTAATCATCATCCGTATCATCGTTGATATAGAAAGTGCCCTCGAAATCAACGCCACCGAAGGCATCATCGCCAACCACTAAGCCAGGATCGCTATTCAGTGTTTGCACAATCTCCGAACCGTTGGCGTGCACTTCCCAATTGGGATCCATTTGCGCATCGCCCTCAGGATCAAGTATCACCGAGCGTATTGTACGGAAATCCGTGCGATAAATCATGGAGTTATTGGGACAATTATCAAGTATGTTCGGTGTGCCATCCTCGTCCTCATCATGCTCGCAGACATCACCCTTGGCATTGTGATTCAAGTCCAATTGATCTGTATTCTTGGCTAGCGGACAATTGTCCCTATAATTTGGCACGCCATCGCCATCGATGTCATCATCACAGGCATCGCCCTTGCCATCGCCATCCGTATCCAACTGATCCGAATTACTGACCATCGGACAATTGTCCTCCGAGTCTTGTATGCCATCGTCATCGCCATCAATGTCGCTGTCGCAAGCATCGCCCACTAAATCCATATCGCGATCTTCTTGCGTTGGATTCGGTATTGTCGGACAGTTATCACACACATCGCCAATGCCGTCATTATCGTTATCCACCTGATTGGGATTCGGCACCAGCGGACAGTTGTCATACAGATTCTTCACTGTATCATTATCAATGTCGTCATCGCAATCATTGCCAATGCCATCGTGATCTGAGTCTAGCTGCTTGCGGTTCGGCGTGAAGGGACAATTATCACAAGCATCGCCGACACCGTCAAGATCGGAATCACGCTGATCAATGTTGTAGATAAACGGACAGTTATCTTTGTTATTCGGTTCGAGATCGCCATCGGCATCGTCATCACAACCATCGCCAATGCCATCGAAATCGGCATCTTCCTGCCCTGAGTTTGGCAAATCCGGACAATTATCACGGCGGCAATGCGCTTCCACGCAATTGAGCGACTCATCCGGCCAACCGTCAAGATCACGATCGCGACCGCACATGAAACCATTGCCCGCCCAGCCCACAGCACAGCGGCATTGATAACGCAGATTATCGACTAGCACGCAGTCGGCATTGCGCGAGCAAACCGTGCCATCGGGACAGACATCTGCAGCGGCGATGCAACTGAAGGTGCCGTTCGAGACGAAGCCATCGTGACATTGACACTTATAGGAGCCCTGGAGTTGGGTTCGAGGGAGACAAAAATAAAAGTAGTTGATAAAATATCACCTACTCACAATTGTATTAATACAGTAGGCGTGTTCCGGACATCTGAAGAATCCTGTCTTACACTCATCGAGATCCAGACAATTTTGCTTTTGGAAGCCAACCGACAAATACTCCGCATGATAACCTATATGTTCAAGTCCTACATTTAGATCATTTCGTACTGACAACAAACTAAAACACGCTACGCACCATGCACATGCACGCCATCAAAGCCGGGCGGACACGGCCCGCATCTGAAGCCCGGATTGAGATTGATGCAAGTCGCCGTGGGATCACAGGGCTGATAGAGCTCACACTCATCGAGATCATGACAAGTTGTGCCGTTTATTTTGTGACCACGTGGACATGCAACGCATTGGAAATAAGGTGGAAAGCCCAATTGCACGCATTCAACATCTGTGGCAGACGGTGGAGATGTTGAGTGAGAAGTATTAACATATTTAAAATTTACACTACTTTAGAGAGTTAATAGATTATAAAGTGTTTTGTTTTTGGTTTTGTACAATGTTAGTGAACACATGCAGAATACTAATGAGCGCTACTTTTACCAGAAAATGGAAGAGATATACATGAAATATGAATTTGTATGAATTTTGATAGACAAACAAAAATATTGATTTGTTTTTTTTTATTTGTTTTTTAATGAGATAAAAATTTGTTTTTAATTACCGAAATATACGTTTGTGTTGACTTCCAAAAAAATGTCGTGCCTCAACAATATTTATTTAAATAAATAAAACTCAAGTTGTTTTCTTTCTTTTTCAGTTTTTAAACAAGTAAAATTTATTCAGCAAAAATTTGTTTAAACAACTCTTGTATAAATTCCACTTTCTGGCATTTTAAATATAAATATTTTACTTCTTAGACAAATTTATATTTTTCTCACGCACACAGACACCGTGTTAAAAATTATTACTTGTTTATTTTGAAATTTTTTTTTGTCGTTTTGTTTAATGTGATAAAATATAATTTTAAATTAATTAATTATTGATTTTATTTTTGTGGTGTTCGAATATTTCTTTACACATTTGTTGCTATTTGGGCATTTTAATACTTTCTCATTTGAATAATTGCGCCAATTTCAAAAGATTTCATATCGACTTATGACTTATGACTACATTTTTAATCAATGCATAAAATTATTATTGTTTTGTATTAATTTTAAATCTTTTTGATCAATCGATTATCTCCATTTTCATATGCATATTGAGCTTTTATTTTAATTGGTTATAACTGAGTATTTGCGCGCCGTATACTGTCGCTGATAGTGCTGCACATTATGTGTGGGCATTAAAATGCTGCCTATACGAGTAAAGTTTGAATATTATTAATAGTAATTAATAGTTGTGAAATTTATAATTGGTTAAAGGGTTACGTGCATACAAATTTGTCATCTCACGACTCTTCGTGCATATACATATCAAACAAAGCGATCTAATAAATTAACTAAACGCAGCCACCAAATGACTTTCAACTTTGCCGTATTCAATTTGTTGTTATGCCAAGAGATTTCTACACGTGCGTTCCTTTGGCTTATCGTTTTATTTTTTCTCGTCTCAGTCAGGGTCCTCAACAGGCCAACCGACCGTCCTCGCTTCATTCACACTTTCATTGTAGTATGAAAAAAGAAAATTGCTACTCTTGTGCCTTGTGTTTTGTACCTGGTAATTTTCGGTTTTTGTGGTCGTTGGTCAAATTAATAAATCAAATAGGTGTGAGAATTGGCGGTTTCCGCTGATGAGCCCTTGAGCATGCTACGCTCAAATCAAGCGAGTATTTTACTTTGAAGCAGACAAGCAGAGATTTGAAGATCCGAAGGATTTCTGTATTCAAATTAAGGCTGTATAGCCTCAGTTTGATTGGAACTTTAAAGATCTTCTATTCTAGGAATAAGATTTTATATTATTTGATACTTATTTACACCAATCTCTTATCCGAAATGTTTCTATGCTCTTGAAATCAATCTCAAATGTCGCTGGCAAATATTCTGCACTCAATTTGTATTTTCTAACTTCAAAAACATGCTCCAGAGCCGCAAATGCCTTACAAACTTGGCTATAGCGTGAGCTGCCACTTCAACTTAATTCACGCCACTCAAATCAATCCCTCAATTTCATACCTCAAAATACCGAAAATGGAAAAAAAACCTAATCATCAAATTAAATAACAAATAACCTCACGATTCGTTTGTTGTTGTTGTTTTTGTTTGGTTTTGGCATTTTGCGTCATTTTTTTTTTTGCTTACCTGAGGGACATGGTCCGTCCATGCAAGGATTACGCAGCGAACATGTGCGTCCATCACCATCATAGCCAATTGGACAGGAGTCACATTGGGCACCGCTCACAGTATCGTGACACTGAACGCCTCTGTAAAGACCAAGGAGAACAAAGAAGAAGAAGCAGACATTATTAAACATGAGGACAAGAGACATGAATGAATGAGTGAATAAAAGGTTATTTTTGTATTTGTGTTTATTATTAATATGAACAAACGAAGCGTTGAACATACAGACCGACAGACAGACAGACAGACAACAGTGACTGAAGCAAACAAAAGCAAATTTATTAATGATGTTTAGGCAACAACAGCAACAGCAAGAGAACAACAACAATAACAAAAAATAAAAACAACGGCAATAATACAAAGTTGCTTTTGTGTTGAAGTGTTTGTGTGAGTGTGTGTGCGTGTGTGTGTTTGTTTGTTTGATGAGGGAGCAACATGGCACACGAAAAACCGTTGCCGACAAAGCGGCGCATTAACCGAAAAAGGGACTGTAGGACGGACATAACAAAAAAAAGCAGTTGGACAGACAGTTAAGCGTTGAGCAGATACGATGTCTTAAACATACATATATGCTCACGTGTCTGTAAGTTAGTTCCTCGCTTGCAGATACATACATACATTGTATCTTTTGGCCTTTTTTCGGTGAAAACCACAGGAACACGAAGACATTACCAAAGCTAACGACAACAACAAATACTTGAAGAACAAAAAATACAAAAAAAAAAAACAAATCCCCATAAGCGCATTGTTCCACAGAAGAAAACAAATTACAATTACAAGAAAATGTTATTAAAAAAATCTTACAAAACAAGCAAAGAAACTTGCTTGGTGAAATGCAACGTGCAGGATGCAAATGAAGTTGAAACTGCACAAGAAAAGCAAACCAAAAGAAGTAAATGCCTTTTGGGCCCATGTGACTTGAAATAACAAAACAAGAGGAATAACGAAAAGGCATGCGTTTCGTTGATTTAGTGAATCATTACCTTTAAAGTACGGAAAGTGTGGGCTGTGAGTCGGGTTAAGTTCGAACACAGGCAAATATTAACATATCACATTGATTTAAACGCTTCTGGGGCGGATATGCATTGAGGTCGAACTTTACTTAACAATTTTGGCTGTGGATGCTTCACCTCAAGCGCAGTTTTTGGTGTCTTCATTAATATTTTTTTGGGGGAAATTATTCAAGCGCGACATGGAGCGTAGTTAATGGAATTATATAACGGTAATAAGCTTAATGATGTTTTGATTTAAATGTTGAAAAAGTCTTTGCTACTGAAAGTTAAGACAGTTTTTTGAAAGATTTGGTGGTGATGTGAAGACAGGTGTGAGTTTTGAGAAGCTCAAGAGCAGAAATCAGTATTTGTATGAGACTCTGGAAAGGACAATTTCGGGATGATGTAAAATGAAAAATCCCTAGGCATTTTAAAACACGATTTTGATATGACATGTGTAGGGAAGAAAAGTCTTATTGCTAAACTCAAAGTAGAATGCATCTAAGGCTCTATTCTAGCAGCTCTGTTAAAAAAATGTTAAGAACGCTTTTAATGGTTTCGTTAAAGTAATATTAATAGAGTACATATTCTTGTCACTTCAATCTTAATTGCTGATGTTACGTCTCGCCCCAAAAATAAAGAAAGCTATTAAAAAACAGTTTGTTAATAGCGAAAAAACAGCGGTTCTGAATATGACACGCTGTTAATAACCTATTAACATGTCATTTAATAAAATGTTCCTATTAAGCGTGGCTAATAGAGTTGTTAGAATAGCGGGTTACTCATATAAAAGCCACTATTATTTGCAATCACATCAATACTCGCATCATTGACACTAAGAAGAATTTGCATTAATCTTTATCAAAAGTCAGACAACATGCCAAATAATATGAAGAATTTTATTCAATACAACATTTGATAGTGGCGGCATGTTGCAAGTTTAATTTCGCCACGCCGTGCAACACACGAAATTCTCTTAGAAATTTCACTTTAACCGCAAACAACGCTAAGCATGATTTTATTCGATTTTTTTTTATTTTTTTTTTATTTCCAATGTTTGAATAATCACAAATGCAATCAAGATGCGGCGAAACGTTTATCAGCGCCGGTCAGCAACAAATGTAACCAAAGTTGGTGGTTGGACACACACACACACGCACACACACACACATTATACGATAAAGAAAATATTTTGTTTATAAGCAACTTTCCCACAGTTAAACAACAACGAAACGCCAACGTGCCGCCGAAAACCACAGCGCCAGTTAAAACATTTAGCAGCATGTGCCAGAGTGAGAGCGGTAGACAGTGCCGAACACAACAACAACAGCAACAACAACAGTAACAACAACGACAACGAAGACGACATCATCAAAGTGGTAACTCAGCGTTGAATTGAATCAAGTTCGCCTACGCAACTTCAATACAAAAATCTCACTGCAATTTACACACACACACACGCACACACACATGCAAGCAGTTGAAGACGAAGTAAAATAAAATGTTGAAGAAGATAAAGAAGAAGAAGAAGATCAGCAATTGATACGAACTTCATATTTGTGTGCTCAGCTTTTGTATTTGGTTTGCTTGCATTCAAATTAATAGCAGAGCAGCGACGGCAGCGGCAGCAGCAGCGTTCTGTCCCAGGCGCACCTAAGCAGCGTTCGAGACGCATAACTGGACCAGAAGGCACGGCGCAGGTAACGTGGTGGTCAACAAAGTGGCGCACGACGCGACGAGTTGAGTTTTGCCTGCGCAGGCCATGTTGTTCACACATTACTCAATATGTTAGTAGGGTGGAGTTTTTTGTTTGTATCTTTGGCTACGTTTGAAAGACTTCACATACCATTTTCTGCTGCTGCAGCTTCTTCTACCACTACGCTTCTATAATATAGCAAAAGGTTTTATCCTTACTTTACTCAACTGCAAATTGGAATTATGAATTATGAATGCGTTATGGGCAGTAAAAAAAACCAGCACAAATTTTCGTCATGCTAACCAAAGCGACTGCGCAAGTCGTCTTCATGTTAATGCGTTTGCCGTTGCGCTTGAATGGCGATTTTCCCAAGAAGAGGAAGAAACCAAAGGCGACAGCGTCGGTGATAATAAAAAATAAAAAAAAAAAAAAACAAAATATCAAAACAAAAATCATACAAAGTGAATATGCTCGACTGAGCTGAAACAAAGCATGACTACAGTGTGCATGTACATGTGTATCTGTGTGTGCGTCTGTGTGTGTGTGTGGGGGGGCGAAGCACTTTAGGCACTCAAGTGTTTTTTTTGTTTTCTTTTTTGGCAGAAAGCGAAACCCCTACGCACGAAGCCAACACAGTTCATAGCCAGGCCAATATTTATACTAAGCCTTAGCTAACAATAACAACAACAACAACAACAATGGCAACGCCGCCGGCGAGCTTCGGACAAGTTTTGTGCTTAAGTTGGTCGGTCGATCGGTCGGTGTCTTCTAACCGGCAACGCTTTGCCACTTAAGTACTTAACACTTTTTGCTAATTGCGCAGCAACGACCAACACATGTGTGTGTGTGTGTATCTGTGTTAGTGAGTAGGCTTAAAAGCGTCAAATATGCCGCATACTTCTTCTGCCAGCCAACCAACAATACCATCGTTATTGACTTTTGACAAGTGCGCGTTTGATTGACTGACGCCCTGACAGCTTCTCCAAAAATGTTTCTGCCTAGGTTTATTTTATTTGGGCTCTTTTTTTTGCGGTTTTTTGTGCTTGTTGTCTGCTTGTCTTTGCCACACGCCCACCTTGTATATGTACTTATTTGCTTCAGTTAACAAAGTGTGGCATTGAATCCCTTCCGGTAAAAAGTTCTGCTATTTGTATATGAGCAAAAATATTTCGGTCTCTGTTATTACTTTGACGGCTTGCTTAAGTTATGTTGGAACATAAATTACTTTGGAAGATTAATGCTATAGAGGTCAGTTGGGCACAGTAGTTTCATGGGTTCCACGAATAGCTCAAGTTAAGTTTCGTGCGAACATAAAAAAATGCAAGCTATAAAAATTGGTCTGATTTTGGGCATAGTAAATGTACTGCTTAAGTATATATGATGCAGTTATAATGCCCAAGCCAACTCGTCACTATTTGTGAGCAACTGTGAATCGTTGTTAGTGTTGAGAATCGCGTGAGGTCACAATGAGTCACAAAATTACGTTTAAGACTTGCCGTGACTCTGTAAGCCTTTTGACTCACTGTTACTTTTCTATAGGCCAACTTCTATCCTATTGATACATTTTATGTATGAATTACAATAATCTTTATCAGATCATCTCACCTGAAATCTCTCTCTTGACACTCAACTACCTTCGTAAGTCCACTATGGATTAGCGGCCTAACAACAGCGGCTTTTAGATGGACGTTCAACACGGATTCAAATTTAGTCTCTGACCACACATGGCTGTGAAATTTCCCCCACCGGGTCAGAGACTTATATTGTAATTATTACTTAATTTTTATATTATTGTATGATTTTTATTTATTATTATAGTATTTATTTATCTTTTGTATTTTATTATTATTTTTATATTTTATATATTATAATAACTTTAAGTAATTGATAGCAGTACATTGTTATTAATAAACAAATAAACATTTTCTCTGATTGATTACCATGATGAGCCCATAGTTCTATTCTATTCTATTAGAGTCTTTGTTTCCTCGCAAAGACACTTTCGATTGGTAAACATTACTATAATTCAATACATTCAATTAATTGTTATCTCTGTACGATCTCTAGCTCACATTGGAACCATAATAGTCTTTGTGGCTATCAACAAACGATCCTCCAAAAGTCATACGATCGCCACTTTAAACCAGAACATGACTACCATCTACCTAACTGTGGCATGCTTGAATTTCCTGCGCCTTATCTACAAAAGCGCATCTCAAAAGGCAACCAAACAAAGGATCAACAGGTGATCTTCATTAGAGACAATTTTATGGCTTTTTAATAGAATAGACGAGCGTTAATAAAACGAAATCAAAGCCAAAGCCAAATAGACAATGTGGCCAACGCAAAGAAGTGCGTAAAATTAAATTAAATGCTGGTCAATTCTAGCGGTTCTTGTAGACGCCGCCGCCAACATAAACAGTACAAGCCGATAACAAAGAGCCAGAGCGATCAGAGTTGAACCTTTTGTTACAAATTCTTGTTGCTTGTTTGGTTAAATGATATTTCGTGGGTTCTAAATTAAAATTATTGTCAAAGTCGAGAAATTTATGCGTGTATTTTGTATTGTTTTCATGTAATTTACAACATGGGCGCTCTTTTTATTTTGTGACCGTTGGGACCACCATAGCATGGCACCATGGCACTCGTGGGCCACATTTTATCGATAATGAAAGATGACATTAACGACAATGTTGGTACAACATATCAACATATTTCTGTCTGTTCGTTGACAACATTTAACAATTTTATGCAAATTAAACAAACCAAAAAAAAAAAAAAAGAAACCAAAAGAAAAAAATCTGTAAAAAAGAAAGAAACAAACAAGGCGCACCTTCGACAAGAAGAACTCGAGCGCGCTAGAACAAGATTCATTCATGACACCTACAATCGAAGCCGCAGCAACGGCCGCAGACGGACACGGATGGTATCAGTTTACCTTCGGCCCTCTGCCCTCTGCTCTCTGCTCTGTGCTCTGTGCCTTTTGACTTTAATATAATTTAAACAAATTTATGAACGTTGCCTTTGGCAACCGGGAGTCTTTTGCCTCTTGTGCGTATATTGGCCCTGCTTGACTTGAGTCTTTTGGTATGCGTGTGTGTATATGTCATTGTATATGTGTAGTGGCCCTTTTGATACGTTTGTCGTTGTTATTGTCATTGTTGGCTTTGTTGGTCGTCTCACATTTCACTCGTTTTGTTAAGTGTTTTGACACAATGAAGTCAGTCAGTCAGTCAGTCCGTCAGTTCGTCAGTCTCTCTGTGCAGCATTGTGTGCGGGTTCTTGCAGCAACAAAGTCTTCATAATTTATGCAACACTCGCTCAAGTGCCATATTGATCTCAGCTCTAGGCATTCGTTCATATGACCGCACACTACTTGAAGCTCGGTGAAAATTATTGCAATCGTTTGTTTGTTTGTCTCTTCTTTGTTGCATTTTGTTAACATTTCCGTGCCCAGAAAAAAACCCACAAATATGCAATAAAAAAACAACGACAAGAAATTTCTATATGAAGCACAATTTAAACCTTTTGTCAGCTGGAAATCATAACATGTCAGGTGCATTGGCTCTGGCTCAGGCTTTGACTCATCTGTGGCTTGTCAGTGTTTTGTCTACAAATTTATTTGGCAGCCGCTTTTGTTTGGCTTTGTTAGAATTTATGTTTTTATTAGCGCTTTTATAATGTTATTGTCGTACACGTGGGTCTGCCGTCTGTCCGCTGTCTGCATTGTATGAGTGAAAACGCATAATTAGTTGAACAATTTTGTCATATTTATGTCGAATTGATTGTGGCATGAAATAAAGTTGTACTAATGAATGTATTACTTTTTAAATTTGTTAATGAACTAACATAGACTGAACGTGCTTTGTAGGCGTAGCACATATAAAATTTCATGCCCAAGGAAAATATCACACTCAACTCAGTGATATATATTATTTTAATAAAGGTTTCAAGTGTTGCTTAAGGGGTTAGACCTAGTTAGAACTTTTGAAATTAATTTTTTTCTTTTGCATTTTCTGAGACTAAAAAAAAAAATAAAAATAAATATAAAAAAAAAAAATAATTAAATAAATACAAAAAAAAATATATATAAAATAAAATAAAAATAAATAAATAAAAATAAATAATATATAAAAATATTAAATAATAAATATAAATATTCACTGAAAATTTCAAGACGATCCGAAAAATACTTTTCGAGTTATTCAACATTGAATGGCAACGCATTTATCTTGAAACCAGTTTTCGAAATCGGTGATCACTTAAGAATGAATTTACCAATCGGCTTGAATTTTTTTTCATCTATTCTATACATAATTGTCCTCCAGTTGAACGAAGGATTGGAAAATTAAAATAAAATTTGGGCAAAATACACGATTTTGAAAATTTTTCAAATCCCTTCGTCCTACCGAAGCATTATGGAATTACCTGTCGATAGTTTTTTTTACTTTTTGAATTCCGATGATCCCGTGATGAGCTAAAGTGATCACCGCAAAACACTGTTTTCATTTATTCCCCTACGAGAATTGCTGTAGCACACTCATTTTTAAATATTATGAAACACAATTTTTATCAGATCTTCTTTAAATACATATCTTTCATATGGAACACATTTAGTATTAATTATTTTGTTGTGTTTTCGTGTTCCAACTAGGTCTAACCCCTTAAGCACTTCAATTTGAGCTCATTAAACAACACCTTAATGGGCTAAAAGACCGCTTTAAAACAATGGCATTATAGTCGACACTCATGTTTCTCACAGTGACAATCTGCAAAGCAAACATTAACACAACGCGTATAATCAACAAATAATCACAAGTTTATGGCTTCGCTCACTCGTTGCAGTTATCGCAAATATCAATGCTAAAGATAGCGTGTCTTAATGCGTTCTATAAGATACACAGCGAAAAAGAAGATGCCGCGAATATCAAGAGTGCGACAAAAAGCATGACAAACATAATTAACATGGGAATCGCGCGAAATATCAACAGAGCACGCCCAAATTACAGACAAGCCAAAGGCGAGGAAGGTCCCCAACGCCGTACGACAAAAGGAGCTCACATAAAACAGACCCAATGAAGTCAACTTAATGCGTTGCAAAATTAAAAGTAAAACCTTAAATTAACAATGAGCCTAAAGCAAAGAAAAAAATAAATGCAAATGAAAACAACACTCAAAGTCAATAAAAAGTGGGAATCATGACATTGGCTTGACTTACATGTAGCAAGGCCTGTCGGCACAGGTGACGCCCGGCTTGCAGATTTTGCCATCGCCGACATAGCCAGCAGGACAACGGCCGCACCTCAGACCCGTCGCGGTCTCATGACAGTCGACGCCTGCGAAAGAGTTGTTGTTTAATGTAATTTTAATGCATTGTGACGCTTTCGAGTAGCGTGGCAAGACAAGAGCAAGAAAACAAAGCACAACGCACCAGGATAACAAGGATTCGCATTGCGGCAAGTTGGCTCAAGGCGTATGTTATTGTCGCCCGGTTCTTTGCAGCCCGCACAATTCTCCAGCAGATTGCGCAAGTAGGCAATCTCCTGACGTTGGTGGGCGATATCTTCACGCAGCAGCTTAACCAAAGCCATTAAATCGCTCAACGATTTTGCGAGGGCGTCTATGTGGAAAAAGGTGGAAAAAACATGAGAAAAAATAAATAAATTAAATAAATCAGCAAAAAAAGAAACTGTCGTCTTTGCAACACAAAAAAAAGATTACAAATAAAATGAATTTCATGAAGCATAAAAAATATATGTATACACATTTATAAAACAACAATAATTCATGAAGTGGAAACTCAAATGAAGTCAAAAGGAGTGCAAAAATTGGCAATGAGTTGACTTGAGTTGATTTACTTGGTAGTCAGCGAAGCGAGCGGCTTGGCAGTTGCTTTGAATTAAGGCGCGTTGATGTAAGGGCGCAAATTTAGTTGTAGTAACTTAAAAGAGTCGTCAGCGAACATTAATGAACAGCTTTTAATGTGAACCGGTCTGCGATATATTATATAAACTATGGTAAGAAAGCCAAATATCTTAAAGTTAAAAATTAAATTATATTTCTATCTAAATAGAACGATGAAGTTATTTTTTATAGAGGTTGGTTTTAGCGGATATTAAGTTTGCTTTAGACTAAATGTATGAAACGCAAAGAAAGAGAGCAGTAAAACTCCATAAGTATAAATAAGAATGATCAAGACGCCAAGAGAACTTGATTGATCCATGTCCAACTGTCCGTTCGTCTGCTGCTTCATCTGTCAATCCGAAGTCAGCAATGGTTCTCTGTAAGACTGAAAGAGCTAGAAACTTGATTGAAAATCCAGTAAGGAGTACTTTTTTAAAGGCTTCTAACTCGAACGGCATAAGGGTTTATAAGACTAAGTAAGCAGATTTCTACAAAATGGCGAACCACAAATTTTTATCTCCCCTTTAAATAACCCTTTTCTCGCTTGGTTTCTTAACATCTAAGTATAAGAGGTGGTAACCTGAATTTCTTTTGTAGGCTCAATAAACATTCCTCTTCATATTTCCATATCTTCCACAAGACACCCCATTGCATTGTTGCCACTTAAAACTTATCGAACAGAAATTTTTTATAAATGTTATATTATTTAACAAATTTTCTAGAAATTTTGAACAATATTTAAACGGGCAAATGTTATTTCTTTGCTTATTGCTTTTCCTTTCACTTAATTGTACTAAATTATCCTTAATTAACTCTTGATTTTTGTTTTTGAACCGCAAGCACAAATGTTTAAAGTAAACTGATATCAATGCTCGTAATTCGTTGTTCCTATTAATTAATTCATCATCAAAGCTAATCTCATTGTAAATTATACTACAAGTGCCTGCAAAGCAATAATGAACGCCCAACTGCCATCAACATTTTAAACACTCCTGTGCTGTGATTATGATGTAGCTACAATAACAACATGAACAACATGATCAACTACGCCACCAGCACCAAGAGCAACACCAACTGCAACAACAACAACAACAACAACAGCTCATAACGATATTTGCTCGCATTTGCGCATGCGTCACTAAACAGGCGTGAGTGCTCGCTCAATCACTGATGCAGGCGCGCTTATACATGTGTGAGTGTGTCTGTGTGTGTGTGAGCATGTGTGGGAAGCATTTGTGTTGCTTTGTAGACGCCGCTGCATGATTATATTTGCTCTCTTTCTTACTTGTACAATGAACATTCTATTTCAAGCCATAAGCTGACAAGATTAAAGCCTCAAAATTGTGCGCATTTCATACGCTTTACTGCAATGAGTGAAAAAAAGCAAAAAAGCAAAAAAAAAAACACAAAACATAAGACAGAAATCTGTTTTACTACACATTCTACATGAACGTTGATTGCAACCTAATCCGATTTTGTAGTCCAATGCGCCATTTTTCCACGCGTTTTTAATGCAAAACGACAACGTTGCAACAACAACAACAACAACAGCAACAACAACAACATGCATAGAAACATTGATTTTGTCAACTTGAGACTAACGCCCAAACGCATCCGTTGCTGTTGTTGCTGTTGTTGTTGTTAGTGTACTGTAGTTGGTGGAAACCTTCATGTAGATACTTTTGTAGTTACAAACATTAATTCGCTCATTCATACATTTGCGCACACGTTCATTCATGCCAGTTGTTTTAGCCATGTTCTTTTGGCTCGTTTGTGGGGGTTGTTATAACAACAACACCAACAACAACAAGTCGACTTTAGCTATAGATAGAAATGTATCTACGCCAGTTGGCATTGTGCTTATAAATAATAATTAAGCAGCAACAAAAACAACAACAACAACAACTGTACCGAAGCATAGCTTAATGCATGAATAACGTGCGGATAAGTATCTACAGTATATTGCCGATCTGCACATATTGAAGTTCATTAGTTCGCTGAGTGGGTTTGTTGAGTTCAATAAATCCGCTTAACGTTGTAGATACTTTGTGGCAAAACAGCGCAAGCTGTGCGGCTTATCCCGATTAGCGAATGAAATGTGACAGTAAGATTGATTGCAGTTGCTGATTTTCTTTACGTAAGAAATAATTACATGAGTGATAATTTCTTAATGCGGGAGTTACCATTGAAGCGAAAGTAATACTTATAATACAATTAGATAGACCAGCTTATGATTAGCCATGCTTTTAAGGCAACTCACCAAGTTGATTTGAAGGATCTTCATTTGCTTGGTCACAATCACATGGTATTACTTACAAATGCTATCGAGTTGTTGTAATGAGTATTATGTCTGCCGCACATTTCTCACATTCAAAGTGAAAGTCTCGCGTCTCACAATCCTATTCAGGGCACAAGGTCACTTATGTGCCAATAATATGCATAAAATATTGCGCACTACACGGCAAGTAATTAAAATACGACAGCCAAAAAATGCCAAAGACAAAACAAAGTAGCCAAGTCAAAGATACAAAAAAGTGATTGCACAACCATGCAAAGTAAAAACTAATAAGTTTTGCGCAAAGAATGACACAAGTGCGCTTTACGACTACTGTAAAAAGATGCCTTAAGAAACGATGATGGCAAAAATGTCAACCGAACAATTATGAAGGTAATAATGCATTATTGGTTGTCAGCGAGCGTGGACAAAAACCAGAAAGGAAGCTATTTTCGGCTTTGCTGAAATTTGGATACTCTTGCAAACATTTTCTCAATTGTTTTAATGGGTAAGCCCTTTTTACAAGTAGTTTTTCCAATAAGAATCATATAAGTCTTTAAAAAAAAAGAAAACCTCAATTTCTAATTTGTCTTTAAGAAAACCATTCATCATGCTACAGTTCACTTAATAGTATTTTCGCGCGTCTGCTTACAGATCCATCCAATTACTAAGTTTTCCACTATATGGGCGGTGCCACGCCCTTCTGTCCAATTCTTATAAAAGTTTACAATATTGTAAGCATTTTTAAAGACATATAATTGTAATGATTCGCCGTTTTTTATTGAAGATTCATTAATTTGTATTAATGAAAACCTTATTTTTGACCGATCGTACCAATGAGTTATAGTCAGCCGATCTTCACCAAACTTACAGACTGTTTTTATTAACGTGCAAGATGTTCTTGTGCAAAAAATCGGTTGTTCTAAAAACAATAATTTTTAAGCAAACATATTGTCTTTGAACGATCCTCTCTATAGCATCTATAAGCTATAGTGATCCGATCTACCTGATTTTTACATACAAACTGCCTGCAAGCATAAGCAAATTTTGTGCGTTGAAATTTTCTAGCTATCTGAAGCGGCCAGACGGACAGATGACTATAACAGCTCGTCTCGCCTTGCTGATCAAGAATATTTATATACTTTATACTTCATGATTATACATAAACTGCATGTCAAAGTTAATATACTCCTTTTGGCAAGTGTATACAAAAACAACATCATTACCAAAGCCGACAGTTTGACGCTAAACATTAATGTTTGCAGTGTAATATTTTTGCCACATACCTTCACAATCGCCATGCATAATGGGTATATCACCACGCTCGACATCCGTAGGTATTTCCTGTTGACGATACGAATCCTCACGTGTTGGTTCATTGAACCAATTGCGTACGTCGCGCTTCTTGTTCTTCTCTGAAATCAAAAAGAAACCAAATGATAGAAAGACAGACAGACAGAAAAAAAATAAAGTTATTGAATTATGCGGCCCACTTTGCTTTCAATGTCAACGGCAATGAAAACAACACAGATACACACACACACACACGGACACCTGGTTATCTATGTGCCCACTTGCTACAGCTACCAACGACCAGTCTTGTCTTGACACTTACCACGTTCTGATATTTTATTTCTGAGCATGCGTCTATTGCCACGTCTATGCATGCCCTTCTGGCAATTGGCGCGTTGGAGTGATTGCTCCATGTTGCCATCAAAATGTAGAGGATACTTACGCTCGCGGAACTGTTGAGGCACAAAAATATTACAACAAGTTAGTTAGTTGGTTCATTGGCATAAACATGAGTCTACACACACAGACACACACAGACAGACACACTCACCAGCTTAATCACCGGATCATCCATTTGCGTATACAACTTGGTCAGATTCATATCGATGTCATGAAAGGTGCTCGCCTTGCAGTCCACATAGAGCGTTATGCGATTCTTGCTGAACTGCAACGCCAACGAGCGTATTGTGCTCGTCTCATTGATGTTCGGTATCTCGAAATTGCGCGATTCTGTTGCGCCATTGGCGCTAATGTCCAACGTTACGCGCTGTTGCTTGCGATCGAGAAAGAAGGACATTTTGTGCTTCAATGTCGGGAAGTCAATCATGAAGAGCGCCTCAATGGAGATGTGCAGCTTACGACGCGGACTGTGCGAGTGAGTGGGCGGCGGTTAGAGAAGGGTAAAGAAAGCCATTATTGTTGTTATGCAGTGGCATGTTTCGTTGATTGGTTTTAGTCTTATGGCGTTCGTATGCTTGGAAGACTTACCGTATATGACGCGTTGATATAACGACATCGCCTTTGCGTATATATTGCTCCAGTTCGGATGAGGCCACTGTTGCAAAGATAAATATGAAAATATTTGTTTAAGCATAAAAATTCGGACTTATTGATTTTGGAACAGCTTATGAACAAATATTTTCTAAGGTCTTTGCTATTTCCTGTTATACTTTAATAGTATTTGGCAACAACAACACTTGACAACATTTCCATTTGCCTAAGTTCAATTTTATTATACAAACGCGGACATTTCAGACAAACTACTGACCCAGTTTTGTCCTATGCACACACAGGCGCAGGCACATATCTCAGAGATTAAATGCCACAAATCACTAATCCCACACACGATTGCTTATCTCAAATAGGAAATGCCATTAATCAAGCCAAACCGAACCAAACTATGGAAAAATCGGCGAGAAAAAACTGTTGAAACTTACAACTTGTTTGAAGAATATTTAAACGCCACAAACATTTGTGCGGCCATTTATTTAAATAAAAGCGTTGTGTATTTCGTTAAGTGCGACATTTACACATGACATGCAATCGTGCGAAATGGCATATTGCAACAATTGACAGGCGGCGGCAACTGTCACGAACGGCAACAGCAATGAAATGACCTTCAACGGGCAATCGACAAGTTGGTGAATGTGCAACAATTTCGCAGCAACACACCATATTAGTGCGCCAAGCATTAAGTGGTCTTGTCATGCAGTTGAATTGTATCTCACAGATACTCCGCCAAAAACAGCAAACGACGCTCAGCGTAAGGTCAGCGCACATTGCCGGTGGCAAGCCGATTGTGGCGTGGCCATGTTTGTGATACTTCGACAAATATTGACACAATTTCATGCGCAAAGAAAATATTTGCCCAAACAATAAGTCAAAGACAAATAAACCAAGTGCGAGAGAGAGAGCGAGAAAGAAAATAATGAAAACAAATGTACAGCGTTGCAGATGCGTTGCTGCTGCTTGTTGTTGTTGCATACCTGGATCGAGTGACAATGACGCAACATCGCCAAAAGTGAGCGCCGTCAGCGCAATGCTGACTAAGAGCACGCGCGTCCAATACATCTTGCGCTCGTTGACTGTTGCCACGCTATGTCGTCGAGTTGTTGTTGTTGTTCGCGTTGTCGCCGTTGATGTTGACGATAATTATGTTGATGATGATGTTGACGAGATTGTCGTTGTTGCGTTCGCCCGCACGCTTCTCACACTCTGCCACTTGTTCGTTGTCAAATGTTTAAATCCGACTATAAAATAAATAACAAAAAAAAGAAGAAATTAAATATATATTTTTTTTATAAGAAAAAAATAATAAGAAAAGGTGAGATAAAAAAGTCTTAACTTCGAAATTCGTTGAACAAAAATAACTCATGTTAAACAAAACTCGGAACAAGCAACAAAAACACACACACACAGTAAATAAAATAACCAATAAAATCGGTAAAAAATTAAAAAATCCACAAAAAATACAACAAAAACTAAAAATGCGCCCATAAAAATAAAGCGGAAAATAATTTTTATCTGTTAAATAAATAAGCGATGTGTGAGTTACATTGCCAATGCTGTTGCTGTTGCAAGCATGTTTATGCGTTACGGAAGTGTACATTTCGTAGCTGTACGGGTTGCGGCTTCGAACCGTGCACGCACTGATTTCGTGCGGGTCGAGTCGAGTCGAGTTAAGATCAGTCGAGTTGAGTTGAGGTGTTCAGTCGGGCACAGGTAATAAACCATTTTCGAGGATTAGCATGATGAGATTTTTTGCGATTTTCAACTTTTAAGTGTTGTACAAATATTTATTTTATTGTATGTTAAAATCGTATATTTTTTAAGTATTTTTTGTGTTTTTTTTGTTTTTTTTTTTTGTTTATTTCTTAAGAGTCAAAGTTCGTACGGCAAATCTTTTCACACTTATGTAATTCGCTGTGCTTTGGAATTTACGGGTTTGACGCACTTCCATTGCCAAGCATTGCCAAACATAAATTAGCAAAGTACGAAGATTTAAGATTACGAGGCGTTGAAGAGATAAATAAGTCTTCAGCGAATTTGTTGCATGTTGAGTGAGCTTGTTCGCCAAATGATCGTTAGTGGTAATTTGTACGAATTTTAATAGTGCAAATAAATTTCGCCCACCGGGTCAGAGACTTTTTAGTATTAATTCAACATTTTTGCTATCAAAATAAAATTTATTTTTTTTTTTAATTAAATTTTGTATTTTTTGATATTATTTATTTTAAATGCTATATTTATTTTTTAAAATTTGTATTAAACTAAATTAGATTAAATTAAGTTCACTACATTATACTATATTATAGTTATTACTTTATATTTTTATTAATTTATACTATTTATGACAGTGATTTGTTATTCAAGAATTAAATCAAATAAATTAAAATAAACAAATTAATTTAAAAATTCTAGGTAGTTGCAGACTTGTGTTAAACTCTTCCTTCATTCAGACTTGATATATGTAATTAGACTGTAGAAGACTTAGAATTATCCGGAAATAATAATAATTTCTTACTTAATAAACTTAATCAACATTCAGCAACTTCTTAGTATTAATTTATTTTTTATACTATATTTATTTCTTTAAATTATTTAATTATTTTATATTATATTTCACTAAATTATTATTAAATTATTTTAAATTATTTTTCACTATATTATACTTTGTTATAGTTATTCCTCAATTTTATTTCCAATTTACCACTTTGGCTAAGTAAATTTTAAGTAATAACTTTCAAGATCTAATCCGCGGTAAACGGATGTGACAAACAATGCAATGAGATGGTTCAATAATTCGATACACATTGGTTTTGTTCAATCATCGGTTCTTATAGAACACTTCAGAGACTTAACTTAACAAACATGCTATAGAACTTTGCCATCAAGGTCATCAAACTCGACTGAGACCTGAAAAAATCGCTCAACTGCCACAAATGCAACAAAGAAAACAAAAAGTCTTATGAAAAACCATAAATTCGCAACTGTCACGCAACTCTCGCAAGCTCGCTTTTTTCTAGCCCATTTCTGAGAGGCCTACTTGTCTGCAAATGGCATGGCACCTAAATGGCCATGACGGCATTTCTTTTTCTTTTTTTTTGCATTTTTTTGTTGTTGTTTTTTGCATTTCACAACCGTTACAAGTTGCAAGATGCACACCTTCATAGCGTACAGACACTTGTGACGCGTTTATTTACTTTGCCATCTAACAACTTCGATTGTGTAATGGACTTTATACAATGTGGACTGAACTTATTCTGTCTACAAGGCGCAGTGCAAGCACTCGATGCTCGTCACTCGAACCCAAAGTTCAAGTAGATGAGCTAATGGCTAATTGCAACTGTTGGCCGACGAACGTGATTTGTTTGTAGATCTTTTTTTATGGGTTTCTAATTTGTGTTTTTTTTTTTGTATATTTTGACGAACTTTGTATGAGTGTAGTGTGTTTAATAGCAATCAATGCCTACTTATGTATTTACCTTGCAGTTTTGCTTGCTTTCGTTTGTTCTCAGGCTGCGCAGATATCACAGCGAACGTTACTGAATTTATTAGTGATAGTTTTAATGGCACTTCGTTTTCGTTAGAAGTCGAGTAGTCGAGAAGTACCGGAATTTATGTGCTTGTAACAGGTGATTAAGAAGTTTAATTTGCTTTTGGTGCAGCAAATATGCTAAGTTGGATAAACTTATCTTAGCTGAGCATGGCAATATGCGTTGCGTAACTCAATGAGCACGTAAAAATGTTATTTTGGAAAAGGAAAACTCAATCAACACAAAATGTGCAGTGAACTATAAAAAAGATGATATTGTTTCCTTGAATTTTTTTTTTTATGATTATTTTGTCAGCTGAAGCGGAAGTTTGAAACAATATGATCTTGATATGAGCACCTTTAAGTATTGTAGGTATTGTCTTAACGCCCACGCCGGCAAGCCATCATACTCATAGCGCTCATTAAACAAATGCCGCGAAGTAAGCCATACAAATAGTCAACATTAATGAATAAAGTCGCCGCAAAGTCGCCACATCAAATTATTAATACCACAAATCAAACACAGCATTGTAGAAATCTAAACTGAGGGGGAGGGGGAAAATATCACCGCACTGATTGACATTTAATTAAAGCATATGCGACATAGGCAGGCTCTACTACGCACTCAGTGGACGGACAGCCACCCACTTGCGTGCGTTGTGTGGGATTATGTCGCTAATGCACATCATGTGTTGGTATTAAAGCTATCGACGCACAACGCTCGGTTTTTTTCTTTTCTTTTTGCCTGTCGTGATCTCTTTGATTGATATGATTGAGCCAAGGAATTTATCATGTGCGACGATCTATTGTTGTGCTATTTGAACTTTTGATTGACTTCTTGTCTTGCAGCGCAAAAGAAATCTTCAATGTAGGAACTGTAGATCGTTTTTCATTCGATTGAATGGTGATCAAGTGTAAAGTATGATGAAAAGTTGAAGACAAGAAGTTTAATGATAGTCAGTGAGATCTGTGAAAAACTGCAGCGATCTTAAAGATCTGTAGGTCAGTCTGAAGACATTTCATTTGAATGGTGATCAAGTGTAAAGAATAAAGAAAAGCTGAAGAAAAGAAGAAAGATCTGTGAAAAACGCCAGCGATCTTTAAGATCTGTAGATCAGTCTGACAAGACAAGAAGTTTAATGACTGTAGATCAGTCTGAAGACATTCCATTTGAATGGTGATCAAGTGTAAAGAATAAAGAAAAAGCTGAAGACAAGAAGAAAGATCTGTGAAAAACTCCAGTGATCTTCAAGATCCGTAGATCAGTCTGAAGACATAATAATTTTCACAGCTTCGTACAAGCAAGTTTTCTCTAATGAAACGTTCATATATTAAAAACTAATTGCCTTCATTTTCAAATTGTACATATTTATTAGTTACAATTTGTGTGAAAATTAAACCTGATCGCTCCAACTGATCATGATATCGCGTCTAGCGTCGTGTGTTATAGAAAAGCTCTTTAGCTAGGCTAGTCTAGCAGAAGCCGCTATCTTTTCACCTGCTTTATACATCTGTAGATCATAAAATTCTATGCTTATCATAACCAGATTCGACATATGATAACATTCCAGAGTGCTTGGCTGGCCTGAGACTCTCCTCAGCTTGAGCGTTGCTTGTGTTGCGTGTGTTTTTATGCCGCTGGCTAGATTGCATTAGAAATTTAAATATTTTGACAGTTCGGCTTTGCATGCTGCGCTCGCATGTGTAGCGCGCATATGCCTCGAGGCGCAGCGTTGAGCGCATGACTTGACGCCAGTTTAAAGGAAAACGCGATTAGCTTGCTTGCTGACTAGAAGTTCTGTCTGTGTCGATCGCTGTGGCACGTTGAGTGAGTGTGCCGATTGCAATTTGTTGCTACTGCGCATGCGCAGCGACCGCAAACAACAACAATTCTGCAACGAGGCGCGTGGGCAGACAAGTTTCTGACTCGCTGCCGTTGCTGCTGCCGCTGCTTGTCACTGAAATCAAATCAACTGTTAAAACGCTCTTTTACGCGTTTTGTCTTCACAGCCGCAGCAGCAGCCGTAGCCGCAGCCACAAAGAGCCAAGCGTCAGCCAAACACGAATCGCGAGTAACTTCAAGTCAGCTGCGGTTGCCGCCGTGGCTTGACTCAGCACACTCGCTCGAACGCTCAACCGCTCGAACGCTTGCAAACCTGTCAGCGTTTGTTGTTTGACAACTGAAAAACGATTTTGGCGCCTACGCACGCAACATTTTTTTGTTTTTTGTTTGTTGTTCAGATACATTTTGGTGTTCCTCTTGTTTTCTTTTCGAAAAGTGAAATATGTAACTAACAACTCAGCATCGAACTTCATAGTTAAACTTTGCGCGCTAAGCCGCGCTTAGGGAAATTCTTGAACGGCTTTTCATACTTCTTCAACAGCAAAGTCTCCCACAACCAACAACCAGCAACCAACAAGCCGAAACCTTTGCATTTGACAATTAATTGGAAAAAAGATTTGTTGTCAGTGATAAATTGATTTCATGGCATTGTTTAAATAGATTTTTTTCTCTCGAAGTTATTTTATTATTTCGACGGTTTGACGGCTTTTTTGTTTCTTTCTTGCTTGGGCTTGAAATGACTTCCGGTGCATCGCACATCAATATGGCATATGTGAAAGTGACAGTTCAATATTGCTTTGTATATTTGTTGTGTAAGCCAAATTAAGTGGCACTTGTGCCTCAGCTGTCGTTAAAGGGTTCATGGCTTTTATATTAAAAACTGTTCAAGCATTTTTTATCAAAAGCCTCGCTTGACAACTTGTGTTGGCTTGAAGTGTTGGCCTTTGTAATGTTTGTTTGTAATGTGCATTACTTCATGCATCAATTGGCAATAATCAATATGTATATAAGTAATCATGCATGAGTTGTCGGATTTGTAAAAGATTGTTTTAATCCGATTTATTTAAGATTTTCCTAAAGTTGCTCGTATTGTGTAAAGCTGAAAAAACCCGTAAAGATTCCTTCTCAACTGATGACTGTTTCATTTTCAATAAAATTCTACGAATCAAAAACATTTTTCATGCTTCAAATGTGGTTTGGGATTTGATATTCCCGCACTTCGGGCAGCCTTCTTAACTCAAGGAATCCTCTTTTATAATTCTGATTAAACTTTTGACTCAACTCAATAACAAAGCGTGCGCTCAATGACTAATTCCAGACTCATCTTAAGTTCTTGATGTGCTCGAAATTTATTATTAATTCTTGACTTATCTGTATAATTTGCCTAAGTTCTTAATGTATATAATTATTCATACTTGACTCATCATTATATTTGCCTAAGTTCGAATTAGGCTCAAAGTATACTCTTATTCATTATTGACTCATCTGCATTGTTTGCCTAAGTTCGGATAGTCGACTTGCCTTATTGAGCGTTCGCTTGCCTCTCTAAACTAATTAACAACAGCATTATTTGCATTAATGAAGTTTCTAATTTTTCATTAAAAAAACGCCAAAATATTAAATGACACAAAAGTTATAACTTTCAATTCGCCAAAAGAGAAAGACACATTTTCAGCTTGTTTCAAAATTAAAGAAGACAGCACGGCGAATAATAATGCCAAGCTCAAATTTAATTATCCTACGCCCACTTGCCTACTTTTGATAATATTTCATGGAACTTATTATTTATTGTATTTGTTTGCTTGCCATTTCAGCATAAATTAAGTTTACTACGCTCGTGCTTTTGTATTTGTTAAAGACAATTTTATTTAAATAGAGGCAGCCAAATAAGGCGTTCTGCGCTATTATTCAGATACAAATTATCAGCTCGTGAATATATACGCATGGAATTTCCGCTGCTTGGCATGATAAAAAAAAAAAAATATAATATATTAATTCGATGCTGTGATGAATAATATTATAACGCAGTATTATTATTATTATAGTTCATAAACAACTCGTCATGTTTTTTGTTTTTTTTTTCTTGTTTGTTTGAAATGAAAATGTCTTGAACGATATATGGCGAGCAAACTCAATGATTGAGAAAATTAACGCTCAATAAAGATGAAAATCGTAACGCAATTTTATTTGTGTTTATTTTATATTTTTTGTATGTTTTTTTTTTTTGTTAACGATTTTGTTGTGTTTATCTGTGAAGAGCAGTTTGGAAGTGTCCATGGAAATGTCGATGTTTTCAAGTCTATCAAATTGCCAATTTATGGCCTATGCAAATGTACGACTGTGAGGCTTTCCTCTCCTCATTTATATGGTAATGTTTAAGTTTATATGCCTTTTTAAGAAATGTCTGCGAAATTTTACGTTTTTTTGTGTAGTTTTTTGTTTTATTTTTATTTTTGTTTGTGTTTTTTGAATTTTTAATGGCACAAATTCGATGCAAAGTTTACTTTATAGTGTTTTAAAGGCTTATTTCTACAAGTGATTAACTGACAATAAAATGCTTAATGAAGTACAAGCGATTGGCAACCAAAGTGAGCGCTTGAAAAGTTGTCATGCAAAGTACTAAAAAGATGGTTTGATAAGTACTTATTATATAAATAAGGAATTAAGGACATTAAAGTTGGTTTCAAAATGTCAAAAATTTATGTTTGTGTTAATAATTAAATTTAATTAATATTACAATATGCATAGAAGATTCGCCAAAATTTTAAATTAAATTAAGAAGCATTTAATAAACAAAGAACCCTTGATTAAAACCTTTATCATATTTTTCCAGAAACTATAATTTCAAAATCGTTGGACATGATAACGCAAATAGTTTTTTTTTTTTCAAATCATGAACACTTCCTTTAAATAATATTAATTAATGCTTCACCAAAAGATTAGTTTTCTATTTTAATCACATCTTGTTTTACAAGGGTACAGGAAATTTGACCCAAAAATTGGAATCTTTATTCATAGCTCCGGCAAAAATTCAAAACTCTTTTCTTCTCTTCGTTGAAGCACGATCCTTACAGATCTACGATGCTATGTAAAAACATATTGACTTATTGATAGACCTTTTTTCTAAGCGGTTCAGGAAAATGAGCTCCCAATGTCTTCATTTTTTAAATTTTTTACTCACAATTATTTAATTAATTTTTTAATAACAAAAAATTTGTCAAATGTGTCTCTTTCATATGTGTAATTGTTAGTGAATAAAACATATCATTTGATATATTAAAAAATAATACGATTTTTTTTGCCATGTATTAATAATTAATTTATCATTTGATATATTAAAAAAATATTTGTATTTTTTCCCTTGCTTTAACAAATTCAAACAAAACGGAAAAACTTATGTTAGTTTCAAGAGGATTTCTTCAGATAGTCTTCCTTTGCGTGTTCTATTAGTCTGAAAGGTGATCTACTTTTTTTTTTCTGTCAATTAAATTTTTTTTTTTTAAGGATATTTTAAAGAACAAATTCTCAAGATCGGAACAAAATTCTGTGTCTGAAAATACTTTTAGCATAACTTATAGAGGGTTTGTACTTTACAAAGCCCTTCGTTGCTTTTGCTATTTAAAACCACACGCACACAATAAAACAAGCAATTGTAAGCCATTTGGACCTCTAATGAAATCAAAGGAAAAGCCATAAAAGAACACAACTTCAGACACTTACCGAAAAGATTGCACAGATTGTAAGAAGTGCGGAATAAATAAAATCCTTAATTTGATTGCCGTTTAAATGTCAAATCCAATCAAACGTTGCCTTGAATGCATGAAGCATAAAAATGCTTAAGTTATTTTTATTATTTTAGACACTTTATAAAATGCACTTGAACACGCGATAAAAACAGCGCCAAACAATAACAACAACAAACGAAACAAAACAAAACAAACAAACAAGCTCGGCTATAAAACGAACCCTTTTTATTTTTGTACAAGTTTTTACATTAGTCGTTCTTGAAGGCGGAATGTTTTTATTAGGTGGAACACGACAAAAACATATACCAAATTTATTATATTAGCTGAGCGCGCACACACACACAGATACATACGTAAATGCACAGCAGAGCACACGCGACAATATAGGCGATTGAGCAGATAAGCGTAGATCAGCACGGATCACATTTAGTGCAGATCGTTACGGATCTGAACAGTACGTATTGAGTTAAGAGGATGTACGTTGGACGATGGACGGCGGACGAGTGATGCGCACACGTTTAGTTTGAATGTTCGCAATCGACTGAAGTAAAAAACAGTCCAGTCGCAGATGATCGAACGCGCGTATAAAACTATAAAAAATTAAAACACTTTAAGCCATTAGAGCACAACGAGAAATGCTCTGAGCACCTTCACAACACAACACAACAGAACAGAATGTTGTTAGTTGTTGTTTTTGTTAGCAAGCGTTTTATATATATACGTGTGTGTGTGTGTTATATGATTTTGTTTGTTTGTATGAATGTTTGTGTCTTTGCTACTTTGACAGTTTGCTGGTTCTTCTTATTATTTTACTGTCACTTGAGTGATGTCGCTTGACACAAATGATGTGTGCGATCTGTGCCACTTCATATAATGTGACCGGTGATGATGTCGTTGCCGTAGTCGATTGTATCTTTCATGAGCTATCTTACGGTAACTTGTGTCAATGTGCGTAATTAAAACGATTTATTGTATGTCTTGTATGATACTAAAAGCTATGATATATCAATGAGTATTAGAACGTTCGATACGTTTTCGTTCGTTCGTTCGTTTCGTTGCACGAATGCGCGACTTCGTTTATTTTATAAAAGTTTCTTCTGGTTTTTCTTACGTTTGCCGAGTTAGCAGACTGCGATCTGTATTAGTCAACGTGCGAACGTAGACTGGCAACACTGAAACTGAACACTGTTAAGGGAATCCACATAAACGTACATAAACGTGAAAAGGTGCAAGCCGCAAAACCAGCAACAGCAACAGCAGCAGCGCTGAGATGACAGCGACAGCGGCGTCAACGTTAACGTCAGCGTCGTTCACTTCTATGCTGCTGTTCGCGTCTGTTTGCTCTTGGCGATATTGTTGTTATTGTTGTTGTTGGTGCTGCTGCCGCTGCCGTCGTCTGTTTAGCTGCAAATCGAGCAAAACGTTGGAGAAACGCGTTCAACGTTTTGTTGTGCTGCGTTAAAGTTGTTGTATTGGACGCCCACGTGCGATTTTACGTCAAGTGTTGCCAGATTGTGTTTTGCATGTAATCGTTGTTGTTGCTGTTGTTGTTGCTGTTTGTCGTTGTTCGTTGCTACTCATTGTCGGCCGCTTTCAACGTTTGACTGCGCCTGTACAATCAATTTACTTGCTTTGCCGTTGACAAGCGCTTCGCATTAATTGTTGTTGTTGTCGTAGTAAGTTCAGACTACCGCCATGAGAGGCCGCTACCGACTTCTTCTTTTCTTCTTTCCTTTTGCAGTTGGCAATATCATGCACTTACTAATACTACAAGCACTTCTGCGTAGTTTTTTGAGTGTCATTTGTTTGTCGACTACGCGCGCGCATAGCCTCCTGTCAGTCCGACTGTCGGCTTGTCTTCCTTTTAGCGCTATCTGTGCGTACGCTGTACTGCGTAGACAGCTGTACTGCCATGCAACATGAAGGCAGAACATTAGCAGTTTCGCATTACTTGAAGTTATATTTGCTGACAAACGTACGCCCATGCTTGAGTTGTGTTGTCCAAACTGTCATCTTCATCCATCATACAGACACACAAACTGTTGTACAGTAGCGGTAAGCGGCGGTTGCAGGCAGTGGGCCGCATGATTAGGCATGCTTACAATCATTGCTATATATTACTAACTGTTCGTATAAATGGACAGACAAATGATACAATCGCCGAGCAACAACTTTAACATCTAACAAACATCGCTTAACACAATTATTTCTCCATCAAACACACAGACGCCTTCACCCATTTAGAAAGTGGCTCACTTTCGATTTATGCACACAAAAAGTTACTAAAATAAAAAACAGACGTCCAACATAAAACATAATTAAACGCATTCCATGTGTAATCAAATACCGAACGCGAAATAAACATGTTAATAATACAATTTTATGATTAATACAAAATGAGCGCAGCCGTGATCAAGAGCAATAATAAAAGCAACAACAACAACAACCGAGCTAAGGAAGGTGCAACAAAGTGCGTCGCGCGCGGCACAATCGCGCATTGCGTAGGCTGATCTGAGAGATCTTATAAATAAATCACGCACCAAATAAAATTTCAGCAAGTGGTCGTCGCTCGTCGTCAAGAAAGACGGTCCGGCATTCACACAGTCAGTCAGTGTGGCAGGCAGCCGGGGAGTCATGCAGGGCGGCATTCGTACTAAAAGCGCTTCAACAAAGTTGTCAAAAGCAACAACCAAAAGCAAATGGGTGTGTTTGTGCTCTGATCTGCTCTGCTCCAACTGATGTACAGCCATGGCAGGACAAATAGCACAAATGTTTATTAAAACAGCACTTTTGGCAAAAATGGTTCTTGGATCTTGCTCCTCCTGTCTGTATATTTACATGAGATTAGATCTTATTTGAAGGTATTTTGGAGCTCATTCTTAAAGTATTATTTTTTAGTTTAGAGTTTTTCCACAGTTTTTGGTAAAAGTGAGATTTTCCAAACAATTTGATTTTTAATTTTCAATAACAACATAAAGAAAATATAAGAATAATAATTAAATACCAAATATAAATAAATAATAATATAATAATAAATAAAAATAATGGGGGAAATATCTCTAAGCTAAGTCTCCGATCCGGTGGGGGAAATTTATTTGCATTATGCCAGCTATGCCCCAACTCACAGCCATATGTAGTCAAAGACTAAATTTGAATCCGTGTCAACCGTCCATCCAAAAGGCGCTGGTTCAGGCGTCGACTCACGAAGGTAGCCCAGAACGGAGGAGTTGACAGAGAGATGAAGATAGGAGGTCAATGAGAAAGAGCTTGTCATGATTTGAAGGTGATCTGATAATAGGATCCCAGTTAAGATCACGAAGCGCAAATGAGAGAAATTGTTTCTAAACTGATTCAATGCGGTCTTGGTGTTTTTTTGTATTGTAGTGACCATACACAACAGCAATATTTGAGGAATGATAAAGTGGTCATTGAATCCTTTAGACCAACATTTAATGTATCCAAAAACACCATTTACAATATCGATTTAAACGAAAAGAAAATAATATTAATTTGCCAAAAAATAAAAAAATGTATTTAATGTGTGCTATTTTTTTGATCATCTTTATTTACGACTACCCATGGTTTGATGATTTTTTGTTAAAACTAATATAAAGGATTCCCAAAATTAACAAGTTTAATCGTCGATTTGTGCTATTTGTGCTGCCATGGCTGTTGAATACAATTTTCAGTTGAGTTGCACAAACAAACCAAAACGTATGCAAAAAATAAAAAAAGCTCCTCAAACTTATGTTCTGTGACACTCATGCGACATAATGATGGAAATGCGCACAGCGTTGCTTTATGACGCCATAGGCTAGCCTCAGCATCAGCATCAGCGGCATCGGCCATGGCTCATCAATTCTTACTACTGTTGTTGCATGCTGCTTGCTGCCTGCCACTTGCTGCCTGCCACCAGCTGTCAGCAAACAGCGCAGCAATATTATTTCGCTTATAAATCGCTGCAACACTTTTCATGCTGTCGTCGAGGAGGCGAAGTCCACTCCAGTCGTTTGCACAAAGCGTTCAAAGCGCTTAGCCGGAATCCATTTTAATTTTTTATATTTATGCGTTAAAGCTATTTTTATGTTTTGTCTTTTCGTTTTTCGTTTTTGCTTTTGTTTTATATTTTAATCTATTTTTTTTACTTTTTAATTGTCAGTGCAAAGTTGCGTGCCTGCTTGCATGCTCAGCTGCTGCTGCTGGCGAGCGCTGTCAAGCTTTCTTTCTTCTTCTTCTACTACACCGCGCGTTGCTGTCTGTCTGCTTGTTTAGCGCGCTGGCTGACTGACGGCATGACAGACTGGCGGCTTGGCAGATTGCAGCGGCGGCGGTTGTCGAAAGCTGCGTGACATTTGAGACACTTCGGGTGTTGGTAAGGGTAATCATTATGTGTGTGTGTGCTGTCTGTGAAGTGATATGTTGGTGTCTTTAAGTCAACAGGTTGCATGTTCAAAATTTGTTGCTGTCTTCTACGAAAGTGTTACACATTTTGATAGCTGACACGGCCGCGCTTATAATTGTTAGAGTTCAATAGCTGATATTGATAGCCAATTATTTATTTTTCGGTCATGTTTTCAACGTTTTTAAACTTCAAATAGACTTTTTATTGGGCACAATTTCTTAATAATATTATTTAATTCACCAATTAACTAACTCATTAGTATTACTAATTAATTTATTTAATTTAGTTAATGAGTTGACTTAACAACACATTTGCTCACACTTTTCAGCACTGCAAGTTCTCATTGCAAAATAAGCAACGTCGCAATGCTAATTACGCATAACAACAGCAACAACAACATGAGTGCCCACTCTCTTCTTCATTTGCGCTTCGCTCTCTTCATTGCTGCGCGACGTCGCAGTTGACTTCAACGCGGACGTTGCATTTCTGCGCAAACAACCGTTAACGGAACACAAATAATTTTCGCATGTAATTTCGTAAATTTTTAACGATTTAAAGACTTTTCATTTATTTTTTTGTCTTAAAAAAGGAATTAAAAAACTCATTACATTCATTACATTCATTAACGCATTACTTTATGAAAAACTCTACACTTGCGCACAAAACATAATGAATGAGACAGAAGGCAATTCAGTTTGTCTAAACATAAATTAGTGTTTTAAAGTATTTTTTTTAAGCCCTGCACAAAGAGTGTTTCAGGATGTATAAAGCCAATCAAGTATACTTATGTGTATGAGAATAATATGAAGTTTAAGGGGTTAAGACATATCCGTCTGCCCGTCCGTCCGTTCTCACCAATGGTTCTCGAAAACTATAAGAGCGCGTGACTTGAAGTTTGGTGGATAGACTCGTGATATTGAAAATCGGATCAGGATTCGTGAAACGCCCTCTACTTCCCACTACCGAACACTATTTTATTAGCTGAAACATTAGACAAAATATGAATGTTTGATAATAGAGACAGTTAACACAGCACTTCCTCTACAGCTCATCGAATAATTTCTTTCTTAAATAGGCCTCATTACTACACATTCAACAATTTTAAATTTTTAATAGATTCTATTATTTTTTGTTCGATTTTCTTGAAATTTTAAACAATATTTGCATGGAGGTACAAAAATGTCTAGATTTGAGTAGGCGCATCCATTGTAATATAATATTGGAGTAAATTTGACTCTAGCATTGAATTATTTAAACGAAAAGGGATTAAGGTAGTTGATATCGCATTCACGCATTTGCTTATTGAGCACAATTGCGGAAAGCTCTGAAAACGCATCGAATTACATGCCCACGAACTGTTTTAATCCAAAACCGCAATGTAAACCACATCATGAAACTAATTAGCTGCTAAGCAAGCACGGAAATGCGTTAACCACGCCCACACAGGTCACAGTTCAAACGAGTGCCGCCGCTGCCGTCATAACTTGCAGCAACTGCTCGTAAAAATGTCAAAAATTTGGCGCCAATTTTGAAATCACCGCATGGCTTAAGGTCGTTTTGGCTGCCATTGAAGCCACTTGAGCACGCTTTTGAGACATCATTAAAACGTGTTTCCCGCAGCATCAGCATAAACTACATAACATGCTGATAAATAAACAAAGCAAAAATAACCATTAAAAGAGCAAAGTAAACATTGAAGAAAGAAAAAATGGGCGCGCATTAATTACATTTAACATTTTCATTTATTTGGTTTCATTTTTTGGTTTTTGGTTTGGTTATTTTTTGTTTTTGTTTTTTTGTTTGTTTGTTTCGTTTATGAATAAATTAATTTAAATTAAGTGATAAAGCAGCTAACTAGAGTATAGAATAGACATTCTAATCGTTATACAGATACAGATACATATATATAATATATAATAGCAGCTTACATAAGCGTACGAGTATTTCAAAATGATAAAAAGACATTTAGCATTTAATTATTTAATTTTTTTATAGTTTTGTTTTTAAAATTCCTCATTGAATATTTTATTATTTCGATTTTGAATTTTTAGTTTTTCTTTGTGATTTTTAATGGGCGTTTAATGCTCAGAGGCTTTTAATTTAAAGCCGCCATGGCTAAACAGTAGCTAAATTAAGATGTCATTTTTATCGTTTCGAATTGTAGCCTTAGGTTAAAATTGTTGTCTGTTGTTGTTGCTTTTGTCGTTGTGTTTGTTGTTGCGCCTCAGACACATTAAAACTCTCGTCATGCAACATTGACCAAGATTTTCAAGATTCAGGTTTCGTCCGGAATCGACAATTCAATGGAGTCAGCGCAACTAAAAGTACATCTACGACGTTCTTTAAGATATGTTTTTATGCAAATTTTTTGTTGGTTTTTTTTTAATTTTGATTATAGACCATGATGATTTAAAAGAAGTTAAGCAATGATTGATTGTTTAATTGTTGTGAAAATATGAAACCACTCATTAAGACATAAACCTGATAAACATGAATACTTTGAGTGTTCTTAAGTGTATAAACATTTATATTTATTTAAAAAAAAAAATCATATACCAAATAATAAAAAAAAGGAAACAAATGCCAAAACCCAAGCTAATATTCAAAACTTGAAAAATAAACTTCAAATAATTCTAAATTTATATGCCGAGTTAGGATCAAAAAATATTAATAAAATAAAACAATTTCTTCTTTCACTACAATTAGTTGACTCAAAAGGCTGTGCGCTGCTTTATTAATACTGACTTTCAGTGGCATTAGCATAGAGCCTATTTTTCGGCACTATACCATTAATACTCTTTGGAAATAAAACTTTGTATCACTCATCATTGAAGATGCTATCGAAGTCCACACATTTAACTATTCTTAAAAACAATCTACAACACCTTCTGCCTTAAGTGCGCTGAACACAAGCCAAACGTAATTGTTATAAATAATTTAATATGACAAGTGTGTGAAAATGCGTGAAATGATAAATTATTAATGCACAGAGAACTTACTTCATGCAACCCAACGGCTTCGGTTTCTCCAAAGGCTGCCGCTTCACTTGCGGTTTCTGTGCCGGCTCCTGTGGCTTCTGCTGCGACTTCTGCTTGTGCTGCTGCTGTTGTTGCTTTTTCTGTTTTTGCTCATCTTTGAGCGCGCACTTTGACAAAGCGACCGCAGCGGCAACAACTGCGGCGGCTGCCGGCGTTGCTGTTGCTGTTGCCGTTGCTCTTTCCGCATCATTTCTGGCACTGCTGTCACCCTCGCCGGCCACAAAACTCTTGCCGTTCACAGCAATCCTAACCACATGCGTAGTTGTCGTCTCCATTGGCGGCGCTGTTGGCACATTGCCGTTGCCATTGCCATTGCCATTTGCTGTTAACGCTTTCTGGTTTTGCAATAACTGATTCGATGAATCCAAACGTGCCGAAAGTGATGTATGACGATTATTGACAGACTGCACATATGCGAATATAAACAGAGATCATTATGTTGTGGCATCATATTACTAGTGCATACTTTGCGGTTACTTACCACATTGTTGTTGTTGTTATTGTTGTTCATGCGACCACGTATATTATAGAGGCCATAAACCAATGGATTCATGCATGAATTTGTCGAAGCGAAAATGAAAAGCGATTTGCGTACCAATGAATTAATGCGATCGACCGACGATTTGTCCAACCAATACCACATACAGATGATATAGTAGGGCGTCCAACAAATGATAAAGACAATCACAATTGTGATGGTCATTTTGAGCGTGCGCTTCTTGGCACGACCCAAGACATCATCGTTCGAACGCCGAAAACGCTCAGCAATGACATCTTTTAGTATGCGTTGACTCTTGCGATAAATTTCCTGATAAATCGCGCCATAGCAGTAGATAAAGACAATCAAGGGAAAGGTATACATGAGGCACATGTTGGCGATCTGATAGACTAGTTTGTGCGCCTCATTGACGAACGAGTGAAAGGTGACACACTGAAAGTAACCCTTCACGTTTGGATGCTCCTCCAGATGGAAGAGAAAGGCCTGCAAGCAGTAGAAGTTCGTTACGACATACAACTACAAATGCGTTGTACCCACCTGTGGTATGCTGCAAATTATCGAACCGAACCAGGCCCAGGCCAGCATAATGCGTCCGCGATTGTACGAACGCTTGAGTGGCTTTAATATCGCATAATATCTGCAAATGAAGCCATTAGAGTGACTTGTTTTGTTTTTGTTGTGTGCCATTAACGTATTGGCTGACTTACCTGTCGAGCGATATGCAAACCATGACAAAACTCGATAGATAAAGACCAAAGACACGAAACACGCTCATCAGGCGGCACATAGAGTCCGTCGAACGCCACTGCACAGTCCAGGCCCACGCGATCTCGAGCGGCATCAACAGAAACGTCACCATCAGATCGGCAATGGCCAAATGCATTAGCATGATGTCAATGCGCAAAGGACCGCGCAGTCGACGTTTGGTTAACAGATACAGTACGGTGCAGTTGCCGATCGATGAGATCACAAAGAGAATGCTGTCGAATCGGTGGTGTGGTGGCAAACAAGAAGAGAAACAGAAAATATAAATAAATAGAAATGTTAATGTTAATGTGCTTTAAGCATTAGCAACAAAGTAGCTGAAGCCATTGAAGAATATCTTTGCTCGAAGTTGTTGGCTAAAGAGTGCTTTATATGTGGGTCAACTAACTACTGAGCCATTTGCTTGAGTGTCTTGTATCAATGCGACTAAGCGACTGCCGTTAGTTAAGTCTACGCTCAGATAAGGCTGATGTTGTTAGAGACGAAGATAAATATAAAAGACTCAACTGAAAATAATTGGATTTGAATGCATTTAACTATAAGTATTTTAAATTTTATACAATATCGTAACTATTCTGGCAACTTTGTTTATAGAAAAGTTAATAGGTTTCATATTTTAGACAAAGAGGCTCAAAGTAACCTATTTTAATGACAATTCAAGACAGCTCTTCTGCATACGACACGCTGTTAAAATACTATCAACATGCTTTTTAATAGAATCTTACTATAAACAATGCCTAATGTATTTCAATCTATTAAATGGCTAAATGTTAATCACAAAAACAATGTATCTAAGAAGAGTTTCACACTGTTTTAAGACAAGTGAATATATTCGATAAGTTTTCTGGTGTGTCCTGTAACAGACCTCGAAAGCATTTCGAAGTGTCTGTGAGTTGAATCAATCCAACAGTCAATGGAAAATATTGATTTGATAAATATAAGGTATTTTTTTTTAGAATTCTTTTAACATTAGCAGAATCTCGCATTCATATGCATTAAATATTCATATGCATTAAATATCTTATATCACACGACGTATACACAATTATAAATCTGCAAATAAATATTACGTATACGTGAACTAATACTTCAATCCAATTATAACAAAAATGAAATTGAATAAAAAACTATTAGAAATCCTTAATGATTTCAAAAACTGACAGTCAGCAGTGTTGTTTTTTCCTCCAAAGTGTACCTCGTCTAAGGCACATGATCAGCTTGATTAGAAAAATAAAGAGAAAAAACGATTTAACACTAATCGCTAAAATTCAACTTGTAGAACTTATTTGAACTGCATGCTGAACCCGAAAGCGCAAATTCCAATCAGACAGACGCGGCTAGACAAAGGCGAAAGACAGATGAATATTCATTTATTAAGAAAAAAATGTATTTAACAAAAAAATACAAAAAGAAAATACAACAAAAAGGCCCTATGTATATGAAAGCATATATATAACACCTACAACTCAGCGCAATAAATAGAAACTGTCAAGTTGAGCTTATCAGCAAAAAAAAAAAAAAAAAAATAAACAAAATCACATAAAAAAGAAAACAAAAATAATAAAATGATGAAAAGTTTTGTCTTATCACAGAGCGAGGCGTAATGTGATGTGTTTGGGATAAGTTCGTGTACTTTGACTGTTAACAGGTTGGAACTCCTACACACTAATGCACAAGCAACTTACCTATAAACCGTTATCGACAGACGATGGCCGTCATTGAAGACCATATCCTTTGACAAATGCACTGTGCCATTTGTATTATTGACATTTGACCAATCAAGCAAGTTTCGATGATCATAGTTGTTCTCATTGACTTCATTCGTTTGTGGCATCATACAAATTCGTACTTTGCTCTTTCGTTGCTTTTGTTTTAAGTTGAAAGTGTTTTTTTGTTTATATTAAACAGGAATGTTGTTGGTTTTATTTTGTTCGCACTTTTCTTCACGTACTTCCTCCTTAACTACTTGCATAAACCTTAATAGCGCTTGGAATGCTTTTAGATACTTTTAATTAGCCATAGTTTGCTTCAATACATTTTCTAAAGAAGACGAAAAAATATAAAATAACGGAAACATTACGGTAAATTATATTTTTTTATTTCTTTTGCTTTGCTTTTTTACATTTATGCATAAACAAATATTTTTTGTAACACAAAAAAGAAACAGAGTCTTGTTGTTTGTTGTTGTAGGCATGAGAGCAGCGTGCGGGCTGAGCGTATCGTGCGTGATTGATAGATTATCGGCTTACGTGTGCGTGTGTGTGTGTTCGATTTGTCAATCGTTTTGTAAATACTTTGTTGCTATTTTTTTGTTTTTGTGTTTTTCGTCATTTTTATTCCTTCTTTGTTTTGTATTTTAATATTGTTTATTAGATTATTTTATATAATGTTTTTAATGCATTATTATTAATATTTATAGCTTTATTTATTAGTAGTTTACGGTTCCGTTGTGATTTCAACTGATAATGTTAAACATTGGAATTTTATTTTATACTACATGAGCTGAAAGGCAATTTACTTGCCTTTTCTAAACTGATTTAACAATTTTCCACTTTTAAGGTTTTTGCTAATTAGCGTAGTAAATGTTTTATTGGTCTATGGTAGTAATCACGAATTTCTCGATTTTGTCTACCGACTTGGCTCAAAGAATAAAAATATCTGTATGGCAATCGAGTCGATCCAAGGTTCTCTGGTGCCTTTCAACTTAACCGAAAGATCTATGAAAATTCTTCTCGGTTCAAAGTCTTGAAGCATCCATTATAAAGTCTTAAAGACAAGAAAACTCTCTAAGCATCGACAGTGTTGGAATTGCTTATTCCAACTATAACTCATATAAAAAATCAAACTTAAATGTATTTCTTTTAAATGATAAGATGATATTTTGTTTATCATCCCACAAAATTATATTTTTCAGTTCATTCCCATAACACATTCATATTCTAATAATAAAATAAAACAAGAATTTCCGCTTATCCCAACTCGAATGCATTTCCCACCCATTGCTTTACTCGCTCAACCATTTAACGGTACTTAGTGCTGTACTCACACACATATGCATGCATCGTTATAGCTGACACTTTGCCACCCTTTCTGGCACTTGTTTAATGTGTGGCAGATAAACTTGAACTTGTTTGACGCGTTTTTAATTAATATTATATACTTTCTCAGCCACTCAATTAAAGCTTAATCAAACAATGTGAAAATGAAAATGTGCAAGACGTAACAGAAGAGTAATGAGTTGAGAAAACAAACAGTGACAGACAAAAAAACAATACTACTGCAGACAAGCATGAATGACTTATTTGTATGCGTAGAAGAATTATTGTTGCTACATAAATTTAATAATCCTTGAACGATATTTTTTTTTGTTGCTTTTACTCATTTTTTTCTTTGATTATTTTTATAGGTATTTTATTTGTGCTTTTTTGCCGCCTTTTGAACTTTATGCCGTAAACAATTGCATGAATTTGTTTTTTATACAGTTATTTTTTTGCATTGTTTTTGATTTTTTGTATTTGGTTTTTTTTTTGCGTTTCGTTGCGCATTTTCTAAACACTCACGTAATTTTAACGGTAAAAACAAATACAGATGGGAAACAAACAAAAATTGTTTTCTTTTTTTTTTTTTTAACAAATTTTAATATTTTTTAGGCGCGCTTTGTCTCATCTTGTGTGTGTCTCTCTCTCTCTTTCGTTCTTTCAGTTCTTATGTTACACAAATGCGCACCACACACGTTTTACACGCACGTTTTAGCCACACTCTCTCTATTATGCAAATACACACACACGCGCACACACACACGCCTTAACTGCACATCCTTTCTGTTTGGCAAACCCGAAAATAGCACAAAAACAAAAACGCAAAACATTCGTTTGGTCGGTCGGTTGGTCACTTTAACCAATTACTTTGCCAGACGCCGCCATACGCGCCTCTTCGTTGCTTATCAATTACGTTTTGGATTTGTTTTTCGTCGTATATGTTGTCGTTCGCAGTCGTTTGTACCGTTACGGACGCTTACCAGACAGGAACTGAGATGCGCTGCCTGCGTGCGCTTGCCATAGGAGGAATACAAGCGCCGGCAAGTGCCGCCGTCGTCGCAGTCGCAGTCGCCAATGCCAGCAACAACAACAGCAACAAGAAAAACAGTAGCAGCAGCAACGACGACGACGTGAAAACAACACACGGCACTGATTATCAAATTGGAATTTAGTTAATACGCGATTTAATATATATTTATTTATATGTACTGTTTTTGTTTTTTTTTTTCTTCTTCATTGATTTTGTGTGTGTGTGTTTTTGCTGTAATCTCATGCAGCGCAGCATGATCAATGATCGAGTGAGAGTTAACACAGACGTTCGTTAACACACACAGTGATACGCACAATTTGCAGAGCAATTGTATTAGTTGGCAACGCGTGCTAGAAGCGCAGCAATATTGATAAGCTTAACGCTAGCAAGAAGAAGAACAACAAATTAAAGCTGATGAAGATGCTACCGCGCTAATCACAGCATTTGCTAATTGACCTCAATCTGTGTTTTTTTGTGCTGAGTTGTCCGCCCGCAAGCAAATCGTATAAAAAAACAAATAAATATATATATTTATATATATAAATATGTATTAAAATGTGTAAAGTGGGCAAAATTTGTTCATATCAAAGTTCGTCGTTGTCGTTGTCGGTATACTCATTTGCAAGAGCCCTGACTTGACTGTTGTCTCGTGTTTTGATTTGCTTATCAGCGTTCGAGCGTACCAAAATTGACCAAAAATTCCAACGGCGCGCCTTCAATGATTATGAGCAACAATAATAAAATAATATATTACATACTTATATACGTTTATGTATTACAAACTTCTTTGAGAGCGCTTTACTTAATCGTGCGTGCTTCACTTACCACGTTCAAATTGTCAATGCGCCAAAGTTCAAGTGCAATGTTTTGATTTAAGGTTAAGCCAAGTCGCCTGATTTCAATGACACGCCCCCTATAAGCCATAGCACTGACACGCGCAACTATTGTTAAGCCGTAATTGTTGGCTTTATGCGCCGCACGTTATTGTTCTTGAATTCAATGCATGTTTAAGCAACAAAGGCGCCATTTTGTTATCTTTGGCTACCTTTGATGACATGCTCTTTTCACTTTTAATGAGTTCAATTCGAAACGCAAAAAGTCGTGCACACAGTACAAAAACAATTCGCACACGTTGATACAACAATCGAGCATAAATGCGAGTTCATAACACATTCGGTCAATTGTGATTGTATGTGTGTGTGTAATGCTATCAAGATGCACTCGCGCTGATAAGCAGCACGATTCTGCTTATGCGATTTTAAACAGCTGCACTGCAATAATTGTTGACATTAGAACAAGTTCAAGGTTTTTACCACAAATTATGCCAATTACTGAAACAATTTCATCCATTATTACATGAAAAACTTTGTACTACTCTTTAACGGTTTTGCTCAGACTGTCAATGCTGCCACCTAAGATTACTTCCGGATAGAACTGACCTTCGCTTGAAAATATAACAAAAAATGTTCTAATCCATACTTTTTTGAATACAGATTTACATCGCTTTCTAAAGTTCGACATTTGGACATCTTTCAGGCAAATAATATTGAACAATGATGGTTGACAATACAGTAAATTGCAATTTTATCATTACTAAGCCTGTTAAATATTAATATTATGACTGCGAGAGCAATACAAATATATTATTTTTGGGAATATTTTATAATAATAGGCGCTACTTCTTCTGGTCGTTATGATTTAAATAAATACTTAAAAGGTGGCTACACTGCTGGTTCAAGCAACACAACGCCAATAGCAAGTTGGCAGCGCCATTCACACGTAAACACAGCTGTCACAGCTGTTTCAGCTTCCTGTTAATGATTAACAGGGCTGTTAGCCCGATGTTCCCATTTAGAGCGTTGTTTTTCTATACTTCTTTTTCGCCTTACTCGTCGCGTCTCTTTCTCACGTCTGTTGGTGACAGAGAAACTGAATTTTACTAACATCCCGCGTACTGCGCAAGTTGACGACTTCCCTCGTGGCTTTTTGTTTTTATTTTTTATATTGTTATTAGCTTTTGTTATTAACTTTATAAATTAGAAATGCTGCGCAAAGAAAAGAGTAAAACAAAATCCGTTGCCGAGAAGGTGAGCAAGCTACTTGCACATCCAAATGAAAGCGATAGCAGTGAGGATTCCGCAGATGAGGCGACCGCACCACGAATAGTGGACTTCGATGATGACTATGAGTTGCCCACAGCCGGCAGTACGGATTTCCGAAAGCGCAATGTAAAGTTGCTATCGGAGCAGAGCGTGAAATACAAGGGGAAAATTGCGAGTCGAAAAGACTTCGAGTTTGATGATGAACAACAAAATGAAGATACAAGTGATGATGAAGATTCAGTGGCATATGAGCAAAGCGACTCAGAGGCAGAACAAAACGTTGCGGCTATGGCGGCATTTAAGAATAAGTTGAAAGGAAGTGGTGCGAATCTGAGCAATGGTAAATCTGCAAAGAGTGCTAAAAATATAGCAACCGATGATGATGAGGATGAGTCAATAAATGGTTATGAGCAAAGCGATAGCGATGAGGGTTCAGATGACGATAGAAGCGCAGCAAACGAAGATGAAGAGGATGCAGAAGATGACAGTGATGAAGACGATGATGACGAGCAATCCGATGATGATGATGAAGACCAATCTGAAAACGCGGCAGTCGAACAAACAAATATAATTTCCAAACAGAATCAACAGGCGGAACTGCAAAAGGGTGTTTGCGTGCAAAATCAATTACACATCTGGGAACGACTCTTGGAGCTGCGCATCAATACGCAAAAACTGTTAAGCAAAACGAATAAATTGCCGACGCCAGATGTCTTGCAAACACAACGCCAACAAAATGAAGCGCTCAATATGGCGCTCACAACGACAGAGCAAAGCACCGGTAAACTGTTGAAACAGCTCCTCGAACTACAAGGGACGCTGGCACATCAATTTAGCGAGCTGCGAAACACATTGAAAGCGACAAAGAAGCGACCAGCGCCCTTCAACGACGATGCGCCTGATAACAAACGCTTAGCCACGCATCTTCAATTGAACTTCCAAGAGTTTCGCACGTATCGCAATTCGGTGCTGTTACGTTGGGATGATCGTACGAAGTTGTTGACACCCGGCGCTGGAGCGAAGAAAAATAAACTCCAAGAAGACTTTGATGTGCTCAAGAAAATCGATAATACGCTAGCCAATCGCAGTGTGTTGGTTGCGAAATCGCAAACATTAAAAAGTGAACTAAATATGCTGCAAAAAGCGGTGCAAGAGGACCCAGCCGCAGATGATGCTCTCAACGCTGAAGCATGGGCCAGCAATCGGAATGTACATATTTATGATGATAGTGATTTCTATCATCAACAGCTGCGCGAACTGATCGAGTACAAGGCAAACACATCGACAAACATGAGCGAGATCACAAAACAATACGTTGAGCTGCAAAAACTTCGCCAAAAAATGAAGAAAAAAGTGGACACGCGCGCCAGTAAAGGCAGAAAGTTGCGGTGAGTTGAACTACATTAAAATGTAATAAATAAATACCAAAATGTTTAATTTTGTTAACAGTTACGGCGTACACAATAAATTGGTTAACTTTATGGCGCCCAATGAGCACTGCGAATGGACGACGGAGTCAAAGTCCGAGTTGTTTAAATCGCTTTTTGTGTAATTGAGAATTAGTTGGATTGGAATATGTAAAAAATGTGAATAAATGCGACAAGTATCTAAATCAAATGTAGATGTTTTCATTATTTTACTTTAGAATTTCAAGACTACATTGAAGACTTCGATATCTCACAAATAATTCAAAGTCTCCACATTATTTTTTGATAATCGTAACTTTATTTCATTTTATTATTATATATTTTCACTCCATCTTTATGAATTTTATTATAATATGCACAAAATTACATATTTCGGTTAATTAATAATTTCTTCTTTTTTATTTCTTTAATTCTTTCTTTATATATAAATTAATTTCATTGTTCGTTTATTTCGTCATGCATAATTATTAACTAACGTCACTAGGATTGGTTTTGTTTGCATTAATTTAATTTTTGTTTTTCACTTTTCTTGCTTTCCTTTATTTTGTTGTATATTTTATTGTACAACGGTTAATAAATAAATTGAGTATTCTTTCTGTTGTTCATATTGTTCGATAAATTAAATAATTTTATAATAATAATAATAAATTAGTTGCTCATGTGATGCTCTGCTTTGCTATTATTTACTGGGGGAAATTTGTTTGATTGCTTGGAAATTTGTGAATTATTTATATATATAATTTTTGTTTGCTTTTAATACAAAATGCATTTAAATATCTTTTAATAAGCAATTTTCTTAAATGCATTGCAATTGTTTTTTGTTTTGTTTTTAACTTTCTTGTATACTATTTTAATATATATTATTATTTTTCAATTGTTTCACTGTTTGCTTGTTTTCTTCTTATATTGCGTTTGAAGTGTCCTTTTTTGCTCTGCTTAAGTTTTTAGGGTTGCCACTTTTACGGCATATAAATTAAACTTAACAGTTTTTCTGCACTTATTTGCTTTTTGTTGCTTTTATCAATGACAATTTAAATATATATATATATTTTATATATTATACTAATTTCTTTATTGATTTTTTTTTCATATTTTTGCTAATTCTTATAAATTTTCTTCTTCGGTTGTTTTGTTTTTATTTTATAAAATATTAAATTATTTTTTATATTAGTATTTTTACTTCGTCGTCTTGTATGCTCGTTAGTTAATATTTTCAAGTGCTATAAATTTGATTTTTTTATTTAATATTTTATATTTTTTTTTATTAATAAATTATTGCATGCTGCTTTCATTTTTTTTTCTAAATAAATTAATTAATACAATAAAATAATACAAATGTTGTATTCATACACAGACACATATAAAATACCATAAGTTTTCAAATTTTTCGAGTACAATTTCGTGTTATTCGACTTTCTTTTTAATTTACCTTTTTTTTCTTACTTGTTCATTCAATTAACTCTTCTCCTCTTTTAGCTTTAAGTGCATAAATTGCATACTTTTTTTCTTACTTATAGAAATTAATAAATTAGTTTAAAAACAAAAATATTGCACTGTCATTGTATATTTCAAAGAGAACCTAAGCCTAGCGGAGAGAAGTTACATAAAAAACCGACATAAATCGTTTAGGGCTTCGAATACTGTGTGACATGTGAGACAATTGCATTTTCAGGATAGAGACGAGATGAGAATCAACACACGATTCAAATCGACTTGGATCGTCGTCAATAGATTATAAAATATACACAATTACATATACATTTATAAAATATACAACTACAAATATCTAAGTAAAAAGTGAGGATTGGTGTGGGTGTTTTTCTTTGTTTTCGTATTTTTGTGGGCTACATAATTTAGACACAGGGGACAGGACACAGTCCGGGTAAGTGATCCGATTTCGAGGTTTGTGATGCCACAATACATAAACTTAGCGCTTCGAGTGCACTCCTCTACCTTCTCCTCTCCTCAAATTCTCTGCTAATTGCTATCACCGTTGCATATATTTATGTATGTTTATATATACTCACTAATTATTTATTGAATTCTTCAACAACAATGGCAGACCAGTTTTTGTTTTTGATTTTGAGACAAGTATCGTTGCGGTTTTAACACCAGGCGTTGCTTTCGAAGGTGAAAGTGCCGCAGCAGTTGGTGCCGCCGATAGCGATGTTGCTGCCACCAATGACGTGCCGGCGTTGGTGGCAGCAGCAGCGGCAGCTGTTTGCTGACTTGTTTGCAATTGTTGGCGTCGATGCGCTGCTGCGACACTTTGACGTTGATGCAGCTCTTGTAATAATAACGAATGTTTATCCATTGCTTTTAGTACATGTATCTGTTGTTGTTGTTGTTGCTGTTGTTGTGAGTTGTTGTCACAAGTGGTTTCGTAAAGTGACGATTGCAATTGAGATTGTATTGATGTTACATTGGAAAGTGTGCTCTCAGCGTCGCCACCGCCGATGATTAGTAGTTGAGAGCTTGTTTGGCCAACGCCAGTGGCAGAAGAAGTGTTCGCGGCAGCAGCGGCAGCAGCGGCATAACGTTTTGACTGTTCGGCATCTGAAACCTGTTGGGCATAAAGGCAAAACGCGTTATACAACTATTGCAAATATTTTCAAAAAATTTAAAACTCATTTAACTAACCTTTTTATAAAAGCCCGACTCTGTGTCTCAAGTGCACTTGTTGGGATGTATGACGTTCTCCATATCTTTTTGCACACTTAAAAGCTCCGTCAAATGTTTGGCAAACAGTACATTAAGTTCGCTCATCTTGGCCAGCTAAATATCAAAACGGAAATGTGTTTTTGTACACTCAATTCATTTCATTTAGTTCAACAACTTACACTTTGATCGTTGCCTTTCTCATGTAAATTCATATTGGCAAATTTAAGCTCATGTTCCTGATTCAACAACTCGTTCTGCAACTGCTCCGTGCGCGCCTTCAGCGCGGCCACTTCACGGCGTAATTCGTCCTCTGTGCCACTACCAGCACCGGTTCCAGCACCACCAGCGCGCAGTAGCTCCATTTCACGCTTGAGGCGTACGTTTTCCTCTTTGTATGTATGCAACTGGCGTTTCCACTCTTCGACATTGGCCGTGGATTCCTAAAGTCAAGTGTAAAAAGAGAGCACAAAAAAGAAGCAGCAGTGAAATAGCGTGTCTGATGAAATTGTAAAATAAGATTTGCATAAGCCGATTTGCTTATGGCTCAATACGCACCTGCAAGGCGCTCGTCAAGCGTATGTTGTTGTTCTTGAGTGTAGCCAATTCGATTTCCCACTTCTTGGCATTGGCACAGCTGTAAAATGGCAGAAGCATAGTCGAAGTCGTTGTCATTGGATTATGTTTATGAAGGTTAAGCTCTTTCGCACTCACCTCTGCGCCAAGGCCATTTTCAGCCGTTCGTTTTCATATTTAAGCTGCTGTTCCGCAGTCGCGCCAGCGCCCGGTCCTGTATGCATGCCCACAATACTGCCGCCGGAGCTGATAGTAACCGTTGCCTGTGGCTGTGGCGTTGGCGATGCGCTCAAATCCGGCTTACCGACAGCCGCGCTCAGAATGGTATCGCCAGCGCCGATCATGCCCGGTGCAGCAGGCAGCAGTTTATGCGATGGACTATCGGGATTGGCATTTTGCGTATTCGTATTTGACATGTTTGGTGGCTCAACCGTATGCGGATCGATGGCGGTATTGTCATTCTGTTGCATGGCGCCGGCACGTGACGAAATCGGTGATGTATTTGCCGAGGTGGTCGGTGTAACGGCCGTTGAGCCATTCGCGGATTTCATTGCATTCTTTGTGGCTTCCTTGACCTCTTGAAACTTCTCGACGAACTATGTTTGTTTAAAATCACTTAGTTTTAACACTTCTCGAACACTTTATGTCAAATGTGACAGCCTTACCTTGGTGAGCTCCGCTTCCGACGCGAATCCAAGGCCATAAACAGTATTCGCACGGACATCGCTCCACTGGCCAAACTTTTGCGATGTTTGTGTAAACGTCATGTTGGGTGTAATGGTGGAGTTGATGACCGCTTTGGTGCCCTCAACCGATATGATACGATACAAGTTACGTGATGAATCATAGAAAAAACTCACATTCACCGCTTTCATACTGGCGGTGATCCATGTACGTTTCGTTTTTGGATCGATGTGAAATACATGCGCCTGTGTAGTGAAAATCGGTTGTTCGCTAACGACGACAGCGACAACGGCGGCAGATAAGAAACAGAGTGAAAGAAAACCATATTAAGTTAGTTAAGCCTTTGAAATATTTTAAAATTCCATTAATAAATAGTTATGCTTGTGTGTGTGAGCATGGGTTTGTGCGCTGCGCATTGAATATTTAATTTTAATGTCCCTCTGTGTATGGAGTGCATGTGTGCGAGTTTCCCGTTGGTCGGACGGTTAGTTGCTTGTTTATTAGTTACCCCGCAACAGGAGCTCCGCTCGCAGTGTTGCTGTTGCTGTCGGCGTTGGCATTGGACATGTTGCAAAGATTTTCTGCTCAAAACTCGTCTAACTTTGACCGCAACTGTTTAACAACTAAATTGCATTATAAGCTACGTCAAGTGCGTGTCTGTTTTTGTGGCCTGGTGTGCCTTAATTGGTATTGATGGGGCGGTTTATTTTTTTCTTTTTGTTTCCTCTTTTTTTTTTTTTTGCTTTTGCTGCAAAAACACCTCCACTACTTTTTTCACTGTCCGCCTGTCGTAGTACAACCTACAACAGCAACAACAAAAACAAAATGCCCTGCGCTCTGCCGTATCGCAAAACGGCGTCAATGAAGTCTGGCGTAGGCTGCAGCTCAACGAATTTCAATGATTTTTTCTCACTTCCTACAAAATGTGCAACATATTTCTGCTTCTGAACTCAAATTACCCCATTTTAATTATACAACACGACGCTTAAAAGACGCGCCAATTCGAATTTATGCACTAATTTCAACAATAAACTTTAAAACTTTTTTTCCGTGACCGAATCCGGCGTAGGCAATGAGCAGTGTTGCCAAATTGTCCATTTTTTGGATGTTTTAGGTAATTTTCTGGACTCGATAGCCAATATAATGTCTCAAAGCCGACACCCAAAATGTTGGCTTTTATCATGAATGTTTACAATGGTTTTGTATATTTTAGTAGTTGTTTCGACATTGAGCATCTTGTATGTGTGCATCTTCTCTACCTATTCAAATCCCAATGTGTATATAAAAGAAAGGCTAATGTTACACATGTGTCCACAATACTTTAAACAATACAGCTCTCTAACTTGGTTGACGGTAAAACGGAAAGCTGTGTTGCGAGTGTGGAAATATTGAAATTGGAATTGTAGACTTAATTAATTAAAAGAATTAAATTGAAATATGGTATAAAAACAAAACAAAAAAACAGCCATTTTTATAGTCATCAGGTCTCATTAAAGTAGCCAATTCTACTTTCGAATTGGCTGAAAACAGTTTTGCTTACTTCACAAAAGTTGGCATCACTGCACAAGACAATTATGTGTGAAGTAAATTGACATTAAGGCTTACGTTAAATTGAATTTGTTTATTAAGCCGTGTTTTAAAGGGGGTATTCTGGCTTAGAATTATGAAAAAAATATTTATTTTTTTTAATTTTTTAATAGCTTAGACCTTTAAGAACATGTGCCAAAAGGATTTTCGAAAATTCTAAGTGTTTTCGGAGTTTTGTAATGTAACGTACTATATGCTCGAAACAATTTTATTCGACCTGGTTAACATGATCCAGTCTCTAGTTGTAACTATCCGATCACCTACAAATTTTCTATTGCAGGAACTAAAGGTTTTGAAAACAAATTTTTTTTTTAATTTTTATGACAGTGATACGAGCTGGACAAATTTTGACTGAAATTCGATCGCTTTCCGATTTTAACTTGTCTTTTGTTTAATTTGTCAATCATGATAAAAAAGAAACGGAATTAGTCAACTGGCGCCTTCTATTGTTGTTTTACTTATCTAACGCTTACGGTTGATGTCTAGGCTAACTGTTATCGTCGACAAATTTAGTTTTTTTGCTTCTGTCCCAAAAAGCAAAAAGCCAATATTTCAAGTCACTGTTAATTAAAATAAGACGTAATACCAATTCAAAGAACCATTTGTATGTCGACTATTTTCAGTTTCTGCAACAAAAAAAAAGTGTTGCATTCTTTTCCTTTTTTTATGTTTGCCCTTATCTATTCTGTTGCCGACATTGCGTTAACATTGACATTGTTGTCACGTCTGACGGTACGTTGACGTTTAATACTACACTCCATCGATTTCGGGGAAACCTCCACTATTCATCTAGCCCAACCACCCATGCAACAGCGAGCGACATTGGCCCAACCAGAATGTTGCGTTCTGTTTTTAGCCCACTTCTTCTTCCATATAAATACCGACGCCAGTGCGTCAATTTGACGAACAAATGGCTCTTTCGTTGACACCGTGTCGACAATTTTTCGATTCCTCAACCGGGATCATTCACAGTAGCAAAAATATCGATTAATATAAATATAATTATTTTTAAGCATTCATAGTTCTATTTTAAATGTTTTTTCGACAAGCAAGTAGTTAACGTCACCTTAAACGTAGTTATGAAAGTTTTTGGCCACATGACCTTACTGATGTTTCGTTTTCTAGAAAGCAATATCGGTTTTTTCTAAAAACAAAAATATCGATAGTAACGATACGGGTATCGATATTTTTGCAGCTCTACAACGGCGACAACAATTTAGAGTCTCTCGGTCGTTGACTGACGTATGTTGCTTCTGGCACTAGGAACACTTAAATAACACATTCGCAGCTGTTAAAAATAATTATTTAATTAAATATTAAGTGTAGACGGAAAAAGGCGCAAAAATGTGTTGTTAATTAAGTAAAAACCAACGCAACTACGTAACCATAAGACGAGTGAGTGTTGCAGCGCGCACAGTTTTTCTTATTTCGCTCGAAAGTGTGAGGGCGAGCAGCGACGACAACGACGACGTCGCAGCGCGGCGGCAGCGTAGCAGCAGTTTTCTGCCAGAAAAAAACCCAACTCCGTTTATAAATTAGTGAAGAAGAAGCATTATCGAAGCAGTTTGGAATCAATATCTCAGGAAAAAATATTAAAAAAAAGTCGTTTCAAACAACAATTGCGACATGTTGAATATAACATTGATTTGAATGAACTTTCTTGAAAGTACGCCAACTAAATTGCGAACGTAGAAACTGTGCTGCTTGCATAGTTTTTTTCATTTTTTTTTTTTTTGCCAATTATTTGTGTACATCTTATGTTACTTGAAATAAGTTCTAAACTTACGACCGAGCAACGTTAAAACATTTTGCTATCATCGCTGCTCCGACTAGAGTGCCGCTTTTCTGTGCACATAAAAGTTTTCGTGTGTGTGTGCAAGTTTTTTCTTTTTTTTGTCTGTGGTTAACGCGCTCGCCGGGCACGCACATCTGTTTGCAATATGGCCAAAATGCCGCGATTTTGGACCATGGCCAGCATACATAGTGGGCGCGACACACCCAGCACTGTGAAAATATGCTAAAAGTGAAGACGTCGAAACCACAAATGTCTTACATACAAACACATAGAAAATACGAAAAAAGGAAAAATCTTATCAGTCTGACAGCCGCGTCTTGTGATAAACTAAGAAAGATAGAAAGAAAAAAAAACTATGTTTTTTGACTTTATTTTACTATTTTGCACATCTACACTATTCAACACAACTTTCTCTCAATTCACCTCCGGCAGTTTTCGTTTGTTTGCGTGTTTCGTGGCGGTGGCGGCGAAGGCGAAGGCGTGTGCTCAGCATACATAGAATATGTGGAATATGATGTGCGACGTGATGCCCACCATATCCGAGGATAGCATATCCCAGCGTTCCTCACAATTCAGCGGTGAAGATGCCAACTTTGAACAACTTATGGTGTCCATGTTGGACGAACGCGACAAGCTTATGGATAGCTTGCGTGAGGCTCAAGAACGACTGGGTGAAACGGAGGTCAAACTACACGATGTGGAGAAGGAGCGGGACAGCTTGCAGCGACAGATCAATGCTAATTTGCCACAAGTGCGTACTATTTACCAAAACAACCAGATATAATTTTACTAAAATATATTTCTTATTTGCCAGGAATTTGCTACGCTTACCAAGGAGCTCACACAGGCGCGCGAAACGTTGCTCGAGCGTGATGAAGAGATTGGCGAGTTAAAAGCTGAGCGCAACAACACACGGGTTAGTAAAAAAGCAAAATACCTGTTTAATTAAGCTAAACCATCGTTTTCTTGACACACATTCGCACATTCAGTTACTACTCGAACACCTCGAATGTCTGGTATCCCGCCATGAACGCTCACTGCGTATGACTGTCGTTAAGCGACAGGCGGCCGCACAAAGTGGTGTCTCCAGCGAAGTAGAAGTACTCAAAGCGCTCAAGTCACTATTCGAGCATCATAAAGCGTTAGATGAGAAGGTGCGCGAACGTTTGCGTCTGTCAATCGAAAAAAATAATGCGCTCGAAGAGGAACTTAATACAACCAAAGAAGAGCTACAACAATACAAATCAGGTGCAATACAAGTCAATCGTGATGGCAACAGCGGTAGCGTCGGCGAAAACGGCATCAAAGAGAAGGTAATTCTATAAAATATGATATAACGTTATACAGCGTCTAATTTCCTAATGTACAACACAGCTCATTGGCGGCGTTAATGGCGAGACAAATGAGCTGAACGATTATGCAGCGAAAACGCATGAACTGCAAACGATAATCGAGAAGCAGACGGCGGAGTTATCGCAGTGGCAACGTCGCGTATCGGATTTGAATAGTAAAATCTGTGAACTGGAAGAGAACCATTCACGCATACAAAAAGAGCATTGCAAGTCGCAGGAGCAGTGCTGTAAACTGCAACGTGATCTGCGTGAGAATGTCGCACAAAAGGAGGATCAGGAAGAACGTATTGCAACGCTGGAGAAGCGTTATTTAAATGCGCAACGTGAATCAACGTCGCTGCATGATTTGAATGAGAAACTCGAACAGGAGTTACGGCACAAGGAAGCACAATTGAAGGTGCGTACATTGGTCGACATTGAACTTGGCAATACATGCTTTGTACATGTTTTGTTTTCAGCTCCATGAGGAGAAAATAAGCGCCATTGAAGAGAAACTTGAGCTTGCTGAGCAAAAGTTAGCGCAACAAGCCAAGCTTCAACCTGATATGGAGGAACAGCTTAAGGCGCGCATGGAGGCTTTAACAAAGGTAGGAAATAAGGTATGCACTCGACTAATAAATGCGCGCAGCAGGTTCATTCAAAAGTATAATTCATATATTATTAAATATTTAAATACTTATTTCTCTTATATTTTATCTACAACTATTACAACAACAATTTGCACTCAAAAAAGTACACTATGCACAACTACAAATACAGCACAACTACTACCAAACTTTTTATACGACTCTCAGTATTGTAGAATTGCTTAACACGCTTCTTTTGCTGTAGTGACAAAAAAGTAAAAAACAAACTAAAAACGAAGAACGGCAACGGCAACGTTGACGGTGCTGCAACCAATGACGGCCGACCAATGGCTTCATGTGTACTCATAGAAAACTTCGTGCTAGTTGCTCTATTAAATTACTAACTGTAAAAAAATAGAAACATTTATCATTTTGTTTAACTTCCAAACACATTAGTCAGCCTACAGCTTCATTTCACTTCACTAACCCAAATCACTACCAATCAAACCACTAATCAACCATTCAATCAATAACCACTAAACAGGCAAACTTCAGTAAAATACATTTTTATTAATATTCGATGGCTTCCAAATAACTTACAGGCACAAGAGCGTCACGGTTCAGCAGAGGATCGCATACAGCGTCTGGAAACGAATCTCGACGAGAAGAACGCCGAGGTTTTAAGACTGAACCAACGTTTAAAAATGAATGAGGAACATAATATACGTCTCTCATCGACGGTTGATAAGCTCCTATCCGAATCGAATGAACGTTTACAGGTGCATTTGAAGGAACGTATGCATGCGTTGGACGAAAAGAATTCACTAACGCAGGAATTGGAGAAGGCACGAAAGGTTGCCGAAGAGTTGCATCATGAGAAGAGTGAAATCATGAAGGAACTTTCAAAGACACGTCTCGAAATTGAGAATTTCAAGCGGCAATTGTTGCAGCAAGAGATCGCATATAATATCCAACAAACCGAGGCGCTCACACGTAGCCTTTCGCCGAGCAGTGTACTGGATGGTGGCAATGCCTTTTCGCGTAGTGCATCACATGCAAGCTTTGAGACGCATTCATTGCGTCGCAATAAAGCACGTATGTTGGCAAACGAAGAGAATGCATTGGCACGTTCAATGGAATGGGAAAAACTTCAGCAAGCAGCGCATGTACAACAGGCATTCGAATTGGCTGCTGCAGCAGCGGCCGCGGGCGCAAGCGGTGAATGTGATGAGAGTGATGCTTTATTTGCGGCAGCAACGGCGGACATGATGTCACCGTCCGGGCATACGGACGCGCAAACGTTGGCAATGATGCTGCAAGAGCAATTAGATGCCATTAACAATGAGATACGCTTGATACAGGAGGAGAAGCAATCGACAGAAGCACGCGCTGAGGAGTTGGAGTCACGTGTGGGTAGTTTAGAACATGTGAATCTTTTGGCGCGTGGACGCTCAATGGATCGCCAGAGTCCGCCTATGAGTGGGAGGAGCACGCCAAACAGTCCAAATCGGGATTATATGCAGAAGTATCATACGGTATATCTTTTGTTATTGACAACTCATCCATCATTAATAACTTCTTACTGTTGAACACATTTGCAGCTTAACTTGCCAGTGTTGTCGAGCGATGCCTCGCGTGATGATATACACGGCATGTCCGCCACAACTGGTGACTCGAGTTCCGGTGGGGCTGCTTCACCGCTGACAGCGCGTTCGATGCGTTTGGAGCGTGTTGCGCAAGCATTGGCCTATAGTCAAGAAGAGTTGAGAAAGTGCGTATAATTATAATATATAATGTTTTGTTTTATATTGAAATATTAATACCATTTTCTTTCTCAGGCGTGGTCTTTCGCCTAGTCCAGCCAATGTCAACAATATAAGTCACATGCCTTTGAGTTCGGCCAGCTATGGCCTCTCACCGCTCAGTTCGCGCTATGGCAGTCAAGAATCGCTGCGTCACTATAACACCATGGGTTCGATGTCGATGCTGCAAACGCCCACAACAAGCGTGGGGCGCGAATCTGTTTCATCAGTGCAAAAGAAGAAGGGCATAAAGTCGAGCTTGGGTCGTTTCTTTAGTAAAAAGGAAAAAGGCAAAGGCGTGAAGGATACGCTGCCCGATGGCTCGGCCAGCATGATGTCGATTGGCAATCTTTCGATGGGCTTGAGTGAAGTCGATTCGAACTATGATGCAATGAGCATGACCGGCGGCATGATGCCGCGCATACCCAGTGTGACAGGCTCAAAAATGAATGTCGTCGACTATGGCAGACAGAAAAAGTACGTAAATAATGACGTTGTGCATGAGTCAGACATAAAACATTTTTTTTGCATTAACAGAGATCATGATTACCGCAATGATTTGCTCGGCGAGGCTATGAAAGCGGGCACACCATTTGCGCTTTGGAATGGACCGACAATTGTGGCCTGGCTGGAGCTTTGGGTCGGTATGCCTGCTTGGTATGTGGCCGCGTGTCGGGCGAATGTCAAGTCCGGCGCGATTATGAGTGCGCTCAGTGACACTGAAATACAACGTGAAATTGGTTAGTTTTGCGCAGTTTTATCTTTTTCAAAGACAAAAGTCATAAATTTATGTACAAATCGCTTTCAGGCATAAGCAATCCACTACATAGACTTAAGTTACGTCTTGCCATACAGGAAATGGTTTCATTGACTTCACCCTCAGCGCCGCAAACATCACGCACTACGCTAGCATTCGGTAAGCACTCTTTAGATAAAATCTGACGTGCCGCAAAAATCGCATTGCTATCTTATCTATAAATGTTGATTTTTTGATTTGTTATTTTAGGCGACATGAATCACGAATGGATCGGCAACTATTGGCTGCCCGGTCTTGGTTTACCGCAATATCGCACAACATTTATGGAGTGTCTAGTCGATGCACGCATGCTTGATCATTTAACGAAAAAGGATTTGCGTGGACAGCTCAAAATGGTTGATAGTTTTCATCGTACTAGTCTGCAGTATGGCATTTCAATGTTGAAACGTCTTAACTATGATCGCACTGAGCTCGAGCATAGACGCAAAATGAGCGAGAATGGGCTGTGTGATGTGCTCGTTTGGAGTAATGAGCGTGTCGTACGCTGGGTGATTAGCATTGGCTTAAAAGTAGGTGTATATATATTTTTTTCCTAATCTTTATGCACAAAAACTGTTGTTGTTTTTATAGGAATATGCCAATATTTTAATTGAATCTGGTGTGCATGGTGCGCTTATGGCGTTAGATGAAAGCTTCGATGCAAATTCAATGGGTTTGGCGTTACAGATACCAACGCAAAATGCTCAGGTATGTTTGTTTACAAAGTTTGTTTTTTTATTAACTTATAAAATAATATTTATGTGCATTTCATTTGTAGGCTCGTCAAATACTCGATACCGAATTCAATAATTTGCTACAAATCGCCACAGATCGTCGACCGGAGAACGAACAGCTTAATAAGTCCTGATGCAGTTATAGCCCGCCCACTGGCGGTATCGATGAACAGTAGCAGCAGCAGCAACACTTGACGTCGTCATTGTTATATTTGAACTAAACATGACGCTGAGCTCAGCTCAATACTTTAACTTAAGTCAAGTGGTAGAGAAGCAGCAGATTGAAGAAGCCAATAAGAAGCAAAATGTTTAAATTGCAAACAAACACATAGACACATATACAAACAAACAAACGAATGAAACACACATTATAACCAGGAATTAATGTTGCCTAATCTCCATTAAAAATGCATAGCCGCCATATACAAACATCTTTATATTATATACGTCTACATTAATATATATATATTATATATATATCTAAAACAAACAAAGCATCATCGTCGTCGTAAACTTAAAACAAAACAAACAAATAAACAAAAAAACCTGCGCCTCGTGACAAAATGTAAACAAACAAAAATCGCTCTTAAGCTCGTTCAAAGGTTCATGCATCATCTAATGGAAACAAGTACTTTAAAAAAACGGAGTGGAGGAAGAAGTTTGATAGAAATGTTAAAAAATAAAAACTATTTCTTATATGCAAAGTAAAACAAAAAAAAAAAAAAAAAACACAAAAACAAAACAACATTGTGTAAGGCACTTTATTAATTTATATATACATATATGCATATGTAGCGAAATGAAGACATACACACATATATATTTATATATAATTAACTAGAAATACATACGTACAAAAGCATACATAGTTACATATGTATTTGAGGTGCGCTCTAGAAACAAAAACAAATATGAAAAAAATGAACAAATCATCATCGTCATCTCTTAAAGAGGTGAGTACATGTCTTGAAAAAATATGGTGAAAATTAAATGTGAAGCAATTTATAAGAAGCTATTTTTTTTGCAATTTCTTTTCTTTTTTTTAACAATTTTGACCTTAATTATAAAAACTGTTGTAATTATTATTTATTAATTGTACAGCATGCTCTTTTGTACGCTTTCTTTTTTAAAACTACAATAGCTTATTAACAGTATTTTTTTTTTAACAATTGTGGATTCTAATAAAGTGAAAATAGTTGTAATATGCAATAATAATATGTTTTTGTATTAACATAATGTTAACAAACGAAATAAGCTTGAAACAAACCAACCAATCAACCAAAATGTGACCAAACAAACTTATTAAATATTAAACAAATTGTAAATTGTAAATTTTTGTTTATAAACTTAATTGGTTTTTATTTTTAAATAATTAAATATTATTTTTAATTAACAATCATTGATTGCTTCAAATTTTGTACGCTGCAAACGCTCTTTAACAAAAAACATTTCAAAATTATAAAATATTATCAAAAAAAAAAAAAAAAAACAATGAGTTGGTAAAAATACTTATAGTAATATAGTTAAAAAAAGTTTATATGAATATAGACCACTAATATATATGAAGGCAAGGCAAGAAAATTTATATACATAGAAATCATTTGTGTAACTGATAAAGTATTAAAAAAAAAATCATCATGGCATAAAGTTTAAAAAAATATTAATTGCGTTGAAAAGTAAAACAACTAAATGGCAAAGCTTTAAAAAGGCAAATTAAGCAAAATAAAACAGAAAAAAATATAAGAAGAAGAAATATAATAAAATGTGTTGTAGTTTTTTGGATTTGATGGGTTTCAATGCGCTTTCGAAAAATATATTTAAAATATTTTATAATATGCAAAATAGTTTTCCGTAGCATTGAACAAAAATATTGTTTTATTGAAGGAAGTACGCTAAAAAAATTGTTTTCAAAGTATTTCAAAACATTTTCATATACAAAATGCATATACATAAAAGTTAAATACTAAAAAAAACATTTGATAAGAACGGAAAAAAACATATACAAAATTTAACTTAAAAATAAATTTAGCAAACATCAAATATTTAAAGTTTAAAACTTAACAGTTAAATTGCTAAAATTTTCATTAAATAATCTATATTTTTTTGTTTAAACTTATTCAGTTTCATGTTTTACTTAAAATTTCGTTGTCAAATTTTTGATAAATTTTCACACATTTCCACTTGTTTGGAAATTTTATAAACGTTAATTATTGCCAAGCGTACAAAAGAAAAACCCATTAAAAAATCATAACCCCGCGGTCTGCCGAGCCATCCCTTAGTAAATGATATTTCGACACCAAATGGCGCCAAATAATATTTACAACAATAACAAATAAAATTAAAATACAATTTTTTTTTTATAAAATGAAGAAAAAAAAATAAATAAAAACATTTGTAGGAATTTTTATTTTTTTTTAAATTTTTTGTAATCAATCCAAAAGAAAAGCATATCCATTATTTAAAAAAAAAGCAAAACTTACTTTTTTGTTATTTAATTTTTAATGTACAACACTTTTGTAAACATAAAGACATTTACCACTGCCTATTTTTGTTACAAATTTTATTTTATTTTTTAGTTCATAAACATTTAACATTATTAATTGGCTTACGAATTTTTGTTTTAAACGAATGCGCGTAAATTAATAAATTAAATAAATTTAATTAAAAATATACATAAAAAAATATTCCTTAAAATTATTAGCAAAATTTGAAAGAAAATGCAAAAAGAAAACTTAATTCAAATATTAACAAATGTAGCATTAAATAACTTAAATAAAAAAATAAATTTACTAATTTAATAATTGGAAAACTGTTAACTTTTGTTAAAAATTAAAAAAAATAATAATAAAATAAATAAGCATACAAAAAATAATATAAATGCTAACTAATTTATTAATCTATTATAAATAAAATTTAATAATTTAAAAAAGGCAAATACCATATGTACATAAATTAATAAAAACAAAGCAAACAAAATAAAACAAATAAATATGATAATCTAAAATTTAGTAAAGACAAAAAATGAACAAAGTTAATCCTATTTAGGGATTTTTGTATGTACCATATTATTGATATATATATATATATATATAAATAATAATAAAAGACAAACATAACAAATACATTTTCCGTACATAAAAAAGGTAAAAAAAAATATGAATAAATGAATTAATATAAATTAATAATTAAATGATAAAATTTATGGTGTACTTAAGATTTTCTTAAGTTTGTCATAGCCACACACACACTATATACAAGAAAATATAATATTATTAATATATACAAAATGGTGTCTTTTAAGTTTCCGGATTGACTGATTAGAATTAAAACTGGGCACCCTGCCACAATATTTTGCCGATAGAGGGAGCAAAAGAGCGAGAGAAACTGAACCAAAGCATTAAACGAGAAAATGGGGGTCATGAATGTAATGCGGTTTAAATTTGGCGATTTTGATTGCCAATATGCTTTTTGATATCTTATTTTCGACATATATTTTAATTATGAGCAACAAAAGTCAACCTTGATTTAATATTCAAAATTCAGTATGAAATCAGACAATAAATATTTTCCAACTTTTTGTTTCTTCTTTTCTTTACTTTTCTTTATTAACAACAAAATTTTTGTTCATGGTTCTTTCACGTTGTCGAGTAACTAAATTTTCCATTCATTTTTCTGTCGTACTTTGAAAATAAATTTGCTATAAAACAGATTCGGCTTCTGCTTCCAAATTCCAAGTAATAACTTTCAAAAAAAAAAAAGCAATAACAACTTAAGCAATAGTAACAATAACTACAGAGTAACAGCAAATAAGCAAAACGCAAGCAAAACCAACAAAGAAGCAGCAACAACAAGTGTCGCAGAATTTGCTGAAGAAAAGACAACATACGCTTGATTTGCCTGTGTGTTGCTCCTTGGTGGTATATTCAAGTGTTGTTGGTTGTGTATGGTGGTTAACAAACCAACCAGCCAACCAAACAACAACCACTTAAACGAGATAAAGAAATATTAAGCATCAACAGCAGCAAGACAACAATAGCACCAACTCACCAAACTCACCCAAATCTGTTGTGGTGAGTACAGATCCGTCGTCAAATCAACGCAAAAACGGTTGGAAATGAATTCAACTTTTCCATATGCACGCAATCGTTATTACAATCCGGTTTCAAAAATACAGTCACTAATTCAGAATTTGGATGCCGAACTGGTGCAATTGTGCAAACAGTGTGCCGCACCTAAGCCACATAACGAACCTAATAGCATGAACAACAAGAATGCCATACCCGGTGGCAGTTTCAACACCACAAGCAAAGCGCTTATGTCACTAAATCCGGTCTCACGCGGTCCCGGACCTGCTTCAGGTTCGTCCGCTTCAGCATCGGTGTCAAGTGGGAACGCACAGTTAGTCTCGCCTGATATGCACAAGCGACAGCTACGCAACGTATATCGTACACGCGTCATCGATGCTTATCGTAATCGTCGTATTTTTACCGTATACGGCAACTATCATACAATCAGACGTGCACTTGTGCGCCGCGGCTGGCTAGAGAAGCTACCGCCCGCGCGTTTGGCTAAGCTGCAGGCTCTGTCGGAGGATACGTTGTTGGAGCATGCGCGTCGCGGCAATGATTACGAAGCCGTTGCCATATCGAAAATGATCAATCATTTTCCGTCGTTCTTCATCTGGCAGACGAAGGGGCAACGTGACCTGTGCGCCGATGTATTGCCCTACCGGAATCGTGTGCGTCGCACACAAGCGTTTGACTTCTCGACAAAAGTTGGCCTCGTCGGCTGTGCCGAGCAGGAGCGTTGGTTCCGCGAAGATGGCGCCATTGGCATGAGTTATCCGCGTTTCTATCGGTTAGGCAGTAACAGTTTCGAGGAGCGCATGGCCTTTATTGATGACTTTCAGCATACGCAAGCACGCAGCCTACTGCGTTATATCAAGGAGCATACGGCATCGGAGCTGATTGACAATGAGCATGGTTCCGTGTTGACGACTGTATTGGATTTTGCATTGCAAAAAGTCAAGAACATGATACGAGAGCTGGAGCACTGTTCGCTGGATGAGGCACGCTCGAAACAACAAACACCGGCCGAACTGGTGGAGAATCAGACGTTTATGGTGAACTCAACGGAAGTGCTGAAGGGTCGTGCACGCATCAAGACGAATGAGAAAGTCATGTTGGAGTATCAACGTCTGGCAATTCAATATCTGGATGAGGTTGAGCGTACACGCCCGGACTTTTGTTGGGATGGCTGCCGTAATCTGTGGATACTCAAGCCGGGCTTTCAGTCACGCGGCATTGGCATTGTGATTAGAAGTTCATTGGATGACATACTCAGTTGGTCGACAAATAATCAGAATCGCAGATACATTGTGCAGAAATATATTGGTGAGTGTCAGTCATATTTCTCTGCTGATATAACTATTTTCTTAATTTCGAACCTTTATTCTAGAACGTCCATTGCTCGTCTACAAGACCAAATTTGATATACGCCAATATATGCTGCTAACTATTGGCGAATCGAAGATCACCATTTGGATGTATCGCGACTGTTATCTGCGTTTTAGTTCGCAGGAGTTCACCATGGACGATCTACGCGAATCGATACACCTGACAAATAATTCAGTGCAAAAGCGTTACAAAAACAAACAGACGCGCGATCCGCGACTGCCCAAGCACAATATGTGGAGTTTGGATCAGTTTAAATGCCATTTAAAGCATGTAAATGCGCCCGAGGACGCTTGGAAGCGCATTTATAATGGCTTCAAACAGAATCTTATTGCGGTTGTGCTCGCGAGCATGGATGAGACTGATTTGGTGCAAAATGCTTTTGAGTTGTACGGCTGTGATTTTATGGTCGATGAACACTATAATCCCATATTGATTGAGATTAACTCAACGCCAGATCTCTCACCCTCAACAGAGGTTACGGCACGCATTTGCCCCTTGGCGCTTAAAGATCTTGTTCGCGTCATTGTCGATTTGCCAAAGAATTCCCAAGCGCCAACTGGACTCTTCGAGCGTGTCTATCAGGTAAGCTATTTGCTGAATCGCAGTCCCAAGGACAGTACACCGCTCGAATTGAACGGCAAAGCGATGGTGCTACATGAGGTTAGCAACAAGCCGCCGGTGCGTACCAAATTCATACGACGCATTATACGTACGGTCAACAAGACAACTTCTTCGTTAACAAATCGCAAGGATGGTCTGCATGAGAATCTCAAAGAGAAGACTGTGATTAAGAAGAAACTAAAAGATCGCATGCGTTTGAAGAAGATCAGAACGGTTAAGTCGACTCTCAATGCCGAAGCTTCATCGGAGGTGGCTAACGAACAATCAACGTCTTCGAACGTTGGCGGGTCAAAACTCGATTCAGCGGCAAAGGAAAACCTGGCGCTGCAGTACACTAAAGTAAAGTGGTGAGTATTGGTTTGCACAACTCCCGAGATTTCCCAATTGCACAAAAAATTATTAAAATTCTCAAACAGAACTGCCAAAACTGCTTTATGCAGTTTGTTGACGACAATGGCAACTTGTTGCATGCCGCAAAGGCGACAACTGTATTGACTATGGCTGCACGCACCCCGCAGAGGAAACACAAAGCCTTGTCTGTTGTATACAAAGGTCTCTGCAAATGTGCAGGAAAACGTAAAGAATTAAAAAAAAATTTTTTATTAACAAAAAAGTACAAATTAGAGAAAAGTAGAAGCCTCGACCTCGCGTGAATTGAAGCCATTGGAGATCTAAAATGGATGGAAAAAAAATCAAAAGATATTTGTTGGAGAAGTTTTAAATACTTTTATTGACACGCTGACTAACAAACAAGTATATAAATAAAATTCAATTCAATAACAACAGGCGGCTTCTTTAATAAAACCGGTATTAAACACGTCGTTTAGAGTGTGCCATTAAGCGGTGCTGTACTACGGCTCAGACTACGGGGGCTAATAATTTGCGCGGCGGCCGAGATTATCAGCTCACTGCTGGCAGTTTTAAGTCTGCCGCTATCAATTTGGGCCGATAGATTGGTGACTTTTGTGCTCAATGCTTGTGCCGAGGCGCTGATAGGCAGACGGCCGTTCGAACGATTGCGTCCAAAATTACGGCCTACGGCATGCATAGTGGTCGTGCTTTCAATCTCTGATTTCGTGCGATTGAAACGACGTGGCAATGCGACCGGTGCTGTTGCTGTTGTTGTTGTTGCGGTTACGGATTTCGTTTTTGCATTGAGGTTTCTTAGACTCCGCCATTTGCGTTCGCCGCCGTGCGCTGTAGCCGGTGGTGCTGTTGGTCCTGGTGGTGCTGGGGGCGCCGATGCGACAGTTTCCGTCGCTCGTTGCTGTTGCATGACTTCAGCTGGTTTCTTAATACGTTTTGTTGTTGCCTCATACAAGTCCAACAAATTATTCTCACTACGACTGACGCTTGGTTCGGAGGCTGAACCGCGCGCAAAGGGTTTGATCACTATTTTGAATTTCTTCTCGTTGCTCTCGCGTGTTATGGAGTTGAGACGCGGTCCACAGCTGCGCTGACGCTTAGGCGGTACTGTGCCATGGCCGCCGCTGCCGTTTGCGGGCTCACTGTGACCCGTGGTGTTGCGCTTAGCGCTGGCAGTGATTAGCTGTGTGATTGAACGTCGACGACTATCCGAGACATGTGCTTGCTTTAGCAAATACGGACAGGGCGAGCTCGGCCCAGTGGCCGGCGTTAACTTCTGACGCGCGCTGCTCAGTGAGTTGAGTGGCGAGTGCGTAGGCTGCGTGTTGCCGCTGTTGCTGCTCCGGCTGCTGTTCGGCGGCTCCGCCATGTACTTTTCCATATACTCCGTGGCATTGAATGTGGGCATAGCGCGGTGTATGCGCGAAATTGTTGTCGGTATGAGCGCCGAGCGTTGACGAAAGACGCTGCTTGTCTGCAGTGTGCGTTCCTTGCGTTGATAGTAATAGTTGTGTCCATGATTCACCTTCGTTATTAGTTGTTTGCCTTTGACAAAAAGATTCAAGCCCATGTAGGCGGGCGTAGGCGGCACGACCTGGCGATACGCAAGCTCAAAATTGCCCAGATCGGATTTGGGATCGATGCGTCGATCAATAGCCACTGGGCGTCGTAGCGGCGTGAAAGAAAAAATACTTTAATTATGTTTCATGTTTACTTCAACACAAAGGACCCTTACCCTTGACCACATCCTCCAAACATTGCGGACACATGCGTGCGGTGACACTCGTTGTGGCGCCCAAATCGGGACTCGAATTGATTTCAATTAGCCAAGGATAAAAATTCTCACAGATCATGAAATCGGCGCCAAACAATTCAAAGGTGTTCGGTCGCCGATCCATGTTCTCCTGCGAGGCGAGCATTGTGCCAACGATGGCTTTACGCATGCCCGGGTATATGCGCTCCAGCCACAAGTTATGCTTGCCAATCTGACGCAGATAAGCCTGAAACGAATAACAATCCCACATATTCTCGCTGGGCAAACGCTTATCACGTTTGCCATTCGTGTACTTCTTCTGTATGGCATAATTTGTGAGATGCACGGATTCGTGATGATTCGTGAGACTGTATTCCTGTGAGCTGAAACGCAGATAACTCTCGCGGTACATCCAGACGACAAGCGGTTGCGTGTTCGTGATAAGAAACCATTGTCGTATATCGAATTTCGTTTGAAAGAGTATGAGCGGCCGTTCTAAGTATGACAGAAAGAGCAAGAAACATGTCTTAAAGGAAATGTCATAGAATTGATTAATGCATTACAATACCGGGGGACACACTGAATCGCATTGAACAGGGTCATGAAAATCCGATAAAAAAAATTGTGTTTTCTTTTTGTTACAAAATGTTGCCTTGTCAAGCAAAAGCAACACAGCGTCGACATGTTGGAAGCAACACAAGTAGGACAAGTTGAGAAAATCAATGCGCCAAGCAACTTGTTGCGTTGCAGCACACACACACACACACACATAGGCCATGGTATACAAAATTATGAATGATGCGTGTTACAAAACTTGTCGCTGCACGTGCTTGCATGCATATGAGTGAAACTAACTTTAAGTTGAATACACCAAGAAGACGACAGCTGGCAGACAACACCAACAACAACAAGAACGTGAACAATGCGCGAAAGCTAACTGACTGACAGTCAAAAAGTTTCTATGCCCGAAATAAGCTTACAGCCATTTTAGTTACAATGACGAGGACTCCAAAGCCGCGACGTCATGATTTTGCGACCTACTTCAGCGCATGTGTTTGTTTATTATTTTGCCTATTCGAAATTTGATTCAAATCGTTTTTTTTTTTTATTTTTTTTTTTTTTGGGTTAGGTCGCTCCCAACTGTCTCACTTTGCTACACTCACCTATATATTTTTGCACTACATAGCGACTCTTGGAGGCAATCGATGGATTAACAACGCCCAAAATTTTTTTAAGATTATCCATTAATATTATGCCACGACCGCGGCATTTATTCGCTGGCTTAACAATCCAAAGATTTTGATAGCCATCGAGCGTATATTGCGGCCAATAGAGTTTAATCTTCTCGAGCAATGTGCCAATGCTCTTCAACATACAATCCAAGCCACGTTGCCCGTCGTGCTGTATGCGATAGTCCTCTTGCACAAACTGTTGATGTTGAAAGAGAAAGGCATCCCAATCGTGTTCCCATATCTTTGGTGGATCCTCGAAGTCGATATCATTATGCTGACAACTGTCAATGTAATCGAGGCAGCGTTTGTATGCGAAGTCCAACGAAGAGTACGGTATCTTGCCGCTCAGTGCGAAGACCGCATCATTGCCCTGCTGCAGTTGACGATCCAAGATGCAACGCAAATATGCCACACAAGCCGTCAACTTGAAGTTGTCTATGAACTCGCCCAACTCCTCGGGACTCCAGACATTATAGCAGCGTGGAAAGTACATTTCCGCAGTGCCCTCCTCGAAGAACCAATGAAAGTCGCGCAATTGACTGCATAAGCCCTCCTTCGATGTGAACGGCGCACGATGGAATTTATTTATAGTCATGCCGGGATTTTTCGCCTGATCAATGAAATCACATTTCTCCTTGCGATTCGTCCATAGGAAATCCACCGGCATATGTTCGAGAAAGCGTGACATAATGTTACGCTCACATTTCAAGATATACTGACGACGCGTCTCGCCCGCCTTACGCTTGGGCAAGCGCTGCGTGAGATCCTCATAGGTCATTTGCCCAATGGGCATTATTTTGCGATGCATATCCAGCTTCTCCACCCAGCCACGTGTGATCAACGCATTACGCACTGAACTGAAGCAGCCACGTATCGTAAAGATCTTATTCTGTTTGGCCGCCTCCTGCGCCTTGCGACGCAGCTCGTTCATGCGGTCTGTGGTAATCCAAGTGCGACGCGCGCAATAATTCATGGGCGCGCCATTGGGCGGCAGCTGTGGCTTAGGCTGACTGGCAGCCGTCGGCGGCGGCGGCGGTGGCGGCACGGCTGCGACGACATCAGCAGCTGCTGCTTGATCAGCAACGGTTTTTGTTGCCACAACATTTACATGGGGTTTCGTGCTCAGTGCCGTTTTTATTTCAGGCGCTGCAATTTGTTGTATAATCGTTGGCTCCTGCTTTGCCGTTGGCTTGATTTTGTCGCTGTCGCCGGCACATGCTGGCCGTGTTTGCTCTTCGTTAGTTGAATCGTCGTTAATAAGATTTTGTTCCTTTATGCCTTTGCCGCCTGCGCCATTTGCAAGACGCTTCTTCTCGTGCATAACTTAATATGGTTATTTTTTTTTTAATTTTCTCTCACTTCTTTTTTACTTGTTCAATGTTTTTTATGCTTGCGCTTGTGCAGCCTTGCCGTTAGTCGCTGCACGGCAAAATTATGCAAACGAACGCGCTCAGCTATCGTCGAAGACTAATTCGATTTGCTCAATACTTTATTCGTTGCCATTTAACGCAAGCAAGTCAAGCCGAGCAGCGAAACCCACTGACTGACTGCCTCAGTAACTAATCCTGCGCAACGCGGTAGTGCATGGCAACGACGACTCCTCGACGGCACCTCGTCTACGGCATGGACAGACACATACTTTCCAGCCAAGGTACAACGACTCTATTAATAGTAGCATGCTACTGAATTTAGCATGCATGAAATACGCTACTCAAAGCATAAAACAATTCGTTAGGCCAACTTGTGTTTAGGCAAATACGACACCAGCAAAGCGCTGCAATTTGCTGCCAGCAGGACCTAAGCAAATGTTGCAATTGCTGTGCACGTTTAAGTTGCTTTAAGCTGCTTTGCACTTGTGTGTCTGTGCATAAGCAATGCCAACAAATTGGCCACTGGCCAAGCGTAGGTTTGTATGCAAGCCTCATTTACCGCGCCGATGACAAGTAGCGCAGCTCACGGGCTCATCATGACATTAAAAGCATGTATTGTTTTTGCACGAACTGATTTTTGCTTCATTGTTTGTGTCTCTTCGTTATCCTCGCTTGTCGTCATCACTATCATCATCATCATCATCATGATTGTGATCATTAATGTCTTGTTAACGCTCGTACATTGCGGCGTAGGCGTAGACCAGAAACGCTCGCCTGCCTTCATTTGTTTTGACGTCTTTGGGCGTATTCACATATAATTTCCGCAATTTCGCAACAATAAAATAGAAAAAAATAATAAAAAACAAAAAAGAAAAAAGAAACAAACTTTTCAATTATTTGTAAAAATAATCATGTTAACTTTTACCACAAAACAACTTTTGCGCTTTGTTTCTGAGTTCGAGTTCGAGTTTTTTTTTCGAGTCTTTTACTATGGTAGGCAAGTTTGTCGTTTGGTATTTGGTTCAAGGCCGCCTATGAGCGCTTGTGGCAGCAACTTAATTTACAACATTTCTTGCGGTTGTATCGTTTTTCTGTAAATTCAAAAACACCTACGGAGTTAGCTACCGTAAGGTGGTGTGTGTGTGTGGCTTGGCCTTCCGTTTGCAGTAGATACCGGATACGGCGTGCAGTTTGTGTTATCCTTGCGTGTCTGCCTGAAGTTGACGCAGCGAAAGTGTAGGCTTATTTAACAAAGTAGTTGCATTCGCTTGTTTATGGCACGTTTCATGTTGGTATTTAGACGCAACTGATTAACAAGTGGAGCGATAATTAATTAAAAAAAAAAATTCTTGCATGAAAGTATTTAATTTAAAATTTGACTTACCTTGGTCTCATTTTATTTGCATTGAGGCGTGTCTACACGATTTAATATGCTTACACACGCGCATTTAGTCATCATGTTTTTAATTGTAAGAACATTTTATTCAATTACATAATTAAAACGCTTGTCATGCTTTAAAAAGTTCCAGATTTAGTGAAATTGTCACGTTTGAGAGTCGTTCGAAGAGATTCAATTTCACATCGAATCGGTCGCCCGTATTTTCTGTAAAAAGTTCAAGAGCTTCATTTCGGTCGAACACAGATAATTTATGTCTACGCTTTTCTGATCGTTGGGACCAAACGTTCTTTCATCGGTGCAAATGATACTCTTTAGATCCATTTTCTAGTGATGTTACCTCTCCACCTTTTGAATATACCAAGTTGTTTGTTACAAGGTATTTTCTGCAGCCAAATGCTTTAAATATTTTTGGTTTCGATTGTAAGGCGGCGTGCCACGTCCTTGTTTTGGTCAAAATAGTGTTGAAGTTTAAAGATAATTGTTGTAGATTGGTATAGACAAGCTTGATAACAAACTTTGAATACTATTGATTACATGAAAAGTATTCATTTACGTAAATCTAACACCCGTTTGATGAAGCAGCAAAATTTCATTAGCGTTATCATCAATCTGGTTTAATTAAAATATAAATAAAAATAATCAGCATTCCATTGTGCCAAACATGTCAAATGTTTTCTATGCTTTATTTATAAAACTTTACTTGAAATTGTAATCGTCTTTGCTTAGTCACTTAATTCAACATCTTTTAAGCCTAACTTAGCCTCGAGTACATCCGCCGTGCGTCCGTTGTGTTTAATCGAACGCAACCAGTCGATGTAAGTCGTTGGTAGGCCAGTTTCAATGGCACCTTTGACAATACACTGCAAATAGGTCTTTGACGGCATGCGATCCTCTGGTATTTGCGCCCGATCGAGTTCTTTTATATCCGTGGTGGGCTGTTTGATTAAGCGATACGTGCGCGCATAAAGCACAGTACTATTGGCCAGTTCTATTGGCACTGACAACGATTCATAGATGCCTACATGGACACCCTCTTGACTAAGTGGAACGAACAATTTGATTTAAATAAAATGAGAATGTCAGAGTACTTACTTATCAATATCTGCGAGATTTGACAAATCGATTTCCCATACAGCGCCATACACTTTGGATCCCTGTGTCGGCACAATTGTGCCTACAGCGCCATTCCAACGAGAACCATTTAAATTAAAATCCAAGCGATAATCCTCCAATAGGCCCCAATCAATTCGCTTAGCTGTTGGATTTTGGATATGAAGTCGCTCACTTAGCAAATTACTTCCATAGCCGAAGTAGTAAAATATATTGCCATTAATTTCGGGTAGGTTTGTTACATGTACTGAGCTCGCTTGAGATGATATAAGCTGCGCTATGAACAACAGCACACTTGTTCTGCTTTGAAAATATTTCATGGCACACATTCCGTGTTTTAACTCACTGACAGCTTAAGCTTAACTAAAGTGTCGAGCTTGTTCTGGTTGAATTGTGTCGAGCATCAAGTAAATTAAAAGAAAAAAAGTTTGCCAATATCGATCAATGAATGCACTTCATTAAAATTTCGTTCAAAAATATGTCTTAAAATTTTTTTTTATTAAATAAAGGTCGAAATTAAAATAAACAAATTCTTAACACAATCATGTTTAGCCAAGTTCAACCTTTTTAATTGCCTAAGATTTAAAAATTAAAAGTAAAACAAGATCACACAAACAAAATCAATATGCCAATCCAAAAAAATGTTTAATCTTTTTAATAATTGCGCATCCAAAATTGTAACTGATAAGGAAAGTAATGCAAAATTATATGTTAGATATTGAAGTGTGTCATGTCTATCTTTATGTAGCCAACAAGATTAATTCAATAATGATTTGTCTTTGAGTTCAAGTGAATTTAACTTTTCAATGGAAAGAAATGAAAGCTTTTTTACTTTGTTTGAATACAATACATGTTCATTGATAACAATATGCATAATACAAATGAATGAATGTGTATGTACATATAAGCACAAGACAGAACGTTTTGTGAGCACGTAAGCTAGATGCTAGATGATAAGCTTTTTGCCAATAGGGATCAAGTTGACGGACTGTATCTGCTGCTACCCATATTTTTTAATTTGGTCGCTGGAAAAGTGGTTGCTTAGATCTTCGTGACATAATCGGTTGTTGGTAGTACCGAAGAGTGCCGGTAATCAGTTACGAAGCAGCTACAGTGCCCTATAACTGCAAACTGTATTTCCCCAATAATGCCTAAATTGATGTTATTTTTAACCTGCAGTTAAGTTAAATTATTTTTTGTAGTGCACTATCACATTATCACTATTTGGTAAGCTGAAGTTCAATATTGAATCTAGTAAATTTATGAGGATTCAAAATAACATGAATAAAGTGCTAAATTATATTTTGGCTGTTGGAGGAACAATCATCTTATTGAGACGTCACTTAATTACTAAAGGTACAACTTTGAAGAAAAAATAAAAATTTTTCTTGTCCGAATATAATATTTATTATATAAAAAATGTGAATGAAAAAAAAGAACCTTATTTTATATGTCATTGTAATACAATGATTGTATCCGTTTTGTGCCTAAAATGTTCTTTATTGTAAAATGCTGGACTTTTCTGTTTTCTAAAAAAAACTAAGCGTTACGTAATTAATGGACGTCAAATTGAAATTAAAATGCTCAATGATTATTTTAGTTTATTATAATAGTTTATGATTATTATTAATTTATAAAAAATTTAAATAAATTTGAATTTTATTGTTGTATGAACATTTAAAATATTTGACAAAGTGGGAATTGGCAAAACCGAAATCGACATTTTTATACTCTTGCAAGAGTATATTAACATTGTCGTGAAGTTTGCAACGCAGAGAAGGAAATATTCTTCTTCTTGCAGGCAGTTTTTAGGAGAAAATCTGCTTGATCGGATTACTATAGCATATAGCTCAAAAATTATGTTTTTGCTTGAAAAACAGAGTGTTTTTGGAGTTATCGACTTATTTTTTATAATATTTTGCACGAAAACTTCTTTGACATAAGCAAAAATACTGTGCAAAAATGGTCAAGATCGAGCTATTATAGCATATAGCTCCCATAGGAACGATCGGCTAAAAATACTGTTTTTGTTAGAAAAACTTTTTTGTTCTTGAATATAAACAAACCAAACTTTGCAAATACGTGTTTTTATTACTGCTTGACTATATTCCCATGTTTTATAAGAATCGGCCATAAGGGCGTGGCACCGCCCTTATAGCAAAACACTTAAAAATTGGGTTTCTGTGTAAGAAAAAGATATACAAGACTACAAACTGTAGTGAAGTATGACTGCATTGCTTTCTTTAAGACTACTTATAAAATGAGCATGGGCATGGCTACGCCCCTAAATCTTCAAAAACGTATGTGATTCTTGTTGGGAAAACGTTAAAAAAGGATTTTCCAATAAGAATAATTGGGGAAACACTTGATAGAGTATATAAGTTAAATAGCTCCCCTACTGGTTTATTTTCAGGTAATTGTTCGCTCCTTTGTTTTTTGTTTTCTGTATTGAATATCTGAGAAGCCAAGAATAATAAGATTACCGACACCGCCACTGTGCCAACGTCAACATGTGTAAGCAGCGACCGCAACAGCTGCAGGGGCAGCGACGCCTTGCCAGCAGCGCGCAAAGCGTACGCATAAAACGTTGAACCCCAAAAAGCATAACTCACGCCGCACCGCGCCCTCTCTCGCCTATGCTATCAGCGAATTTCCACGCTCGGCGGGTCGCGCGTATAGAAAAAGCTTTGCGCTTAGGGCTGTCAAAGCTTTTTTGTTTGCCTTGCTGTTGTTGCGCTCCATGAAAATGAGCACGTACGAAGAAACTGTGAGAGTTGCCATACGTTCGTGTATTTCGTTTGCTCTTTGCCGATTTTCAAGCGAGCTGGGACGATGGAAGCACGAATGATATGCAACAAATATTTATAAATACGAGATGATTGGAAAATGTGAAAACATTCATAACGGAAAACTCCTGTCGTACAGAACACGCTGCCTAGCGATCGAAATCGCCAAAGAATTGTATTTAGTCTGCCTGCTATTTTCAAACGTTCATTTCGTTCAACACTTGTATTATTGTATCGATAACCATCAGCAAGAACACATCATTTGATTAGAACTTTGATTTGCACAATGCGCTAATGAGTTGCTGACTTGTTATTTATATATTTTATGATACGTTCGTGTATAATTTGAAGATATTAGAGTTTTAATACAACTAATTAACAAAAAACCAAATCAACGTAATTAATTTTTGTGCAGTAGAAAAGTAAAACATTTCTCTTAATTGTGTTAAAAAATTGATTTCATTGCAATGTGACTGTAAAAGTGCGTTTTTGAATTTTATCTGTGCATGAAAAGTAATTTTGACAGAAACAAAAACAAAAAGAAAACTAAAAACAAAAATATAACAGAAAAAAAATTTACATCATCAAGGATATTGTCATCCTTCGTGAAAAGGACAACGTGTGGCAACCGATTGCGTTTACGACAACAATAACAATAAACAGAACGTCAACTGCACCAAGCAACATCAAGCTGCTGCCAGCAACAGAGCACATCATTTCAAGCTATTTTTATAAAGGATTACATTGGATTAAGCGCAATATGGGCACCATCGGTGAGTTGCTATATTATATATTACATATTATAAATAGCAATGTAACAATAACTATGAAGTAACAAATGCTCGTTATGATGTATCCAATTTCTAAGCAGATACATTTTGCTTTCATTGGACATCAACATTAATTGATTTTGTTGTTGGAATGGCGACATTGTCGCAGTGAAAAGGCTTATGCAAGTCTCCTCTTTGCTATTCTAACACAATTTATTGTAATTACTTTCCATATAAAAATAAATTGTGGGCGTAAAAATCTATTAGTTTTTGCTGCCGTCTTTTGTACGAAGAGGAAATGGAAAGAGCATAAATTGGCTTTCTTTATTGTATGTATTACAATAAAATAGATATTTGTGATTAGTACATTATTAGATACTATAATGAGTGGTGTATTTCAAACTCTGTTGTAACTTTTGCTAACCAAATAATATATTTTTGGCATATTTAAAAAATATTGAATGTTACTGAAAGATAACAAGAATAGATGCTTCAAAAAAGAAGCGTTTCTAAAGTGTATTCTTGCACATGGAGACATGAATAATTTAAAAAAAGTTACGTGCATCTTAAAGATACAAGTACACACATCATCGAGACGTCTATAAAATTTATTGTCATGTTCATATAAGCGCACTAAAAATTACTTTGAAGACTTGGCTATACTCATCATATACAATTTGCACTTAAGTTATTACAGTTTCTTTGAAGTCTTGAAAATTTCACACCTAAGAAAATATAAAAATTAGTATTTTAATAAAAAAAAAAGTTTAGTTTTCTCACACATAAATAAACCACAAATTTAATTAATTATGCATAATTTTCAACCTTCATAATGTCCTGTCAGCTTGTGCTTCATTGCTTTTTAAGTACGATAGAATCAATTTTGTGCACCGAACGAACGAACGAATGAACAAATTTAGTTTTCGAACATTAATTAATGACAACACTTCAGTCACTTATTAACTACCGATAAAATCTAATTATAAACATATGAAACAATAATGAATGGCGTCATAAAAAAAGCTATTAATATAAATAAATAAATAAATAAGAAACCAAAAAAGACAAAAAAAAAAAAAAAATAAAGTTACCTCCTAATGTGAATTTCATTAAAATGACCCACTGTGCGTGCGTGCGTTGCCTTTTGGCCGAACTGCTGCCTACTTTTCAATTATCCTTGCGTTGTTGACGCCGACATCGACAATTTCGGTAGCTAAAAATAAACACATTTCGATTGAGTGACTGGGGGGCAGAGGGACTGACAAAAAAGTGTGAGCCTGCATGAAAGTGAAATGAAAGCCGAAACACAAACAATACAAAGAACAACAAAAACAACAACAACAGCGACGTCATTATCAACAACTCAACGATGTTAATGATAATGTTTACGATGATGATGACGTTGATGATGTTGTGAGTGTTGTTGCCGCCGGCCAAAGTATAAAGAATTCTTCGAATTGCTGTTTATCCCAAAAAATGCCACCTACCAAACATCATCTATTGAGTTGGTATACGTTATACCATATACCATATCTGCAACTCATAATTCGAATGACGCACGAGAGTGTTTTTGATTCGTATTCGGTTTTAATATTGTTCTCAGTGTGGGTGGTTTTCTTACTGTGAGTGAGTCTCATGTAAGCTAGTGTGTGTTAGTTGTCGTTGTCGCGCTGCTGTTGTTGTTGTTTTTGTATTGTATCTGTGCGTTTGTGTGCCATGTATGTACGTATCCTTGAGCAGACGTCATTGCCATAGCACAGTGGCAGTATTGTTCTTTTATTGGATTTTCCTTTACTATACACAGAGACAAGCTGACACTCGCGCAATCAAGCTTTGATTGAAGCAGTTTAGTTGAGATAGACAAACAGACTGCTGAATGTCAGTCATGATTTGACAAGATTCATTTTCCCTTTTCTGTTTTTTTTCTCGTTTTTCGTTTTTGTTATCCGTTTTCTTGTCCAACAATCAATGATTCCTTTTATTTTTTGCTTTTTTTTTCTTGTCGTTTTACATTTGATGAGTTCTTTAGCTTTTCTAGTTGAATGTCAGCGCTTCCATGCCGCCTTAGCCTCGCTTGCTTACTTCAAGTGTCTTTCGTCCTTCAGTATTTAAGCGTTGTCGCCTACGACTATCACCGGTACATGCGCTTAGCTGTTGCGTTGCGAGCCTACAATTTACTTGTGCCCTCATTGCATGGTTTCTACTGTTTCCCTTCTTTGTTATTCATTATGAACGCTTCACATCTTCGTGCGAAATCCTTTGAGTGCTTAAAGTCAACTAGGCGTGTGTGTGTGTGTGTACGTGTATATGCAATGCAAGCAATATTATACTTTTTTTTCGAATGTCCTTTGAGTCTTCTTGAGTGGTTATTCGGCCTTTGGCGAATTCTAAGTTAAATGATTGGATTTAATTGTTTGCTCGCCACTTACATTCAATACACAAGCGTGTCTCGAAAAGCGGCTGACAAATGATATACTCAAGGCAATTATGGTGCTTTGAACTTCAGCCGATGATTTACTAAAGTTTGCTTTAGTTATTTAGGATGTCCATTTTTTGCCAACTCTGTTAGGCTGTATTAATAGGAACGTTCTATAAAACGACATGTTAAAAGAATTTTAACAGCGTGTCGTATGCTACACTGCTGCCACTTGCATTCCAAATTTTTTGGTTCCTTAGTTGCGTTGTGTTTGAATTTGAAATGCCAAAGGACTGCAATATGAAACCTATTAATTTTTCCATTGCTAAAACTGTTAAGCGCTCTCTATTAATAGAATTTCCAGACTCCTTAATCAAAGCGCAATAAGCGATTTACGTCATTCTTATCAATTTAAAAATGTCAAAACGCTCGCTGGCGAATTTCGTTGTACTTTTGGTATTGTCGAACGACGTTGGCCGTGACATTTTGCTTGTGACAAGTTCACTGCGCATAAAATGTCACCACGAGAATTCAAACATTGTAACAAATAACTTCAACACACAAAGCGTATTTTTTCATGCTTTAAATCAAGTTAACACAATTTTCCAAACAATTCAGTTTAAAGCGCAAAAGCAAAGCAAGTTTCATGCAATTTAACCAAGTTTTGCTTATTTTATACAAATTGTGCACTGAGGCAGAATGAGCAAGAACTGTCACCTGGGCGTCACTTGTGGCGGCTGTCAAGCGGCCGACTTCGGCGGTCGTCGCTACAAGTGTCTGGTTTGCTTTGAGTTCAATCTCTGCTCGAGTTGTTATGACGAAGACTTCAGCAATGCGGCACATCTCTTTGATCATCCAGTGATATGTCTTTACACGCCCGCCGATCTCAAGTTGTACTTTGGCGGCGATACATTTATTAATGGCATGCCGCCGCAGAGTTTTCGCTGCCCCTACTGCAAAGAGTGGGGCTTCGATTTGGCGACCTTCGAGGCGCACCTCAAGCAAAGACATCCAGATGCAAATGAGAAGCTTATTAGCGCTCTGAAGCTTTGCTTGTGAAGCGTTTTTGTTGATTATAACAACGGTTTAATTGAAGCATTTTGTGTACATTAATAAACAGGGCAATCGACATTGCGGCAATTAACTTTAAAAATATACTTTTAATTAGACTTTAATGGCGCGCCGAATGGCTCTTTTTTGCCGACAGATTTCCTGTTCACGCCTTTTGAAATGGTCGCATGGCATAAGCCAACAGAGGTGTGGACCATGTTTGTTGTAATGAGACTAAAAATAGTTGTGTAAATGCGAAGAAATTAAAAGGCGTGAAAGGAAGTTGGCATGTCGTCAGATTTGCTTAGACAATCAACGCTTGAATGGGCGCCAGGTGCTAAGGTCAAACTGCTGTACACATGTTACGTGACGAGAGCTCGTCTGTTTTGGCTTAGATTACAAATGACTCAGTACAGAAAATATGACGCTTGCTGTTTGAATCAACTTTGATAAGGTCAAAGTTACAATAGAAACTGGCAGCTGAAAAAGGAAGATTAACAGCTCAAATCTGTTGGTTTGGCCAAGTACATATGATTGATTTGTTGAGTACATGAGATATGCTTTGCAGTTGTAATTTATGCCTAAATAGTATCTAATCAGCAACGCCGTGTGCGTTCATTTCACGCAAACTTTACTTATGCCCATTGAATTATTATTAATAGGTGCCTATTTATAACTACTTGTTGACCTTACCTCAGTAAATACATTTGCGAATTTCAATATTTGATTTTTGCTGAGCGTTGACTCATGTTTTCGAGTCAATGTTCGCAAATACTCTCATATTTATTTATTTATTTTTTTTTTTTGGTTGACTGCACGGAAGGAAAAACACCAAGAAACTGTCAATATTTCAAATGTGTTTTGCACAGAACTGAGAAATTTTCAAAGCAGAAAAGATATATAAATATGTACTCGTATTTATGTGTTTTTGAAATGGATTTGCTAATGATTTTAAAAACAACAAGTTTAATGATCACATGTATAAGGCAAGACGCTAAGATAAATAAAATTTGTGTAAGACATAATTAATTAATTAATTAATCAATAAATAAATGAAGCCATTTACGAGTTAACAAACAATTTTTCTGGGAAAAGTGTGCAAACTGAAGCAGACAAAACCGCATTGAACTGTGTGGGTCAAGAGTTAATTGAACTTGTGCTTGACCTAATTAAATGAGAAACCAAAGAAGGCGAAGGCGTGAGCAGATTGTTTGTAGAGCAAAGAGCAAAGATGAGCAAAGTTTAAAAGGGCAAGCTTAAGAAAGAGTATGAAGACAAAGACTTGTTTCAAATGTGAAGTGACAACTGATCAGCAAAGGCGTAGCGAAGGGGGTAAGAGTCGGGCCTTGATCCCCTTACATATAACTTCGGTACTACCAATAGTTAGGTCAGAGTTATGCAAAAAGGCGATATTGGGTTCCCTTTGTGCCAAGCTGGCTTTGTCCTTTGCTGATCAGCAAATCCCAGTAAGCTTGCCTCGCTTGTATGGCAGAACGAGTTATAACGTGTTTGAGGCGGTACAACACTACGTATGTGCAATTTTTCAAGGCTTGCATAAGCGAAAGCTGAAATATATAAAAACTTTGAACTGTTTGATGAAATCAAATGTATTTTTGGCTTAGACTAATAAAGATAAAGTGGAACAAAAAAAAAAAAAACTTAATAAATAAGACTAATAACGATGCGAAAAAAAAGAGAACAATAAAAGTACACAAATAAATCTATGGTAGAAAAAGAAATAGGATAAAATATATAATAGGAAGAAATAAAAAAAGGCGACGCAAAAGAAATATTTACTGATTTGTTATTGTTTTGGTTTTTTTTTTCAAACTGCTTAGAGTTTTTTTTTTAATAAATTTTTTTTTGTTTTGTTTGTCATGTGTTTTTTGCATGCGGGGTAAAAAATTTAAGCGAGAAAAATATAAAAGATGCCACTGTTTAATAATTATTTCTTTTTATTTCTTAAAATTTTTTTTTAAATATAATAAAATTTTAGTATTCGAAAGACAGACAGACAACGACGCACAACAAAAGTACACCCACGCACAACGCTTTCAATATTTTTTTTTTTTTTTTTGTTTCTTTTTTTTGTTTTTACTTTTCTTTTGCTCACTTAATGCATTTGCGAAAAATATACAAAAACAAGAGACAACAACAAAACGTCTCACTGTCAGGTGTGGAAAATGACAAATTTTCATTGCTTGTGCTCGCAGAAGTCATGTCTCCGCCGTAGCTTCGCTCAGCAAGTGTGAAAACATTTATTGCATGAAAGCAAAGAAGAAAGAAAATAGAAAATAAAACAAAAACAAATTATTTTCAATATTTGTGATTTTTATGTATTTTGACAAAAATTTACGCGACGCATCTTCTTCTGCGTTATGTTTGCGCTTAAAATTTTTATTGCGTGTCAATGGCAAAAAACGCGTCACAAACGCAAAAAATAAAAACAAAACTAATAAAACACCGAAAAATAAAAAAAAACTATGTTCAAATCCAAATCGTTCTGGCTGAGGTTGAGACTGATGGCGACCTTCAGCATTGAAATGGTTTCGGTTTTTCGCTCAACGCTTGCCAAAGAAACTGAAATACAACAACAAGTGAAAAGTTTGCTGCTTTCCTCTATTTACAATAATAAATAATAATAATAACAAACTATTTGTTTAAAAAATATTATGTCAGTGCGCAGACAGACAGACATACAGACACACAGACAGACAAACGACAGCGACTTTACTTGATGAATAACTCAAGAGCAGTGAAGGCCGCTCTGTACAGTGTATTACAACGTGTCGTATGCGCAATATTTCTAAAGCGCAAAGTTGAAGCTGTTTGCTTCAAGTATCATACTTTCATTTCATTTGAAATCATATTTCTTTCACATTCATATAATTTTTATGTAATATAAAAACAATTCGCTTTGATATTTTCACATTTTTTTTATCGTTGCCTCATAAAAAATTCAAATATTCAACGCATCAAATGAAATTCAGCTTGTTTGCGCATATTTTTTTTTCGTAAATTTGCGTATTAAAAATTAAGTTAACATAAATCATTATTATTTTATTGCAAACATTACAGCTGCGCGCGTTTTTCATACATCAAAAATTGAAACCGTTTTTATTTGTTGACATGCGTAATTCTTTTCCATTTAAATGTGTAAACTTGTTGGAATTAAAGACTTTTTCATTTATGTGTAACTTAATTGACAATAAACCTTCAGTTTATTTATGCTGAGCGCAAATTAATTGATTTGATTTCAATAAAACTTGACCCTGTCAATAAAATTTTAATTGCGCAAATTGGCGTTGTGCCTTATTAACAAGAAAAATGAATGCTCGCATGGGCATTAAGTGATGCGTTAAATGCCACACGTTCTGTATGGGCTCATGCCTTGTAGTGTTGAAGTAGGTCGCGGCTTATAGGCAGAAAAAACTATGGTTTTAGCGAATTTAGGCAATATAGAAAGCTAATTGTTTAAGTATTTGTATGAACATGAATATTTATGGAACCAATAAATTCGTATAGCATTTGAATACTGAGGCCGTAAAATATTTACAAGTCTATGAAGAAAGTGAACATTTTAATAACCAAAAATAGGACGCGATGGTTTCCAGATGGTGTTTTCTTGCAGCCATTTGAAAGGCCCGTGGGTAAACGCGCAAAAGCGACCAGACAGTTCCATACTTGAACACCCATCCAATGATCCATATAAATACTACACTGCTGTCTTTTAAATGCAGTTTTAGCATAAGTGTATTTTATAAGATTAGAACAATCAATAGAAATTAAGGATCACTCACTGCTGCTTTACAAATACTACGTTTATACTTAAGGTCTAATAGTACGATTCAAAACGTAGTAAGTGCTCATCTGGTATACATATATAACTATATAATTGATTTCTAACAAGCACCGTTTCTTGGAAAAATCAAAATTGCTCATGTCCCTTTGTATATCGTTAGCATTATGACCTTACCTAATTGGTAATACTTATTGATCTTCTTTTTAATTTTCCAGTGATGAGTTACAGTGATCATAGTAAGACATTTTCGTTTTTTTTTAATGCTTGTTAATTTGCTTTGTTCTCCGTATTTTTCAATATTAATTGTTAAATAACATATAATATTTTCAGCTATATACATTACATTTGATATAAATAATTTCATTGTGTGTCCAAAAACTAAATAAACGTGTTTTTGGTGGATGTCCCAACTAGGTCTGCCCTCTTATAAAATTTTAGATAATGTGGAAATTATGGGAAAGCAGCAGACAAGAAAAGTTGTTGCTTGCGAGTGATTACAAAATAACAAAAGAACTTTCAATTGATTGCATGAACAGCAGTTCTGAGAACTTGATAAAAAACAATCTTGTATCTTAATTACATAAAACTTCTTGGAAAAATCAGCTTAATTGTTGAAAGCAATCAAGCCACAAAGCAATGCTCGGCAACATGGTCAAACACAATGGGCAGCTGCACAACTATGTGTGTATGTATGAATGTATGTGCCTCAACTGCAGTTCTAAGTTGTGTTCGACTTTGTGCAAACAAAGTAGCCATAAGCAGTTTACTTTAATGTCTGCAATATTTTAATAACGACAGACATTATCGAAGCATAGTTTCAAGTAGTTCAATGCACTCGCGCTAAGGCACGGCACGGCATAGCTGAGAATGGCTGGGCATGGCGTGGCGCACGCACGCACGCACGCCAATAAAAGATGCCATTAAAAGAATTATTACCATTGTTGAAAGCAACGATTGAAAGACAAGGCAAACGAACAAACAAAACTTACATGATAAAAAACATCTTTATTTGCGCACGCGGCTGCCATTAGCATTTGTCTGTCGACCTTTTGTCAGCAGTGGTATAGAAACAATATTGCGCATACGCAACGTATTGCAAAGAGGAAACTAATTGAATAAAAATAGATAAATGTATGAGTTTTTTCTATTAAAAATAAACAAAAATTTTGTCTAAAAAACGCTGAAATGAAACTATTTTAACGCTGTCATGAAACGTGCCGCAAAATCAAAAGGCTTCAATTTTGCTTATTGCACATAACGATTGAACGCATAACGCAGATGAGGCACACATGTGAACAGCGCGAAATGATTTCGAATAATCGAATTTCATATCTTTTCTTTTGGCGTTTTTAATTTATTAATTATCATAATCAGAAAGTGTTGCAAGTGTTTCGACGTACATTGTTTATGGCGATGAGTGTAATTTCGATTCGTTTCAAAAGCGGTTTTGAAAAGTGCGCCTAAATTCTTTTTGAAATGATTTTGTGTACAATTTGGTTTTATTTCTGGTTTATTTGTTTGGTTTCGCACTTCATTAATTGGATATTTTGCACGTTTTTTTTTCTTCTTTTTGCCATTTGCCATACGCCGATTTTGTTTATTAACACTTGCGGCGTTTTTAATAACGAAAATAGAACTTTTCATATTTGAAAAAATGTATTAATAAAAAGAAAAAAAAAAACAGAAATAAATTACATATCGAAAAAAGTGAAATTGTGCTTTAAATAATTTTAATGGCCACAAAACGCAAATAATATGTAAAAATATACTAATTTCATTTGCCGTTTTTAGTAAGACAAATTTTTGACATTTATTTCTTTATAATATTATATTATTTTAGTTTATGTGTTTTGTTTTTCCTTTTTTGTTCGAAATGTTTTCTCGTTTTCCTCGAAATCAATCACATTTATACATTTTGACGCACGTACATTTCAGTTCAGTTCAATTCAATTGAGTTCAATTCACATTCAACTCAAATGAGCCAAAAAGTAAACGCCGTCAGAGCAGCCAAAACTCAGACTCACTGCAGCATATTTGTAGCATTCAAGTGAATGCAATAAAATTTAATTTTTATTGATATGTTTTGAATATAATTTTCGTTTTTGAGACCAAAAATATTGAAAAAGAAAAAAATTATGCGCACTGCTTTGATTGAACGTCTGTAAAATTTTATTTCTTAATTTTTGGCAAAGTTTTGTTTGATTTATTGAAATTCTTACGCAAATTTATAGTGAAAGGTTTGGAAATTTGTACTTGTATTCGAGAAACTAAGAGATCATATGCTTACTTATCTAATGAAAAAAAGTGCCAATTAACATTAAACTGTATAAATTTAAAAATATTGAAAGTGATTTTATGTTTGGTCAAGTAAATGCCTCAATTGATTTTCTTTCTATAATGTTTAAGCAACTTGCCCGAACTAATTTTATAAGTGCTCATAGGCAACCTAAACTAGTTGCAGTCTGTGGTCTGCTTACAGTCAAGAGAAGAACAATGAGCATGCAATAAGTCAATAAACTTGTGCCAACCACACTTTTATTTCGTGAACTTCGGGAGGCAATGCCTGTATTAGATGGTGCTCGTCTGTCAGCATAACGCTCAATTACACCAATTGTGTCATGACAAAATAAACACAAGTTATCAGTTAATGATGCAGAAATGTTCTTTACACCATGTTTTATATTGTATGAAAATTTCATGTTATAATCATGTATGTTATGTGAGAAGATAAAGATGTATTTTGAAAGTAAGTGACAAGAAAACAAAATAATCCAAGCGCTTTGGCGACTATGAAAAGTTATTTCAGAAGTTATTTCATCTTGTTTTCTTATCTCTTTTATACGACTAAAAGGCATCAACTTCAAGATACTGAGTGTTTGTGATGAAAGCATTTCAAATATCTCAATCTAATGTTCTATCAATCCTTCATATGTTATATACAGTCGCATTTCAAGCTTACAAGCTAAAATAAAAACTATAGGATTTTAAGGTACAGCTGAGTAAAGTTTCGTATATGAATATATATCGTAGGCAGCGATCGACTGACATTAACTTTTCTAAAAGAACACAAAAGGTTAGGCTAGCCAGCGGATCGTAGGATAATGGGTTATCAAATGCATAGTTTTCTCCAAAGCAATGATTTTGGCTTGGGTGCAGTCTTGACAATATTGTTGGAATTTAATAAATGTTGGAATTTTTATTACCTTCTTAGGTTGCTAAGGCTAAAAGTCATCTGGCAATGCAGAAAACCAACAATTTGCATCTTCCTGATCACTTGCATATAATTATGTGGCTTTGTTTTTCTCAGCTGTGTTATTATCATGTTTATATCTAACATTGTTTCTGACATGCCTTTATGCCTTCTGTTTTTAGTTGGTTAGTTTGTTTATCCCATTACTTCGACTTCAATGCTACTTTTATCTAAACAGTTGTTAATTAGTAAATGCAACTATTTTTGGTTTTCCTCCTTACTAACAATGGCTAGTCGAAGAAGATAGAGGGCGCCAGCTGCTCTCAATGCATCAGCACTTTGGGTTAAAACTTACAAATCGTGCCAACCATTGACGCAGGCACTTGCATTGGACTGTTCTAGTTTCCAAATTGCTGCGACTGCGGCACACTGCAATTACTCAGCCAAAATGCACACAATGCAAATATTTATTTATTTATTTATTTTATTTGCTTTAACAATACATTTTTCGTAAACGGGCTGCCATATTTTGCCAAGTGTTTGTTAAGAAAACACTTCAGTGGCCAAACAAAAGTATCGAAAGCAATGTGCATGAAGAGCAGAGCGGAGCGGAGTGCGGGGAAAGCGCGGGAAAAAAAGAAACAGTGAATGAAAAACGAAAATTCAAAATAACGTTGGAAAAAAACAAAAAATTAAAGATGAGCAACAGAATGACAAGAAATTATTTATTTACTTAAGTATAAATAAATATTATAAATTGTACGTTGTAGGCGCTTGAATTGTAAAGATTTTTCAACAAATAAGAAAACATGTTTTGTTTTTTTTTTCACTCTTTTTTTTTTTGTCGTATTTACGTCTGTAATTGCCTTGACCTTACCTTGAGAATTATTTTTCTCCATTTTTCATTACACGTTGAATTAAATAAAATGTAAGCGTGAAAAAAAACAAGATCGGAAAAATTATTTTAAAAGCGGAACTATTAAAATAAATTATTGGATAGCTAAGAAAATGTGTGCGCGGGCGGCAATTGCACAGCGTAACGCCGCCACTCACACACACACACACACACTCACTCATAGCCAGCAGTCGTCTTAGGCTGTCTCACCTTTTGTGCCGACCGCACGGCTGATGATGTGTAAATGTGTCTGCGCGCTCATTATAATAATGAAGCCTTAATGCGCTCTGTGTTTTTGTATGAACCTTGTGCTTGTTTCTAAGGCGGCCTTCTAAGCACTTCTCCAGCCCCTTTGGTTGACACTGTAAGTTTGATATAGTGCTTTTGTTTCTGTGTACTTTTGGTCGGCAATTCTTCGTTTTTTCCGCTTGTAGTGTTTACGCAAACACGCCTCTTTTTTCGCTACACTATGGTTGTTGTTGCTGCTTTTGTTGCTTTGCTAAAAATAATATTTACTAAATAAATAAATAAAGTAAAATAAAATAAATAAGACAAGACCACCGGCAGCTAACAAACGCACAAACATATCATAAGAAAAGGAAAAAAATCAAAAGCGAACTCATAAAATTAAAAGCGAATTATAAATAACGTGCGTACACCTTAAAAAAAAAAAAACAAAAAAAAAGAAGGGGAAAAAATATATTAAATAAATAAATTTTATAATAAAATCGCTTAAAATGTGTGCTTTGCTTTAGTCGCTGAGTTGAAGGCGTCAATTGAAAAGGAAAAAGGAAAGTGTTGGTTTGTTTTCTTTTGCGTGTTTTTCTTTTTTCGAATTGCCATTAAAAAAAGCAATAATTGTGTTTTATAAATATACAAGAGGATAAGGCATAAGTGTGTAGCGCACAAGAGCGGGGCATTTAGTTAGCCGGATGGACTTACTGAGAGATGTACACGCGGATGTTTGGAAAGGCAGACATGCACAGAGCAATTGACACAAAGAAAGTATACATGATGTTTGGCAGTAAGCGCAGGGGAAATGTTTAGCGTTGAAATTCTAAGAAAAAATAAAGCTTATGTTTTATAACAAAAAAAAACTAAATTTTCGGGTAAATCCCTTTGCCAGTTTGCTCAAGAATATGTGTTTTTGTTTACTGAAAACTTGCAATAAAATTGGCGATAATAACGCATAAACATTTGGTTTTTTTTATTGCCAAACTTAGCGGTTTTATTTCGAGTTATCGACGGCTTTTAATTTGCCTTTAAGACGAAGTTTTGGAAACACAAGACTCCAAAGCATAAAGTGCTTTTTTCCATTAGAAAATATGTATGTTTTTATATATTTCAGAAACAAAATGAATAAATAGATTAAACAAGATATTTTTGCATCTCAAAAAACGTTTTTGTATTCCATCTTGGAAAAATTTCTATCCTTTCATCCTTTCGATTGAAATTAAGAAAAAGGAAAGTTTTTTTTCCTAAAATTTAAATTTATATATTTAACTAGCAATCTGTCCAAATAAGAGAACGGGGTTGTTTTTTGCAAACTAGAATTATATTCTTATAATAATTTAAAGCTTAGACTCAAACCTTGTTTCGGTGCAAGTACCTGGTTTGAAGCCTGAATCGCACTTTCATACAGGAAATGGTGGTTGGCTGTCTTATAGACAAGTATTTCTCTCTATAACAACATATTCTATTGAGAATTTTTGTTTCATATGCGCGAATATTTTCTTCGAGTCTTTACATAATTTCGATGCCATGCGTTGCGATTTATGTTGTTTAGCAAAATGCTATAAATTTGCTTGTTGAAATTGGGTTATTTTGGACAAAATCAAAGCATGGAACAGCAACTTGTACATAGCAGAATATGGCAGTTGGCCAAAAACAGCACAACCCAAGCCAAACCAAATCAACAGGGGACAGTAATACCCCAAAATGCAGCCTCGTCTGCGTACGATTACGAAATCGAGAATGGAGCCAAACTACCAAAAAATCGACAAATGAGTGATCACGCAAATGAGCATTGCGTGAACATAAATCAAACTTTCACTTTTTGCAGCTGAATTTTAATTTGCATAGCATGTATGTGTGTGTGTGTGTGTGTACTTTGTTTGCCAAGTTGTTGATGTATTTTTTTCATTCTTTTGGCAAGAAACGCAACTAAAAATACTTAAGGCTGCTGCACAAAAGGGTCAGCAAGTGGCAAATCGCAAACATTGTGGCTAAAATTAATGCAAGAATATTTAAAATTAAATGCAGTGTGGCGAGATGCAACAAAAAAAAAGACAAACAATAAAAAGACAGGCATAAAAAAGTGAGAAACATGATTTGTTGTTATATTTGGCATAGCATGACTGCAAATGCATTTTTGTTGGCATTTTAGAATTTCCGCATTTAGCGCCGACTGGCTGAGACGCCTTTGCAACTAAAAATCCATGTAAACATCAAGCGATAAAAACCCAAGCGTGCAACAAACAAACAAATCATGATGAAGACTTTTATGACTACGAAACTACGACTAAGACAAGGACGGCGCGCCGAACAACGGCGTAAATAAATAAACAAACAGCAACAGCAACAACAACAACAAGTGCAAGATGCAGGAGAAGCAGAAGCAACAACGATGGCAATAACTAAAAGCAATGAGCATGTACTTGTCTTGCTGCCGATCGTACTACTGCAGGTACTGCCAATAATGCGATTTCTGTGAATCCATTAGCGATTAGCTTACATTCTGGTTAGACGACATACCGCCAACTTTGGCAGCACATGCAATGCATATATGATAGTTGTTGTTGTTGCTGGTGCTGTTGTTGTTGCTGTTGATGATGTGTCGCGTTGTTGCGTTGACAAAACTAGCAACAATCTGATAAACAACAATAATAAATGCTGATCAAAAATCAAGTTAAAAGCACACCCCAAGTCGTCTACGCCGCTATGGTCACAAACACCGCCAGCGCACCGCCGCACCGCTTTGCCTGTCTCACCGTTTGTACGACTTTGGGGGCATTGCTGACGTCAATCGAAAGTCGTTGTCGGCCAGTCGGTCGTGCGGTCGTGCGGTATTGGCGCGGTCAGCTATATCTAGCTGGCTGCTCGGTTGCTTGGCTGCTTGGCTAGCTGGCCAGCCAGCCAACAGTTCGTCCAATAGTCCCATCATTTGTCTCTTTTGTCCGTTTGTCTGTTCATTTTATATGTGCTCATTTTGTTCTTGTTTTTCATGTCTTATTATTATTCATGTTGTTGTTGTTGGCTATGAGTAAAAAATTTTCTACGCGTAACCGCAACGCCAGCCGCGCGGGCGTCTTGGCCAATACATATGTGTGTCTGTGCGTATAAGTGATGAGTTTTTCTCATTGTACGGAGCATATATGCCATTTATCAATTCATATATAGCGGTAATATTATGATTTGTATTGGCATCTTGCGTTGATTGCTCGCTCGAGTGCTGGACGATGGACATGCTGTCTGTTGAAAAATGAACGTGATCCGTCAAAATAATGTACATACATATCGTAAATGTACGCCATGACTTCCTGTATATAATTTTCTATACATTTAAAAAAATACAAAAAAAAAATTACTATATAATCAAAACGCTTCAGCGCGTATTTTGATAACTATTAAGGAATATGCAAAATAAAATATCGCACGATCGAATGTTATTTATACATATTTTTTTTTTTAAGATCAATCAAATTGAAACTGTGTTTAATGTTTACTTTAAAGTTTTCAATAATTTTTAATCATATCATACATCAAATGATCTAATCAAATGTAGAAGTTCTTTGGGCTTTGAAGAACTATTAATCATGTCAAAAGATCTAATATTGTTTTGTAGAACAATCGCCAATTTCATGTTCTAGAAATTTATTTGATGTAATAACTCATATCAAGCTTAGGACAACTTGAAAGTTCTTTTCAAATGCTCAATTATAATTTCTTTGGTTGTCTGCATTTTCAGTTAATTTTTGTTGATAACTCACAACTACATCATATGCTATCTTTAGCACTCTGCTGCTGTCTCATTCGCATAACAAATTACCACACTTCACCGACTTTCCAATTATCACATAATCATGCTTCTTGCGACAGACTCACTTTCATAATAAGTATCAAAATTAGCTTTTCCGTGAAATATGTCGCTATACAATTCCTAATAACTGATTGTGCATGCATATATTTTTGAGGAAAAGTGCCACTTACTTCAGCAGCTAAATTTGTCTGCTTTTTTAAATAATTTGCCAAATTAAAAATTTTGGGACTCTGAAAGAGATCACACGCAAAAAAAGCAGTGACAACATGAAATAAATTACAAACTTACTTCCTCGAAATCATACGCAAGTTCGGCAATCATCTTGTTTTAAAATTAGTGATTATGAATTTTCGCAAAAATGAAAGAAAATCAAATGAAAAAGACGCGAATCAAATGAACATAATGATTTGCTACAATAATTTATATGCGTTGCAATAAATTTCGGCGCGTATAATCAAAAAAAAAATATGGGTAGGTGGTAGGGGCGTACATCAACTGATGCTTTTTGGACAATGACTAAGCGAGCTGTTGCTGACGTCTTTCGGCGGGTTTTTTTCTTTCTGCCGAAACAGTAACAACAGCATCATTAGCTAATAAAGGGGTTAAGTAAATGACACTTTTGTCGGCAAAGTAGACTCATTGGCGTCCTCAATTTGGTCGAACGACGACGACGACGACGACAATGAAGACGACACGCTGACAGTTGGCAACAAGTGCCGCTGGGTGACTGTAAAAGAAATGATGATGGGCATTGAAGGCAAAGCGATTTTTTATGTTTGCCGTATCAAGACGCAGCAGCGCTTGTTAAGATCAAAAGATATACACGCCGATAAATCATAAAACTTTGAACGAAACAAATAATTAAGGCTATTTTATGTCCAAAAAACTGTCAAAACTTTGCGAGCCAAGGGGAAGCCAATAAAAAATCGCGCACTCGAGCGACAATAAAAAAGTGTGCCAAAATTAGTAAGCAGAAATTAAAAAAAAAAGATAAAATGAAAAGCAAAGAAATAAAATTTATATCACATATGAAAATACAATAGAACATCATAAAAGTATTTGTGCTTCAGAGTTTTTTCTTAAAATTTTATCACTCACATTTGACTTTTCGCTAATCCTTTAATCCTAATTTTGTGTATTTGTTTTGTGTTCTATTTTATAGAGAAACGCTCATTCTCGTTCCGCTTGCGTCGCTCGTTTGGCGATGGCGGCAGCACGAACAGCCGCAATAGCAACAACAACAGCAGCACTTGCACCAATCACAACCAGAAACGTTGTAGCACACCACTGACGCCGACCAGCACCAGCACGAAGTTGGAGGTGCCGACCGCTACGGTGAGCCGACGTAGCAGCATCTATAGGAAACCGGATAAGGATGATAGCGGCCTTATACACATCATACCCGATGTTGATCTCCCGCTCATGAGCTTTGGCGATCAGTATAACATAGAGAAGACGCTCGCCGAGGGTTGTTTTGCTAAGATTTTGCTTGCACGTTGTCGACCCACCAACACGGCTGTGGTATTGAAGGCCGTACACGCTGAGCTCACCACGATCAAGGAGTTCCAGAAGGAGTTCCATTACAACTATGAGTTGTCGCATCATCGCAACATACTCAGCGCTTATAATGTCGCCTTTCAGACAATGGACTATTATGTGTTTGCCACTGAGCATGCGCCATACGGCGATCTGGCCTCGAATATTGGCCCAAATGGCTTGCATGAGAATGCCTGCAAGTCGATCTCGGAGCAATTGAGCTCGGCTTTGGGTTTTATGCATTCGAAGAATCTTGTGCATCGCGACCTCAAGCTGGAGAATATACTCGTCTTCACGCCAGACTTTACGCGCGTTAAGCTGTGTGATTTTGGCGCTACCACCAAGAAGGGTTTGCTTGTGCACAAGGTTAAGCACACCTGGACCAGTTGTGTGCCACCGGAGGTGCTAGAGATTGTCAAGAATGAACGTTTCCTTTGTCTGCCCACAAGCGATTCATGGCAATTTGGCATACTACTTTACAATATACTCACCGGCAATCCGCCATGGCAGTCGGCTGATTGGGTCAAGGATCAGCAGTATGCCAATTTCATGAAGTATGAACAGCGTAAGACTACAAAGATACCCGATAATTTTCGACGTTTCTCGCCGCGCTTAATGCGCTGTTTCCGCAAGTATTTATCGCATGATCCTGAAGATCGTTGCAAGGTCACCGAGGTCACTAAGTACATGAAAGATCGTTGGGTTGAATGTCGCATTTCGGCCTCGAAATCGGCCACGATCATTTCACCGAATCATCATGATATGGATTCGTGCATCTATTTGAATCAACGCGAAGGACGCTTATCGGGCGATGAGAATAAGACGCGCTTCAAGCGCATGATGTCCAGCTATGGCTTGGACAATCCAATCGATCAGACTGTCGTGCGGCGGCGCGTTTGGGATTGGTTGTCCACCTGTGATACTAATTTCGATACAGAAATCGAGAGCTTGGCCGTGGTTGAAGCAAACTAAAGTAGTAGCGTTGGCACAGCACTTGGTGTATCATATCAGAGCGACAGATTTTGTATAGATCTTTTAAAGATCACAACTAAATAATTTGTAAAACTTTCAAAATAATCGCAAGATTTCAAAGTGGTATTTAATCTGTTTAAGTTTGATTTATAAGTTTTGATTGATGAATAATGCTAAGCGTATTAATTTTCGGGAAGTAAGCATAAGATGATTTGTAGTCAGCAAGCGTTTCTGCTTTGCTTTAAGGACCATAAAACGCCCATTTGTGCAGGCATATTGCAGCCTTGAACTGTCCATCAACGCAACAGTAAAAATTAAAGATTGCAAATGATTGAAAGTCAACTCAAATATTTTCTGAGTCAGTTCAGTTGAAATATGCCTGCCGTTGTTTATTGTATTGGGCAAAAATATTTACTACGAGATTTACTAGTCAATTTAATATGGTATGTTATTGTTCTGGTGTTCAAAGAACCCGACGAGTACTCAAATATTTTAAATGTTAGTCTATAATAAATAATTATTTAAAAGATAAGTAATTTTAATTGATTTGAATAATAAATAATAAGATTGTTTGGAGTAAAGAACAATTACTTTGGCTTTAACATATTGAAAACCAGAAAATCAACGACTTGGCTTCATAAAACTGAATAAGAAGTCATGAGTTACAAAACAAGTTTGATAGATGATCTTGAAGCCATAAGAAAAGAAAATAAGATCTTCATTGGTAATTGTCAACAGTTAAGTTTACTCATGTGACTTATAACATTCCAAGCAATCTTATTTCTGTAAAAATATGGGAATAAAAACTAAAAAAAATTGTTTAAATTATATATAAACCGGTATATTGTACTCTATAAAATTGTGTAACAAGGATAATAACTTTCCACTAGTGTTACCCTAGTCTTCCGTCATTGTTTTAAAAAGTTAGTTTTTATCTTCGATATTTATATATGTGTATATGTGATTGTTGTAGCATTAAAACGTATTTGATATATTCATATAACTATTATATAACTTTATATGTAACACATGACTATAAAAACCAAGAAAAGAAAGCCTAAATGACCAAAGCATTAGATCTAAGTCGTATATAATATTAAAAATATAAACAAATTGTATATAAAAACTTATTTGTAGCGTTTTTGTAGTATTTTAAAAGAACATTAATTAATCTTAAAAATATACATACATACATACATATACGAAATATATTATCTAACGTGTATATAGATTTATGTTTAATTAATTGTGTATTAAGAAAACAGCAAACCAATAAAAATGATTTTAATTTGTGAAAAATTGATCGCGTTTTTTTTTCGGTTTTTGATTTTTTTGTAACAATTAAAATCTAAAAATGTGCTAACTAAAAATACATTTTGATAGACGAAATACGAATCATATAAGTCAATCATGTGCAAATATGTTTAAACAAACAATAAACAGTCTGCAACTTGTTGGAACCGCGTGGCGCATCACTCAACTCGACGAAACAACGAGGCGTATGATTGATTCTATTGGCGTTTTTTGAGTTCAAACATTGACTTTTGATCGTGCATGCTTCGTAGTTGGTACATTGTTAAAAGACGCATGAATAAAATAAATTGCCATACATACACATACATATAAATATATATATTTTAATTTTATTTATTAAACATTTTGGCGCATGTTAACACTTAAACCAATTTTATAGCTTTCTCGTCTACAGTCAAAATGAAAAAGAGAAAAACATATTAAAATTTGTTCGCTTTTTTATTTTTTAGCGCAATATTAGTTTACGCAGCAAAGTTGCTGTGACGTTTGTCAACACGCTTCGCTCTTGGTTTGTATTAATGTGTTGCATACTTTTATGCCACATGCGTCTCGCAACGCCATGAAACTGTATTCATTTGCAGCTCATTGTCTTCGCCATCTGTACTTGCATTTAATTATTTTTTTTTGCTTGATTTTTCGATTGCGTGATTCTTCCAGTTATTTTAATGGTTCAATGAATATACATTTTGCTGATTTAAATTGTATTTTTATGCGAAATGAGAGCGCGTTTGCTTTAAAGATGCTGGAAATAGAATTTTTGTTGGTTGTCGTTTGAAATTAGGCGAAAAAATCATTAGCATTTTTAATGTTCTTGTCTGGGTTAATTTGATAGCTCGCCAAAATGAACTGGAAGCACTGCAAATGAGTGTTTAAGTGTTTTTGCTGCAATAATTTAAGAGTTGAGTATATAAAAATTATGTATTTCCTTTCCTTTATTTTATCTTTTATTTTGAACGTCACTCCACTAAAGGCAAACATGAAATGTTAAAGCAAAGAATATGTTTTAATTAATTTGACTTTCCTGAGAAAAAGCACGTAAGCCTCATCACTTTTTAATTATGTATTTTCTGCTCTGCTTATTTCGTGATGTTGCTCAGGCTTTGTAAATTGCTTTGACAAGCGTGTTTAATTGGAATACTTAAAGAAAGATTATTTAGAACTCAAAGAAAACTGCGATTTAAATTAACAAAGTGAAATTCGAGAGTGTGCATGAAGCTAAGACAATCATCTCTCTTTCTCTAAAGCTTCAATTGAAAACGAACGGCACACAAAGAGGAATAATGAATACAACATCATTTGTCCGCGACTGATTTCGTGTTTGTTTGTATTTAACTTATTAATTCGATGAGCTTAATCGATGTACATTATTAAAAAAGATATAAAAGCAAATTAAAAGAGACTTCCCCAGTAATCCAAAGGCCTTCAATTATCTCTTTGAAGTTTTCGACCTTGCATCATAAACTATTCAAGAGAAATATATCTCTGTAGCTTCAATTCAAGTTCAATCTTCAGACAAGTTCATTAACAATATTCCATTAAAATATGTTTTTCTTTGCCGTTAATCGTGAATGTTTATGTTTTCTTTAATCAAGTTTGCATTTCAATGCTGAACTTGACGCCCAGACCAATCAATCTGCGGCGAAAATTCAATTACGCCCACGATAAATTGTCCCATAGCCGCGTTCAAAGCCGCACATTGATTTATAGCGTCACCAACAACACCAGTAAACGCAATCAATTGTCCAAATAATGAACACGAGCGTTCATAAATTTTCACGCCAACGACAACGATAACAATAACAATAACAAAAACATAACAAGAACAACAACAGATTCGATTCAATTAACTGGAAAAGCGAAGAAGCCATCAGCACCTGATGCTGATGATGGTGTGACTTTTATTGTTTTTGCCATCAAACAGTTTTTATTTCGGCTGACATTTGAGCAAATAAACGTTGACCTTGTCAGTTTTAAAACTATAACTACAACTACTATAAACAATAATTTAAAATTTAAATATAAACTAAGCAAAATTAACACAAAAGTCACAAAATGCACAAAGATAAAACTCAAAGCCTCAAAGACAATGCACACAAAGATTATTCGTGATTACCAAGAAAAATATTTATTTATATTTTAGTTTTTTGTTGTTAATTTGTAGTTTATTTTTATTGTTGTTTTTGTTTTCTTATTTTTTTTTTCGTTCCAACTTGACTAATGTTTACAAACGACAAATTGGCATTGGTTGCTTATAGCTAAACAAAAAGAAGGTGCGTTCATTGTTGTTACAAATTTGTGTTTCGCATATTTTATTAAACTTAATTATATAAAGTAGGGTGTTACAAATTTTACGTAGCTGAACTTACAACTCCAACAAATGACAAAGTTAAACCGATTTCAGTGGAATATTCGCTTTGATTACCTGTGAATGAAAGTTGGCGAATTATTTATAAATAAAAACATTTTGCAGTGATTTTAATTTTGGAAAATGTTTACATTGGAGGAGCAATAAAAAAATCAATTTAGTTTGTATCGAAATACGTCAGAGTGCGGCCAAATGAGCGCGCAATTTGTCGGTCTATAAATGTCGGATATAAGTCATGCCAATTAGTTTGTATCGCACTGGTATGGCCAACAAGTGATTCATTTATTTGTTGGACTTTTCCAGCGAACGTATTAAATACGCCAAACAAAGTTTGTTTTTCTTTTTGAAACTGAAAATGGTTTTGCTGGGATTCACGTAATTGTTTTTGCTTACCTCGCTGCACATGTTTTTGTAGATCTCATCGGTATCCCAGGGCCCACGCTCGGGTAATGCGATGCCACGCCTACGCAATTCCTGTACGCAATCTGTCAAATCAAATATGGGCAACGGATCGATGTTGGCCTTTGCAACTTTGGCCGATAAATACTCAACGTAGTGGGTGCTGATTACGAATAAATTGCGATTAAAATAAATATAAATGGTAATAAATTGCAGAGATTATGAGACTAATCAGGATGTCGACAATATGCGCCAACCCACGTCAACTCACCGACACATGCCAGCATGTTTCTCGGGTACTTCGCTATTGCAGACCGTATCCACCAAGCCTTGTGGCGTTTCTTTCTGCAATGGTATGGGGCAACGCGCTGAGGCACGTGCCTTTGAAGAAGTCGCTGGCTCATCAGACTGCTCAACAGGTTCGACATCGTAGCTGACTTTGTTCTCTTTCAATAGGAACTGTAGCTGCAGTGGTATTTTATCACGTAAATAGAAGAGACAATTACGCGGGTGATGAGCATGCAGGCCTAGTTTTGCACAATATGAAGAGACAGTGCATTTGGCGCCCATCATAAACGGCCGAGCGCAGCCATAGCAGAACTCATATTTGCACTGAGTGCAGGTGAAATGCATGCAGCCGCCTCTGTGTTGTTAGAAACAAAAGAAGAAGAAAGAAAAAAAATTGTATTGATTGATAAAATTTGTGTGGTTTGAAGAAACCTCACCTGGCCAATGAATATCTAAACTTGCACTTTGGGCAATCGATGCCGTTCTGTGCCAAGTGCTCCTGTACGCCTTGCGCTTGCAGTTCAGGATCATTTTCCAGCTTCCATTCAAGATAAGCTTCACAGCTGCTGCCCTCATGTTGACGCTCCCACTGCGCAGTATATAGATATCAATAAAGGTGATATTAATGCATTCTGCTTAGTATTTTTTACCGGTTTTCTGCATTGTGCACATGTCACCGAGCCACAGTCTGGACAAATGAGACGTTTCTGTTTGGGTCGCGCAAAGAACCCAGATGAACATTGGATGCACCATTTAAAGTTGGGATCTTGCAGCAGTGAACGATCACGCAACTTTCGCTGAAATAGCTCATGCACCTCACTATCTAGTATACTCTTTAGAAAGATGTCCAAATTTGAGAAATACTCCAAATGCTCATCTTCAAGTGACTGTGCGTTGTGAAGCTCGGGTAGTTTGCAGAAGGGGCAGCTGCAGTCGTTGATGGAGCGATCGGTGATCTTAAAATGAGAATGGTCTTAGGAAAAATTGTGTGTGCAGGTAAATTACTGGTGCCTTACCTGCACTGTAAAATAACTTTTCGCGCATTGCTTACAACATTTGTGCGTACACTTAAGCATGGAGACGATCTGATTCATGGGATAATTGTTCATGCATAATTCGCACTCCTGTTGTAGCATTGATATAGCTTGATCTAAGTCGCTGCACTCCTTTGCTGCCCAAAGTGCAACATCTTCTTGGAATTTCATAGATACCAAAGTTGCGGCGATTTGTGCTTCAGCAATATTTGATACTAAGTCTTGCTCGACGTATTTGCGTGCAAGAACCTATGAGTTAACGAAAAGTATCTCAGTCCCTAGGCACAACAGTAAATCAAATCAACAGTAAATAACTTACCTGTGGTTCTTCGACTGCCACCTCTTGGACACTTGGATAGGCTCTAAATACTGGTATGCTTAGCTTGCGTTTGCGTAATTCTAGTGGCTCAGGCTCGTCTTCTTCGGTTGAACTCTGATAATCATCGGAGAAGCAAGTTTCATGATATTTCTTTTTTGGTATGCGTGGCTGCGTACGTGATCTAAACAGAGTCGCACTGCTTGTGGAGGGTCCATCATAAGTCGAAGTTGTAGTTGTTGGTGTAAACTTATTGATCGCCTCGGTAATTGATTTTTTACGCACTACTGGTGCTGTGGTTTTGGTTGGCACTCGACTCTGAGTAATCTGTTGTTTCTGCTTTTGTAAATACTCTTGCTGTATTGCCTTTACAGATGAGATACCTATAGGTGTGGGTGGGCCTGAGAATGATTTCGAACGTGTGGGTATCTTTTTGGTGGTAGTTGTTTTTCCTGTCTCGGTGGGCTTAGGTATTTTACTGATAGCGCTCTTAGACTTAGTAGCTGATTTAGACGCTGTTGAAGTGCTTGCTTTGGAGGAGCTCGGCCGATCATCATTGTTGGATGTTGTTGCTTGGCTTGAAGTTGAAGGCTTGGTATTATTGTCTTTCTTCAATTCTTTTGTATTGACATCTGTTGGCGTCTGCAGTACAGTTTCAGTAGGTAACTCAGTTGGTCTGCTTTCAGAACCCTCTATGACTGATGTAGGTTCAATTGGCACTGCAGTTATTTCTGCACTTACTTGATCATCTTCAAGTGTTTCAAGTTGTATTTCTGTTGGCGATTGTAACACAATTTCAACAGGCAATTCAACTGGTCTACTTTCTGAATCTGTTATGATTGGTGTAGGTGTGATTGGTATGCCTGTTGGTTCTGTGATTACTTCATCTGTCTCGGGTACTTCAACTTGTTGCTCCGTTTGTTGAGATTCCGATTCAATTATGTCTGCTTCATGAGTTGTTTGTGCATCTGACGTTGCTTCGGCTTCAACTGAAGTTGAAGTTACTTCTGGTGTTTGATGCGTCACCGTTTCTACGGTTGGCACTTCTTCAGTGGGTACAACTTCTGTGGAAAATAATGTATTGCTTGTATTTGCTTGCTCTCCCATATCTAATGATTGAACTAATGTGCTAAGCGGCGTATGAATGGCGTTTGCTTCTTGTTGAATGTGATTTGATGTTTCAGTGTCATTTGAACGATTATCAAAAATTTCACTTGTTTCGGCCAATGTCTCATCTACCTCTGTGGTATATTCATACTCATCATCTTCTGCACCACTCGACTCCTCTTCTATGACAGGCGTTTGATCAATATAGTCGTCAACTTCCTCTTCGCCTTCCTCTTCACCTTCGCTATCATACCACCCTTCTTCTTCACCATCATCATACTCGTCAGTGTAATCATCCTCGTCTGTGTAATCATCTTCATCGGTTGACTCAAACTCATCCATGCTAATCTCTTCACGCATTTGTTTTATTAGTCGTTGTGTATCTTCGACCAGTTCGGTCAAATTTTGCTTGGCTGGATCACCCGATGGTACAAATTCTTTTAAGACTAATTTATTTGGGTGCTCATGACTAGAATGTGAGCTGATGGTCGTGTAACTAGCTGATTCTATGATCTCGTTTGTGTGTGGTTCTTCTTCATTGTTAAATAATAGCAACACCTCACTTGTAGAGTTGGGCGATTGTGTTTCGTTACGTAAATCAGCATCATGTTCTCCGCTAATACTTGATGGTTCATCGCTAGCTATACTGTAGAGCTCACCTTCAGAGGCGGCATCATCGTGCTCGTGACTCATGACTTCTTCCTCATCCTTGTCACTATACTCGGTAGCATCTTGAAATACCTCATCAGCGTCTCCCGAACTTATTGACGGCTCCGTTGTTGGCTGTGCATCTGTAGGCAATGATTCAGCACCTGTCGAATTTTGGTTGGCTTCCATTGTTGTCTCTGGATCTTGAGCTGTAGATTCACCGTCTATTTTACTAACGGTAGTTTGTATTATTGACTGTGTTTCGATTACAGTGTTATCAATAAGAGCCTCAACTAAAGTATTGTCGATAATCTGCGAAGGGTGTTCATCGGTTGATACCTCTTGATTTTCTTCCGAGACTTCTTTGTTTAGGGAGTCGACTTCATTATACTGATTACTTTCTTCAATATTAGTTTCTTCCGTTAATACCACAGTATTTTGCTCACTGGATCTACTTTCGCTTCTGAGACTGTTAGTACTCAAAGTACGTACAGGTATTTTGGATGCTCGTGATGGTTTAGGACTTGTTTCTTGTGAATTGATTGCTGATTGCTCTGATGAAATACCGTTAACCGTATGGTCTTCTGATTCGACTGACTCTAACGCGTTCTCCAATCTAGTGTCCTGCAAGACTTCCATCGTTTGTATGTTATCAGTTGCTGGGTCGCTGTTATAGTTGGTAACGTTTACACTTTCATTTATTTCTGTTTGGACTTCATTATTTACTTCAACTTCTAAGGTTTGAATGTTGTCAGTTGCTTGCTTGCTATTATAGTTGGTAACGTTTACACTTTTATTTGTTGCGGTTTCGACTTCATCATGTACTTCTACTGTTTCATTTTCACGCATATCTAAATCTGATGATGGAGGTATTTGTGTCGGCTTCAAGTCACTTACCAGCTTATTCGCCATTGACTTTTCTGGGCTATCTGCTATTACTTCCTGATTTTTCTCTGTAGCTTTTTGATTAGTTTCATTCGAGTCTTTTACTCTTCTTTGTTCTCTTAAAGCTCTTGACTTTCTATCCTGCCTCTGCACGTTTCTTGGCAAATTCGATTTTCGGTTTCGTCGGCTTGTTGTTTTACTTGTACTTGGACGTTCGTCCAGAGCCTCAACTGCATTTGTTGGTGTTACGCTCTCTGCTTTTTCCAAATGTTCTGTGATCAGTTCAGCAGTCGAACTGCCTGCTTCGACCACAGTGTTCACAGTTGGCTGTTCTTGCATTGTTTCTTGCTCAATATTAGTCGCTACGTCATTATTTACAACTTCTGCATCTAATGGGACATCATTGTTGGCCTTCTGATGACTTATACCAGTTTCAATTTTTTGCTCTGTTAGCGTAGAGTCGACGTTTTCAATATTAACTAAATTATGCGAATTTAGCGTTTCCTTGATGTTTTCCGGCTCAACTTGTTGGACATTGGCTTCTGCTGACGGTGATTTGACTTGCATTTGGTTTTCATTGTCTGATTCTTCTAGGGATTCATATTCTTCCGCCTCTTGCTGATGCTCTTTTACCGCTTCCACCGGTTTTGTTAGCTTGGGCGCAATATATGATTTATATATAATTTTCTCAGCATTTTCAAGCGTATTAGGTTCCCACTCAACTTCATGGTCTGCTGATGAACCTCTGTCGAATTCAAGTTTAAAATTGGCTATTTCAGTGGCATATATAAACTCAGGTGGTATTTCCTCTCTCATTGAAGCTTCTTTAATATTAGGTTTTATAACTTCTTCCATTATAAAAACAGCTGGATCAACTGGTGTTGGTTCTCGAGGCGGCTCTTGAGGTGGTGCAGTTGTTACCGCTGTCTGAGGTGATTCGTTAGCTGCTGCGTTTTCTTCGGGTTTTTCCATGAGTTCTTGTTCGACTTGTTGTACCAGATTTGGTACAATCTCCTGAATGTGTTGCCATACAAAATTTTTAACATCTGCCGCCGTTTTTTCGCTCTCATCACTTGATTTTTGTTGAGACTTTGATGTTAAGATGGGACTTTTTGTCATAATGCGCATTACTTCAGGGTCTGTATCAAAATCTACATCATTGCGTCCTTTAAAATTGTCAAGCATACTCTCAATGGAACGCAATACCTCTTGATTCTGTTTGGCCTGATTCTGTTCCATGCTGCCAATAAGTAATTCAAGGTTTTTGAGTGTACCATCTTCCAATTGATATGGGCTAGGTGTATTATATGTCGATTTGTTCGGTGTATCTGAATGCGTGGATATGAGATTACTGCGACTGTCATGGTACGAATCGAATGGTGTAAGTGAAGCAGCAATATTATATTCATTTGTACCAGACGCGTTTGGTGTTTGTAAGCAGTCCAATGCATGCGTGTTTAAAAAGTCATGGATATCTACAGTGACAAACAAAAGAGATGACAATTTTAGCGTGCTAATGCTTGATGTTAACAGCACGACCAACTAACCCGACTTCATTTGCGTAGGACTGGGATCAGCTGTAAATGGCGTTGCCGATTGAGCCACACTTGGACCACTTTCATTTTCTACGCCACCAGGCGAGCCCCAAATGCGCATGAGGAACGGCTTCAATTGTGTGCGATTCAATTCCAGCAACGCTTGTTCCACATTGCCACTGTGAGCTGTTAGGGCATTTACAATATCTTCCCGAATAAAGTTGCCCTTGGCCTGGAGCTCACGAAATTTACGTTGGCGTTGTTCTATGCACTCGGACACTGCCTGCCAGACATTGCCACTCGAAGAGCGTAATGCTTCACGTGCTTCGGTTTGCGATATGGTGCCAATTGTATTCTCTGCACGCTCTTGTCCATACTTCGTTGCAAGACTTTGCACAGTCTGTATGAGCTTGTGCCAGTTCTCACGCAACCATTGTATGGGATGTGTGTCCGGGCCGCAATATTTGAGTGCTGCTTGTAGTTCTTCAACAGTGAACTTGTAAAGTTCAAGTTCTTTAAGTATAAAATGTAATTCCGTTTCGGGATCACGCGTTGGTCTGGGTTCGTAACTGAGACTATCAACGGGAAAACCAAAGGGAGAAGCTTGTTGGTGCTGCAATGAAGAGTGTTAATTAAATCATCAGAAGTGTCTGACTTGTTTTGTAGGCTTACATGTTGTAAAGACTTCAAGTCAGTAATTAGGCTAGGACGTCTTGTTGCAACATTTGAATTGTGGTAGTCCAAACCATAGCCGTCGGGAAAGCGTAAATCGTTCGAACTGCGGTAACGTTCGTTTTCTTGTGGCAACTGTGAGTAACTCCTATAGTAGGGTGATCTGCGTTCCAATTTCGGTGTCTCTGGCGACATGTAGCGCTGTAACATTTAGATTTGTTTATAGTAAAGTTTCAATAAGACGATAATCCTTCACTCACGTCCTGTTCTAATTGCGAATTTGTTGCTTGCTCAATCAGTTCCTCTTGACCAAATGGCAAAGTATCGTAAGTCTGGAGAAATATTATATATGAGTATATGTAGACAGTGTGTGTTTGGATTTTGCATACTTGAGTTGAAATACTTTGTGGCGGCGGAGAGGTACCGATTTCACGTGCTTGTCTTGGTTCCACTTCGGCATGCTTTTGACTTGCTTCGTGTATTTCACGCACTGGTGAATTACCGCAAGCGGTGGAAACTTTCTGTGACTTCTTAAGCACTTGATCTGCCTGTGCTTGTATGCTCTCATCCAATGTAGTCCAGATATTCTCCACAGATTCTAGACACACAAGAGAACCAAATTAGCCGTGGGATTATAGTTATTGATTTGTTTTTTTAGGTAGGTACCAAGCTTGTGCTTTAGTTCGAGTGTATGGGTTTCTGAAGTAGCCCACAATTAAAACGCAAAAAGTTTTGGGTTTTAGTGCAACAAAAGGTTTTCTTGTATTTCATTAAATGCGTTAATCGTGTTTACATAAAAATATAATGTAATTATAGAGCATTGAAACAGACAGTAAGTCGGAGTTGATTAGTCTTTGGTATCGGTTTCGTAATTGAACTAGGCCTTGGTACCTTCGAAAAATGAGATTTTCTTTTTAATCCTACCTTTGATTGTTAAACCCTTTGCTAACGAAGAGTTATCAGATTCGCATTCGGATGCGGATAGCTTAAGCTTGGACATAGGAGCTGTTATTGGTACTTGGGTTTTCTTCGCGGTGCTTGTGTTCGTTGTACCATTTGTGAGAACTGCTGTCGACGATGTCTTCGTCTTGGTTGATGCCTGGTGTGTGCTTGTGGACGTGCTGGTGCCATTAGTGCTAGTAGTGCTACTCAAAGTTTGCTGTTTAGGCTTAGCTACTTTGTTTTGAGCCTTCACCGATTCGACAGGTTTCGGCTTCTCTGTTGTCGACTTTTGGGGCTCTTTATTGGGTACTGCTGCTTGTTTGCTTTTGGGTTTCTCTGGTGGCTTACTTGGCGTCTTACAGCATATTGAGCAAATTTTAATATTTGGTTCATTAACAAACGTACAGAATTCGCATTCCCATTCATAATCAGGCGTTGAGGGTGGTGGTCCAAGTTGCTCGGCCTCTTCATCGATTTCAGCTTCATTTGTGTCAGCAGTCGTTTGTTCAGTGACAGACCCTGGCACTGCTTCCTCTTCTTCTTCTGCCACCTCTTCTTCTACATCTTCCTCACTTTCGCCGGCTTCGCTTGCTACCACTTCCTCCTCCTCAACCTCCGACTCATAGACCGCTTGTGTCACTGGTTTCTTAGTCTCAACTTTCTCTGCGACAGGTTTTACTGTCTGTACAACGTGACCTGCTTGCACCTCCGTGGACTTTTTCTCCACTTGAGGCTTTCGTTTCGCCGTTTTCTGTATTTGCTTCTGTTTGGCTTGCTCCTCTTCTAGTTTTTGTTGTATTTTAGCCTGAACGAGTGCTTTTGTGCCCGAACCCTCCGAATCGAGATCCGAGTATATGCGACTTGTCTTCGCTGGTGTACTAAATCCAGATTCACTGCGCTTAAGCGTCCCTGAATCACGTCTATCTGGCAGCCACTCGCTTTGTACACTCTTTGCAATCGAGCCACGACGATCGCGCATTTTGTGACGACCACGTGAATGGTTCAGCTCACCATCTTCATCGTTCAGCAGCTGGGAGGCACTCGAAAGACGACGCTGTCGTGGTGGCTGATGGTGATGATTATGCGAATGATGTGTGCGTGAAGCGCTTGTCAAGGCCGAACGATTGGAGATCATTGAACGACGATCATCCTGATCGGAATCCTCGTCATCGGTGAGCTCATCATCCGCATAAGTGCTACGTTTCCGGCGCATCGTAACTGATTTGCGGCTGGGTGTGGGTGAACCAAAACCACGTACTGAACCGGCGCGTGAGGCTGCACGTGAAGCGGCCGCCGACGGTGGCATGCCCATTAGGCCTATAAATTCAAAATCAGATTATTGCGACGCGTGCAGTGAAAATTATAATTGCCAAATACCTGGCTGCATGATAGGCATGCCGTTACCATAACTGTATGGATACATGTTAGGCATCATGCCACGTTGAGTCATGAAGACTGGCGGCGGATACTGGCCTCCCTGCTGGTGCTGCAACAAATAACCAGGTCCGACATTTAATGACAGATTCGAATGATTGAATTGCTGCTGTGAGCCAAACTGTTGTGCCCACTCATCGGGATGCATGCTGTGGTGTGGTGCATGATGGTGTTGTTGAGGCCAAGCTTGGCCTGGATGACTGCTGCAGTTTGCGCAATTGAGTTGTGCCATGGACTGTGCCTGCGTGTAAGAAATGCGTGAGTAAAAGAGAAAGCAGAAAGCAGAAAAGAAAGAAGAAGTAGCCCACCTGTTGCATGCGCTGCGTTTGTAGCCAGCCATTGCTCAATTCACCCGGATTTGTTGGTCTTCGTGGCATTGTATTCAAATTGAACACGGATGTGCTCATATTGCGATTACCCACGAGTCCAGCGTTACGCTGTTGCTGCTGTCTTTGCTGCTGTGCCTGCTGACGTTGAAACAACATGGCATTGAAATGGTGTGTTGGATCATCGGTAAGATCAAAGTGTGATGAATTCAAACCAGATGACATGCTGCCAGAACGAAAATGTGATGGTGATGGTGAAATGTTTGACCAATGATCGAACGCTGGCAATTGCTATTAGACATCACATTACACCACAGCACAGCACAGCACAACATATCACACACGATACACGACATCAAATAATGCGGGAGGTAATAGGGTAGATGATAAAGTAAATAGAGAAAGAGAGAGATTGATGATAGTTTGACATGAACAAACATGTATGACTGTTAGGCTGTCGATGCTTAAGCGCGGCTGTAAAGTTACCTGATCCGTCACAGAACCACTGCGCTCACGTTCCTGCTCCTCCTTTTGCTGACGATAGCGTTGTTGCAATATAGCCATGCGATCCAATGTTGCACTCGCTTTGGTCTTGATCTTTTCCAGCTGCACTGACGGCGGCCGTTGTATGTTGTCAAAGGCCGATTTTGGTGTCGTGGAACGTGATGAGGTGCCACACTCACTCGGCGTCTGCGGCGTTTTTGGTGTTTCGGGTAACGGACGATTGTTCATGGATAAGCTCATGCCACGCTTCAGCGAACCGACACGTTCTTGCCAGCCCGAAGTGCCGTTACTTAGCTTCAGTGAGGGCGTCGGCGATGGCGGCGGTATCAGCGCTGGATTAATCTGTGTGCGATTGAAGTTAAAGTACGTGTGGCGTGCAAGAGTCAAAATGAATAATTTTGTTTTTGGTTTTTGGTTACAGGCAGCATATACTTTTATTTATTGAATATATAATAGAAAATTCTGTATAAAAAGGTAGCAATATGCAAAATCAATTAGAATTAAAGCGTTCGAAATAATAATATTTGATATTAATTACAGAAAACGCAAAGAATAAACCAAGTTTAACGCAGACATTACTTTTGGAGTTTTTGGTTTGAGTTTTTTTTTTTGTTTTGGAATCGGTTTAAGAAATCGTGCAGTGGCGTACCTGTTCCTTGCGTTGCATGAACGGCGTTAGCAGGCCACGTTTGCTACGACGTGGTGGCGCCACAGGTGGCGCGGGACCGGGCTGACCGGGTAGCGCTTTGGGCGGTATAGGCGGCGTGCCTAGTTCCACAGCCTGTAAAAGTTTCGGTTTTAATTATAATTTATTTGCGTCTCAAATTGTTTCTAACATACCTTGCGCACGTGATTCTTGCGTTTAGGATGCTTGTGAAACATGTCATCGCAAGAGGCACAGAAAATTTGACCAGCGCATTCGGTGCAGGTGACCCAGGGATTGTGCGAGCCACAAAGCGTGCATTTCAATTTGTTGTCTATGAAGTGTACAAGGTAAAGTAAAAAATTTGTTTGCTCATTTGTTTAAAGGCAACTGAAATTATTACCCGGCGTCTTATTCCTACTTGCATTCGCCTTTAGCGGCTCATTTGAATACTGTTGGCCAGAAAATTCGATAACTTCATAGTCGGGCTCCGGTTGATTCTTCACTTTCGGCGGCAGTGTTGGCGCTTTGGGCATGGTGCCATTTGTGGTCGCCGCATTGCCATTGACAGGCGGCGGTGGCGGTGTTGGTCCAATGCGATCATGCGTCTCATGCTGTGTGTATGGAAAACAGTTTAAGCAAAATGTAGCTACAAGCAAATTTTGTTATCTTTACTTACCACCCATTTGGGCATTGTGCGCGGATTCTTGCTCAGCAGTTTAGGCGTCGTCATTGTCGTTGTACTTATCGTTGCCTAATAGCGTTAAACAATACTTTATAATTTAGTCAACTGGCCCTACATAAAATAACAGGTTTGAAGTGTTTTTGCATTTAAGAAATATTAAATATTTTAATTTGAGTTAAGCAAGTCAGCGAGAAATTATGTAAATTTTATAATTAACGCTTCAGCACGTATTTGAAAAATGTACATCGGCATAAAAATAGCATCAACGAACTCACCTAATTCGATGGCGCATTCATAACCCAACAACTTTCTTAATGCACTCGCTCATAATATTTTACTGCATTATTAAGTCAAGCAAAGGAGATGCAAAATATTTTCTGAATATAGAACAAGCCATAAAGCAGAAAATCTACGCTAGTGAGTAACAGAATTGATTTAAAATTAGAATATATTGTTTTTTTTTTCAGTATTTTAATTGAGTATAAATTCAGTGCACTCGTGCAATTTTCCTTAATGAATACTTTAATGCAAATTTTTTTCTTTCGAAATGACGAAAGATTTCATTCGATGGCAAATCATTAAAGCTGTATTGGGTCATGGAAATAATTTATTACATGTGAGAAAAATGCTGGAAAACTTAAATAAGTACTGGTGATTTTAGGATACTAACAGAAAAATCTTACTTGAGGAAACCATATTAAATGTGTGTGTTTTTTTTACTTTTTATTTTGGAAGAATTTAAAATTTGTTATAAACTTTGAAAAATCTATAAATTTCGAAATGAAGAAAAATTATTAAATAATTATAGTTATGCTTTATTTGCCATAAAATTTACAAAAAATTGCTTAAAGCTAGCTTGAAAAATAAGTGAGTCAGAGTTTAGATTAATTTTCTTTACAACTGAGAAGTGAAACTTACGTAATTACAGAGTTTTTATTATGTTAACTTAATATTAAATGATAAGGAAAAGAGGCAAAGAAAAAAAACCTTAAACATGACTAGGAACTTATGAACTAATTTACTGGTACTAATTATTAAATTGTAAATTTTACAAGTAACTCACAATAAGTCAAAATTGTTATTCCTTGTCTTTCTATATACACAAATGTGTATTTATTTATGTCCTCTTTTTTTTTTTTGCTTATTTATTTTGAGAAGAGCTAATTACCAACCATTGAACACTATTGACAACTCGCCATGATAAATACTGAGAGTAGAGAGAGATATATTTTCATCACACACATTTGTCTGATTAAAATGAGTAACATTTGTCGCTCATGTGTGCAAAATTTCGCTCATTAAATTGAATCAGTATGCTTATAAATTGTCTTGTTTTAATTTCCCACCCATTTTTTGTGTATCTTTGTGCTTACACAGACATATATACATATATGTATATTTTTTTTGGCAACCGGCAATCTTACATGCAATATAGTAGGTCACTTGTCCAGTCGCGCACATTTTCTCATATTTGCGCAGACAAAAGTTCATTTACCGCAAAATGCATAACGCGGTTGCTTGTAGATACATAGATACATATATCGTAGATATATATTGAGTGGATATATTGAGTAAGTATTATATTTGATTTGTCAGCTCGTGTCTCTGACGCGCACACGCGTTTGCTTGCGCTCCATTGATGCGATGCGTTCATCGCTTACGTGCATAATATTATGCCACGACCGGCACATGACGCGTATACGTAATAAATTCGTTACGCTTGTTGTTGTTGTTGGGCATATACGCTCGAAACTTTATTTTTAACGCATTTATGATTTCCTTAGGGAGACGCATATACCAGGAATGTTTATTTATAAACTCAAGAAAACATAGCAAAATATGTCAACGTATTTCTTTATATCTTTTTTTCCGTATTTTACAACTTGCGACGCATTACAGCGCCAAGATACATTTTTTGCTTGTTTTAATGTTTCTTTTTCTGCTCTTTTACAATATCTTCATGACGCACACAAACGTACACAAACACACACACACACAAACACACACATTGAGCGAGCGATTTATATCTTTATGAAGCGCAACGCAGCCCAGGGCGACGACAAAATCTTGTGTTATTTTTAAAAAGCGTATAAAAACTATTTTTAAAACATTTTCTTTGCCTTTGCGTTCAGTTTTGCAGTTAAATGTTGTAAATATTTGCTTTTTCTTTTGTTAAGATTTTTAATAACTGCGCAGGTTTTGTAATATTTGCAAAACGGCGTAAAGTTCTTCAAAACAAGAAAAAAAAACTAACTTCTTTATGACTTTTTACATATTCAAAGTATTAACTGTGTTTCTTTTTTTACACTTAGCTTAGTTGCAACAACACTTCAAACCTCTTTGTTTCGCTTTGCACAAGTGCGTTTGCGTGCAATTGTCCGAAGTTCTTGACTTTTCCGGTTTCAAAATGACGAAATTCACTTACATAACCAACGCTGCGCGTACTTGTATCAACTGAAAATGTTGAAAATGTATTCGGCGTGCGAACAAATGTCGTCTGATATGAAAATTGTGCTGTATTTTTTTTTTTTGTTTTTTTGTTCTTGCTTTCGGTGTCTCGATCGGTCGTTCTTGGGCTTGTACTCGTTCGTCGATCGTCTCCTTACAAACTGAAACTGAAATTGTGTGCACAAAATTTACCGCACATTAGTCGCCATTCAACATTTGTTGTGCCTCTTTTTTTTTGTTTTTGTTTTTGTTTTTCTTTTCAGCATCATAGTTTCTCTCACGCTCTGCTCAAGCGAAAGTTTTCCCTCATTTTTATTTCGATCTACAATATTTGAGCGCACGGCTCGTGCTGACACATCGCGTTTGTCGCACGTTTGTCTTTCAGGCCATTCGTATGTTATTTGCGGCGCTGCTGCTTCTTTTATTGGCCACTTTTCTGTGCTCGACAGATACAAAGCGTCAGGCATGTTGAAAGCTTTCTAGTGGCAAGCAATTCTCACATGGCGTTTCGCGTCTGTATTGAAGTGAAATTGTTGTTAAACAAATGGTTTTCCGTAACTTGCAAGCCGTTTCTATTGATACATATATATTTTTTGTTTGTAAATAATATTTAAACAAAGCGTTTTGTGAGAGTTGCGCTGGCAACCGCAAATACTTAATGCTCAGCATGATCGTGCCAAACCTAAGAGCGTTGACGTGTGAGTACGCGATAATCTATAAATACAACCACAGTTTCCTCATTTAGCGGTGACAATTTTCATGCCAGAATTAAGCATATCAAGGTGGGATTACTGAAAGAATCCATTAGGCAACAAAAGTGAAAATGTTTCGCATAAAATTTTCAAATATTGACAATGATTTCCCAAAGTGAATTTAAGTATTATTGACGTCATTTGTGCGCTTAAATAAACAAATTAGTGAAAGTCGGCTGCTGCCATAAGGCAAATTTATATTATAACGACTTTAGTAATTTTCAGATTTCAGGAAGACTTTAAAATTTTTAAAGATCTTGTAATATTTCTTAAATATTGTTTATCTAAATTCTGAACTAAAAATATTTGTAAGCTTTCAACAAACTTTTCATGCCCAACTTTTGTTTACTTGTGCTCTGACCTTGTGTTGCCTGCAGTCATTGTAATCTGATTCAATCAACAACGTATCTTTGATTGATTTTAGCCCCAAACCTTTGAACGTGTATAGAATTACATTCACTTTAACAAACATTATACTTTTACCACAAATCTATTTGCAATGTTGGGCACCAGATTGTCTGCACTTACAGTTGAACACACTCAAGCAGCAATTGACCTTCACCGCTTGCGTTATTTATGAAATTTTTACCTTCAACAATGTAATTAATAATTTCTGTGTTTGCAACACAACAAGAAATCAAAACTTTCCACTGCGAACTTGAACTACTTAGTTCGAGGAAAATACGCTTTAATTAGTCATAACTTTTGGGTATGCTTTTTTTATGTTTGTGTTGTGCTCTCGAAGTGAAAAGATAAAATTATGTTATTAAAAAGTTGTTAAAAGTGTGCGCGCACAGTCGAAATTTCTATAAAAATATCAACAGTTCGCACACCTGGCAGTCGCCTTCTTGTTCAAGCCGCCGTGGGTGGTTCAAGTACAAGGCAAAAACAACTGTTACGCTCAACATTTGTGAGCTAAATTTTTAATATGAAACAAAGTTTTTCGATAAATATTTGTATAAGTTGTATACATACATGGTACTCGCGTCAGCACCTCATGTGGTATGAGTAATATCAAAAATAGTTGCCGTGCATGTTTAATTTATTTGCATAGTACGTCAATACTTTGCTCTATGAATAAGTAATAATTGACGGCATATTCAAAATAATTGCGCTGGCACTAAGTTTAGCTTAGCGTGTGAGTTGTGACGCTCATTAATGTCGGTAGCTCGCTTTGATTGGAAAACGTTATAAAAGCATATGAAGTATGGTGGATCATTATATGCTTCATACTACAATTGCTTGATGACTGTACTGAGAAAATGTTGCACTATTAAGAGTTGAACAGGCTTAAGCTTATGACTGTATAAGTCTTAATTATATACATGATTTTATTAAAACAACAGTTTTTTATTTATTTTTATAGAAAATCATTAAAAGAAAAGTTTTCCATACTTTTGATTATTTTAGTAATCTACCCATCACATAATCACTCCGCTCTAATTGCCGTGCTTATCACCCACTCGTTATGTATCTTATGTGCCCAAAGCAGACTTGTCAATATATAAATTGTATCAAACAAAAAAAAAAAAATAGAAGAAAAGTGAAAAAATCACGGCGCGTTTTTATTAGCTTTTAATGGTTTTCGAAATCTTTCAACAACAATTACAACAACAACATTCAAACGAATAAAAACAAACAATAAATAAACTGAAAAAAGTCGAGAGCTTTTGTACAGAGAACGACATTGAACAGCTGTTTGGCTATAAACAAAAAATGCCGGTAAAAACAGCTTTTCCATATGAGATACTTTTTTCCGTGCTAAGCGAAAAGCTCATTTTGCCGCTCTGCGCTGGCAAACGTTGCATGACACGCGCAAACCATTGCAGGCAGTGAAGGCGCTTGGCACGCAGGCGAGTGCACGAGTGCCAGCAAAGAAAAAATACCTTTAAAAATTTCACATTTTCTGCAAAAAGTCAAAATGTAAAAATTTTAATTTACGAAAATTAAACAAAAAAAAAACACAAAATTACTTTAATAAAAAAACTAATAGAAAAAGTGCCTTGCAAAGCATTGCGAATGTTTTTTAAGTAACTTCTTTTATGAAGTTTGTTAATTTGTCAATAGAAAAATTGTTAAAAAAAAAGAAAAATATTATTTTAAATTATGCCAAGTCAAAGTGCATTAAAAATAAACACTCAAGCGGCTTAGTTTGTTAAAAATATGTTACGGAAGACATCGACCGATTGCGAGCGAGATCAAAGCAAAGCAGCAAATGAAAAATCAATATTAACGACTGCGGCAGTGGCAGTGGCAGTGGCACTGACAGTGACAGTTAAGGCAGTTGAGGCAGCAAACGTCAACAGTCGCAACGAAAGTCAACTGGCTGTGTTTGTAGAAGACAAAGCCGTGCAAGCAGAAGTGGTGGCGAAAAGCAACGCATTGCCAATATAGGCCCATGAGTGAAGCCTACTTCAGCAATAAGCTAGCGATGGCATATTTGTTCTAAGTGCCACTTGTCACAGTTTTGCTGCGGCATATCAAATAATATTTAAATCGAATCAAAAATCGTAGCTCAGCATAATGGTGGATGCCAAGCCGGCTGTGGCGCATGCAACCGGCTCCAATGTGCCGCCAAATCATGGCAATAGTAATAATACTTTCGCTGGCGAACGTTCCAAAATCAAGCTCTTCATGGGTCGTACGCCCAGTATTGGCGTACTCAAGTCGAAATTCCTAACGGTGCTTGGCAATAGCAACGAATTGCTCAATGGGATTTCAAATAAGGTGAGTGCATCTGTGTGCATCTGTGTGTGTGTGTGTGTGTGTGTGTTGGCCTTGTCCAGTGTTTGGCTATAATGCTACCCCCAATTTGTTGATGCTTGTGCTTGCATCATAGCTGTGGTCACTGCTGCTGCTGTTGCGCAGGTGTCGGCATGGGGGCGGGGCTCGTCTATACAAAGGGTGTGTGTGTATTTGTCTGTCTGTCTGTCTGAGCATCTGTTTGTCTTTGCGGCTATTGTGCTACGCATTATTTGCCCAGGCTTATGCCTATTTTATTGCTGCACTCGATTGACCTTCAATTGCAGCATTTTAGGCGCATTTCATTTCCGTTGCTGTCGCTTTGTCTTTATAGTTTTTGTTGTCTGTGCTTTCCGTTTGTCCTTTTTTCTTTTTATATATTTTGCGTACTTGACTTGTCAACGTTATTGTTTTTTTTCTTTTCGTGAGTTGAAGGTTGTTTTGGCAACCTTGATCGACCATTTAATTATGTTGAAATGTTTCGGCGTACTTTGTCTTTAGCGCGCGCTTGATGAAGACTTAAAAGTAGCAGAAATAACAAGAAAGACCATGAGAATGTTCAATTCTATAAACGAAATTCTTTCTATTTCCTGTACAAACAGTTAACACTCAGCACAAGTTCCAGCGACTCGGATTACTGTGATGACGATGATGAGGATTTGCCCAAGTGTAAGTTCGAAACAAATTCAAGTGCTTCAAATTGATTTTGAAACTATTTACAATATCCAACAGTTGATGAGACAATTGACTATACTAAAATCGACTTTGAGGCACGACGCGTCAAGGCAAGACGTGCTCATGAGGAGATCATATCTGGCCGCTATAGGCATCCAAATCTGGCGCCACGTAAGTACTTATTGCAATGCCAAACGAACGTTTAGTCAATGCGCTCTTTGTTAGGCCCACGCCTGGAGAATATGCGTTCGAAGTTGCATAGCAACAAAGCTTTACGCTCATCCTCATCGTCTTCCTCGTCGAGCAGCAGCGATTCATCATCTTCCATATCATTGCCGGATCAGAATGCCGCCGGCATTGACCGCTCACATTTGAGCAGCACAACACGCTCGAATTCGATTGAGTCACGTCACTCTGGCGGCTATGAACGCAATCGTGCTATTGCCGGCGCAAGACGCAGCGAAGTGGATATGCAAAAAGATATCCTGCGTACCGGCGAATTGCTTAGTCCTTGCGTTGAGACACCGCACATCGATGTGCAACCGCCTTCGGATCGTGAGTATGCACGTCAGATTTGGGGTGTGCCACAGGCCGCAGCCGGCGTCACGCAGCCGGGCGTCATGGCGCAGTCGTCCGGCCTGAATACCTCAGCGAATTCAATGCGTGTGCCGGCGCGTAGTCGCACCTCGAACAGCAGCACGCTTACGAGCCTGCGTGACGATCCCGATGTGCAGATTAGTCCTAGCGTTGAGTCCACAGATTGGCGTAATTTCATACGCTCCGAATCACAGAATTCCGTGCCTTCGTGGGCCTCGTCGATAAGCCTAGATTGTCGTGCCGGCGAGGAGCCCGTCAAGGAGTTTATGAAGCATTTCACGGATATGCTTTTCAACAACACAGCGGCGATTGATCTCGAGCTGAAGTCAGAGTTTGGCATCATGGTGCGCTTGGAGATTGGTCGCCAGTGGTTCACGCGTTTTCTCATCGAGCAGAAGATCAAATCGAAGCGTGTGAATGAGTTGACTTTTCACTCCTTAGTGCAGTTCTTCTCACTTGTGCTGTTCGAATGTGGCGAATGTGAGGACTTTGCGCCGGCAGCGATTATTATGAATCTGTGCTTTTTATTATACCGCGAAAGTAAGTGAAATTGTTATTTCTTTAGACATATCTAAATACTTGCATTGCAGTTGAAGTACCTGGCTGCGATCCTTATCGCGAGTATCTGTTCATCTTTATGCGTCAGCAGCCAACTTGGCTTGTCTTGCGCTTCTGGAATGCCGCCTGCCTCGATGCCATGCAAATGGAGCGTGAACATCGTCTCAGTGCGCGGCTCAAGCGCGCCGAGAAGCGTCAGCAACGCAAGAAGGCCAAGGAAGCTGCCTTCGGCGGCGATGATGTGCTGCCCAAGCGGCGTCCAAGCGTGGATGCCGACAAGCTGCTGCGTAAGCCCGCAGATTCCTCATCAAGCTCTTCGCAACACAGCAATGCCTTGGCGGTGCGCTCAAACGCAGTTGTCAAGTCACGTTCAACGGTTGCTGCAGGAAGTGCGCAGGCGCCAACAGCTGAGCTAACTAAGGAACAGGAAGATATCGCATTTCGGCAATTAGGGTAAGCCACATTAAGCTGTTGTTCAGATGCTCTCATAGATAAGTTCATTTGCAGTGCCTTTACTTGCAACATCCACTCACTGGGCGTACCACAGAGTTTGTGCATGGAGTTCTTGAAGAAACAAGTCATCAGTCTTAATCTGCCCAAAGGTATTTAATAATTTAGAGTGCGTAAACTGAATGAGATACTAATATACGTCCTTTATAGACAAATCAAAGCTTATCAGGGATAATGTGCACCGCATGTATCACGAGACGGAGCTCTGGGGCGCCAAGGATACCTGAGTCACTTAAAATTGTTGGCAAAGCAAATCCATTAAGGTGTGTACCAAAAATCCAAGATCTTTGCAGGCTTCTCTTTAAGTTCATCTATTTTTTCAGTGCATACAAATTAACCTCTATTTTCAACTTTAGCCCACAAAAATCGCGTTTCAAATCTTTAAAAAGAAAACAAATATTATTATTAGCAAATACAAATTTAACTCTAATATTTTTAGCTAAAAACGTTTAAAGCAAGAAACTATTTCTTTCAACTAATCAAATTGAATCACTCGAAAGGCAAGAAAAGGCAAAGCAACTCTTAAAAACCAAACACATTTTTACTCGTCGTCGTTGAATATTCAAATTCGAAATTTATAAACTGTAAGCGTTAAAAATTACCAAAAAAGAAAAACAAAGAAAACACAAAACAACATTTTCAAGCAATTTAATATCTTAATAGAATTGTGATAAATATAAAATATTTTGTGATTACTTTATATCATTAAGTTTAGCAAATGAAAGAGCAGGAGCGTGGCTGAGAGTGCAGTAAATTTCACACATATTTCAATACTAATCAAATTGTTGAAAATTTATTACAAATAAATGATATTACAAATTGTGGGAGGTTTTTGTTTTGGTGGTCATCGAATAAATTTAAAATACGCATACGCCGCTTATACCGATAACGTTGGTGGAAAAATAGTTCTTGAAGACATGAACATTGATTGTAATGCTACTCGTTATTTGGTCATGTGCTTGAGAGAGTTGGTCGTGGCCATTACGTAGAGTGCTGCAGAAGTAAGCCTAAGTGCATGCTACACTTTATTTTTCAATTGAATTGAGGGTTATTCATTTACGAACTTTACACCTATTGAATTAGCCCATGTTTCGCTTGTTTCAACAAACACATTCGGCAATATGATGTTGTGTGGAGATGCGTTTATTGTGTATTTGATGCCTTGGCTGCTTTTCGTGACAACTACACTTTATATAAGCAGTACTGTACAATTTATGCAACATTCGACTTATGAACTTTCATTTACTTATTATTAATTAATAATTTATTTTGTGCTTTTTGCTTATAGATGCATACCATTTTCTTTGTTGCAAATTTGTGGAAATTTAGCGAATAAGAATTTCTGCTTGTTTTGTGGAGGAAAAAAAAACTTCTTTGTTGCGCTACAGTATGCATTTGTGAATTAGCTCTTGCTTTTTGTTCTCTGACTAGTCGTTGTCCATTTATTAACGCAGTGCTGTAGCGCATCAGCTTATCATCAATAGTCAACAGCATCTCGATAAAGAGAGTACCCAACTTAATTTTTCATCTTCTGTCATCGCCCAAAACAAAAACATACATTTTTCTTTCGATATCCCACAAGCGCTAATGTGGAAATCAAATATTTGATTATTGTTTTTCATTTTATTTTACATTTTACATAAATACAGCTAATTACACAAAATGACGACAAAATAATTAAAAATAAAAAATAAACAAAACAAAATTGTAAAATTAAAATTTAATTAATAATAATAAATTACAGCAAAGTCAAGCCAAGCTATAACGAAAACATTATCAAATAGTAACGTAATGATTTCTTTCCATCAAAAGTAATTTTTCTTCAACACGGTTCTGTTTACGATTAACAACAAATTTTTGCACTTTTCAGTTTCTTTCCACAGGTTAAAAACTTTTAAATTATATACAGCGATCGGTTGCACGAATTTGCACATTTTACTTTATTTTATTTTTGTTGTTTGTAAATTTTTTTTTACTTTAATAAATTAGAAAATAGCATACTCGTATCTTAAACTTGACGTTAAACCGACAGAGATAATTTATAGATCGGTTTGTGGCTTCGGTTGGCGGCACCTCTTTAGATATTCAGATACTTTACATGATGAACACACGGTCGTGCATGTATCGTGCCTTTCAATTGAGTTGAGTTGAGTTTGTTTTGAATTTAGTGTAGTTTAGGGACAGTATTTTCAACTTCTAACGCTTCATAGAATGCAATAATTTCGGCTTTAGTACTGTGTTTGGTTGTGGTTGTGTGTTGGTGTACACTTAATCACTGTCGACCAACAATTGGAAAGTGACCGAACCCATGCGATCACGATTACTGCCACTGTAGACAATATTCTTGGCCCAGGCGCGGCACTCAACATCTATCATCGTGTTCAATGGCACATTGCGGAACTGCACGGCGACAAGCGGACTCAGATAACCTTCTTGCTTGAGGTAGGGATAATAGTAGGCCGGGAAACCCTGACTAGGATAGTATTCAACATTGTCGAAGTTTTCCTTGTCCTTGCTTAAGGTGCCATTGCAGCTGACCCAGATTTTTTGGCGCTGCAGAGAAATAGGATATGATATGTCAACAACGAATTAAAACAACAACAACTGCAAGACATAATACCTCCAATTGATCGGTCTCATTAATGCGCTGTTTGAGCGTCGGTGGCATATCTAGTGGCAGATCTTTAAGGTTATCGTAATACTGTGGCTTCCAGCCATAGATCTTATTTAGCTTAAGGAAAATGCAAGGTTGATGTGACTTGTAGCCGTAATTCTTCGCTGGCGAACAATCGCCAAAGCCATTGATATCGACAATGCAGACATCTTTGGGATTGTGTGTCTGATTGAAGCCACAATGTTTCACTTTGCGACCGACAGTGTTGTTGTAATCTGTAAGGAGTATAACATTAAAATAATTACAATAATTAAACTAATTGCATTACTTCTCACTTACCTTTCATAAAATCATTCAACAACTCAATCCAATACTCGCTCTCCTTCTCTTTGCGTGTATTGAAATTAATGACCGAACCACGTTCGGTTTCTTCGCTTATCGGTCGGAAACCGAGACCAGGATTTGTGCCTATCAGCGAATTTTCCAACTGCCATTTGGGTTGCTCGTCATTCAACGAGGAGAACAGACCTTGCATGCAAATGGCAAACAGTGCGGCGAGTATGATGTAGAAGATTAAATAGAATAAAAACAATTGACCTGTTGAGTAGCAAAGAAGAAGAGCGAAAAAGAGCAAATTAAAGAAATTGGCTTGATGAGTTTGCAGCGCACAAAGCAATCATCATAGACGTTGCATTACGTGTCTATACTGTTGTTGCTGTTGTTGCTGTTGTCTTAATTAATACTTAAATATTTGCGTAAATAACTTATTGACTTAAATTGTTGTATAATGTGCGGTAGTATCTAACGACAGCAAAATGCAGCAAATATCGCGTACGCGAATAGCAACACAAACAAAAATAAAAACAAAAAGAAAAGAAAAATTCATTTTCATTTCATTGTCATTAACATGTCGATTCAGCTACTTTTATTTCTGGTGCTTTGTTTTGTTTTTGTTAGTTATAAAATGTGTGTGTGTGTGTGTGCACGTGTATATCACATGCATGCATATATAGGAGCAGAGCAGTGTAGGGCAGACATTTGCCGTTCAGTTGAGACAACTGAAAACGCATTACTTCGTGCAACAATAATTGACAGAAAGTGTCAGCTCAAATTACCAAACAAATTAAGCGCGCAAACTGTATGAATGACTACAAGTACAGTTACAGATACAAATACAGATACAAATATAGCGAAGTAACCCACCATTTGTCCAAGTCAGTCAAGGTACAGTCTATACATTGCGCTTAAGTACAACTGCTTGTTTATTTCAATGTTCCTTCTTCATCAATTTCACCTTCCTAATGTACGTAGATACATGTATATAAATATATATATTGTATATAGTATAATTATTAAATACATTGAAGCCAGACTGATAATGATTTTGTACGATATGTTGTTGTTGCTTGTTGTTGGTTGTTGTTGCCAAGCGCGCTAAGCAATTAAAAATGTTCGCACAAGGAAATAACTTTGGCAATGTACTTATTTATTTCAATATAACAGACAATGCGTTTCATTGGGCCACCCACAGGCCAAAATGGCAAATGAAGACGCCAACAGTCTGTCTTGACGTGTTAGCGTTGCTGTTGCTGTTGTTATTGTTGTGTGACGCCAGCCGGCTAAGGTGACCATCATTGTCGCCGCCACTTTGGCCGGCATTCATTGGCACTTCGCCGTTCGACGTACGACGCTTGTCTTCTGTTTCGTCAAAGTATCTGTATGTTTTTTTTTCGGTACTGTGTTCTATGTTCGATGTTCGATAACTATACAAGCACATACATATATATAGCAAGTACATAAAATTGCATGACGTTATTATGTCTTCACTTGGCTGTGTAAACAGTAAAAACAAATAGTAAAACAAATCGTGCAGATTTACTGCAATGACTGAACCTATAATGAACAAACTGCCCTGGCTGATTGACTGTCCGACTGTCTGACTGACTGAGTGTCACCACCCTGCGCTTGTGGTTGTTGGCAATTCGTTTCATTCATTTAACGCAAATCAATAAAAAGATCATCAACAAATTTCATGTCAAGTTAGAATTGCGTCGAAAGTAAGGACATGTTATTTGATGAGAGAGATATAAAAAAAAGAGGTGCTTAGTAAGGTGTAAAATAAATAAGTGTTTTGAGTGTGCCGAAAAGGCAAAGAAGTCAGCCAGCGTGGCTTATAAATGTGATTAAGTCGAGCAAAGAAGACTCAAAATTCTACTGAAAATTTAAGCAACAAAACGGTTCGAATAAGAAGAACATTAAAATTTTTGATGATTGGGAAAGTTCATTTAAATTTTGTTGGTTTTTTTAAGATTTTAAAAAACGAATTTCGGTGCTTTGCTCATGGCTGTGCACTCAACACTTGAGGTATTTTTTAGACTAATAAAATCAACTAAAAAATTGTATTTATACAAGAATACAAATCAACTTTATATCGGCCCACACATTAAATATAATTTCTGCAAGATTTTCCAAATATTTCCGGCATTTCAACTCATTTTCATGGAAACATTTCATGTTGCCATGTTGAAACAACGCCCCAAGTAGAAATTTTGCATTTTCTTAGTGTTATTATTGCGAAGAATTTCCGCCAATATAATGTTTTAAATAAAACAAAAACTTTCTTCATTTCATTTCATTTGAATTCAATACATTTTCATTTGAATTGCTTTTTCAAGTAGAAATTAGTTTAGGGGCAAACTCATCATCTTCATCATAGATTTTATTTATGTTTACAGAAATTTGTGCTATTTTGATGTGTTTTGTTCGATTTGTTTCTTTCTTTTGCCCAAATAGATTTAAATTCGCCTTGAACGTATTTCAGATACATGTACAGATACAGACACATAGACAGACCGCACACATCTAATAAGTATGCATGTGTAGATATTTTACATTTACGTTTAAATATAGATTATTTATATGTGTAGTCAGTGGCGGAGCATCTGTAAGCATCTTGATGATGCTGTTGGCGTCGGTGGCTGCTTTTGTCAATTTTCGTTTGTGGGTTTTCTTTATTTTGGCTTTTTCTTTTACTTTTTTTACTTTTTTGGCAGCCAAAGGGGTCAGCTACCTAGTTGAATGCTCTTAAAAATAGTCTTCGTCTTTGAAGGGAATTATGAATTTCTATGCGTGATATGATTTGGAAGTACATACAGCTGTGCTCAAAAAAATAGTATTGCTTGGCAAGCCAGGGTCAGCTGTTTCGACTATATACAAAAAATTCTTAATGATGTTGATATCTTTAGCTTAGAGATAGCTACAAACCATACTTTCGGAACTATAAACACACCCATAACAAAGACAGACGCTTACTGTAATATAACACCATAACTTTCTATAAAACTTTTCTCCACAGATGGCATCCTCAAGCCAATACATTAAACAAACTTTGTTATGAGAGCATCCGAACAAATACCGTTCAAAAAAGTTTTTCACGTGAATTGAAATAATAATAAGATCCTTAGTAAAATTGTTACTGAAAGCGAATTGGGCATTCAAGAGAATTGCAAATAATTACTTGCACCATTACTATTTTGTTGACCATAACTGTACATATACTTATACGAAAATTCATTGATTGACGTAAGTCTGGAAGGTCTTCTTTTTTTGTCAAATTTTTCCATTGATTCGTAGCAAGCACAAAACATTGTCAAAATGTATTTTGAAAATGATATTTTAATCTGGATACAGTGAGCTATTAAAGATGATATATGTATTTGGCATTTTCTTGTAAATTCATTCGAAGGATTATTACAAATTAAGCAGAATTTGTTACATGTGTTTTGTTTTTTTTCGGTTGAAGATTTTGTTTTTATTAACCTTATTTAGTTGGAAAGTTTTATTTGCGCTACAAGTTTGTGTATAATCACAGCAAAGTTAACTCAATCATTAAAACTTTTGCCACCTGGTCGGTTGGTCGGTTGGTCGGTTGGCTTATCTGTCAACATATGACCATAAGTTGTGAGCAGCGAAAGTAAAAACAAATTAACCAAATTACATGCAAGCCAACAAAACAAGCAAGCCAGCACTTGAAGCATATGCTCTAATACACATTGCTTGTACAAGCATACATACATACATATGTGGCACGCTCAACAGTCAACAAATTAATGCAACTATGCTAAAATGGTGTGAGAACTTTGGCACATTGGCCGCTTGTGTCTGCTCAATGATTTTCTGTTTTTTATTGTATTTGTTTTTGGTTTTTTCACCATGTTCATATCACTATGAACATTGACATGTTCCGCTCAATTATTAACACCGAGGGCATTTTATAGCAACAACTCGATGATGAACAACGGAGCCACAACGAAGCCAAGCTCAGCTGTGCGGAATTGCGCACGACCCAAAGCCGCCCACTATTCGAAGCGCCGCCTTTTATAGACACATGCTATTTTAACACGCAAAGTTGGTCACAACTGTCAAATTGACACCAACCTCACTGGCTGAGTTCAGCACAACTTGACGCGTCGCTGCACGTTCGTTAGACGTTTGCTCCAATATAGGTCATGGGCTATTTGGCGCATATGAGTTTATTCACCGACAGACCGCAACGCCAACCAATGCAGCGCAGCGCTTAATGAGCAGTTTGACATGTGGCACAGTTTTAATAGTTGTTGGCTTCTTGTGGGGGCGACGTCAAAGTTGAAGTATCTTCAGGGTGGCGCCCGAATTTGTCGTCATCTCAGACGACATCAGGCTTGGCGTGCCTGTGGGCAGTCAAAGTTCGCGTTATGACAAAGAAACCAAGACAGGAAGTGTGTGTGGCTTGTGAAACGTAATAATGCATTTAACATTGAAATATGTTAGGTAAACATGTTTATACTTTTTCGCTTTTTTTTGTATATATTATTATATTTTTTTATTTTTTGCAAAGCATAAGAAAACCCGAAAGGAAGCTAATTTTCCGCTGTTTCTAAGTGGTTTTTGTTTTCATTGACGGCTTGTGTGTGTTCTGTTTTACCCACTGAGTCGGCAATGCCAAAGTTGTAATCGAAGCTCATGTATACTAATACAACACAAATAGGACAGGAAGTCGTGGCTATCAGTTTCACATATTACTTACTTTCTTCCGCTCGAAGCTCTGATTTTGTTGGCGCATATTTAATATACTGAAATTCATAAAATTTTCATGAGGTTTGGCAGTAACTTAGCAATAGAATACAGTGGTGTGAAGAATAATAGGCACACTTGCATTAAATACTTTCAAAATGCCACCGAGAAACCATTTGAAAGAAATGAATATGCCACTTTGAAGTCTTTTTCAGCAAGGCAACGATCCGAACATCGAAGCTTACGAAAAAAAAGGGATTTCGGATAATAATATTCAGGTTCTGGGCAAAATCACTTGACTTAAAGCTTATTGAAAACTTATGACACGTGATAAAGATATTCTTGAGGTATAAAAGAACCACTGACAAAAACGCCCTGTGGTCCCTGGTGGAGAATACGGGGTATTCAATTTATAAGGCCACGTGATAAAAGTTGGGAGACTCCATGCGTCGCAGATGTTTGGCTGTGATTGTTAAGAACGTCAAAAACTTGGACTATAGTGAAAGCAATGAAAAGATAGTTTCATTTTTTCAGATGAAAGTTTTAACGAAGCTATTAATTTTATATGTTTCTTCTTATTGCTAAACGAATTTTTAATGTTTTATTTATGTTACGTAAACTACGTTGCAAGTGCCCCTATTATTTTTCACATGACTGTATGTACTAAGGGCAGAACTTCTTAATAAACAACTTCACAGCCATTATATTTTAAGTCCCCAGACTCCAAGAAACTATTGTTATAACTTTGAAATGTATCTGTGTATCTGTGTATCTGCGAATGTTGTGATTTCATTTAAGGTTTAAAAGTTGAGCGTTTTCTTAGTTTTATAATAAGAAAATGTGTTCAATAATAAATGAAGACATATGTTACATGGCGCCACGTGCTACATACGACTTACAACAATGGCCTTCGGGAAATGTTGGCTGTTGTGTGTGCCCTGTGACACTTTGCAACATAAGCGCATTAAAACTAAAATTAATTAAATCAAATGCCATTGAAATGCTTAAATTCAATTGTATTTTGTCAAAGCGACTTCCGTGCTAGAAAAACAAACTAATTGTTGCACAAAGAACTAACTTGTTAGTTAGTTAGTTGCTGACAATGCTTAGAAACGCACCCACACTCGAACAAGCACAGCAACGACAGAATTGACGCTGGCAGTCATCATCGATCAAGTACATAAAAATTGAATGCAAGTCACGCGTAAAACAAATTTGATTTATTGAAAATCAAATTGATTTTGAGAGAAGGAGACAACAGTAAAAATAAATTAAGCCAAATAGCATTTGTTGTATAATAGAAGCTTTCTGTGTTTACGCTATCAGTAATAAAAACAAAATTTCACTTTTTATTTCTTTTCAATACACGTCATCGTGCTCGTTGTCATCATCGTATCATCATCATCATCATCATCATCAACTTGTGGATTCAGGCCAGACAAACAAAATAGGCCAAAGTGTGTGTGTGTGTGTGTCTGAGAGCGAGTGCCAGAGCTTGTCAAGTCAGTTGGACACAGTCAATATTGGACGACATTGCATAGAATACATAAGGTGTTGCCCACCGAAATATCGACAATTCGGCGCCTACTGGCCCCCAACGTCACTTGGCCCAGTCGGGTTAACATGTGGCATGCGTTTACTTTAGTCGATTGCTACGATTTGTGTGCCAGCCAACCCAACCCAACACAATGCTATGCGCCGACACACCCTGACATGCGTCATCGTTGGCAGAGCTCTGAAGGAGGACTCTGAACGCAATAGGACTCAGACCACAGTGCCAAAAACCGTGCGCATAATGAAAAGGAAACTGGCGTGGCATTTTAACTGAATTAATTTCACATATTTCGATGTTGTTTTGTATTATTTTCACTACTTTTTTTTTTGTTTTTTTATTGTGTTGTGTTACATGTTGCCTTCCTTGTTATTTATTAAGTGGCTTGGCGCCTCACTAAAAATTGCTGCATGTTCTTTGCCTTAAACGCTAAAAATGTGCGAGTATGAAAAAAACTTTGGCTTAAAGGCTTCGCCGCTCGTCATGCCACACCGACTTGACTTAGGTGCGTTTAATCGTTTCTAATTTTGGCCAGTAATTGCTTATTGACAAGGGTTCTTTCTACCACTGCACAAACTCGACACGTGAAAGTACATTTTCTATGTACAGACTTATTAGACTTTTTTCTTTGCTTTTTCTTCTTTTATTTCTTTTCCTACACTAAAGGTGTTCTATGCAAAAGGTTATTAGGCATGTGCTGCGGCTATCAAATTTTAATGCTTGCGTATGTGCGCGAGTCATTGATTGATTGGTCTGATTGGCAACATGGTTCTGTTGCCTGTGAGTGACTCATGTGCATATGTCATGCGGTTCAATAGAATATTGCGCGTGTGTGTGTACGCACTTGGAAACAGGCAAATTTAATTATGCTCGGCTATGTGAGTTCATTATGCAAATTGAAGCGAAAAGTGGTGATTAGGGGTGGCTAAGCTAACAACTAAAAGTAGCAGCGCAGTTTATATTGTAGTAAGGGCATTAAAAGAGACTTGGTTATGTTGTTATAGAAGAATTCATTAGGGCTTTTCACCATAAGAAAGCGGAAAAGGTGGTTTATTAACAATTCTCTGCTGAAGAATATCAAGTCATATGACCAGTTTGACTAGATTTACAAAGAGCCATAAGCAAAAGCACTTCACTAACCTGTAAAGGTATCATTTAGAACTTCTTAAGTGTGCGAATGTATAATAAAAACCGAAAAATAATAAGATTTGTAACAGAACTCTGCTCAAATGCGCGCTTCCTTCGCGACAGACTTGGCACTGTTGTTGTGGGCTGTTTTGAATTTGTATCTGTGTTTTCAGCAATTTAATGTAATAATTAGTAACAGTCAGGCACTAATATGAAATGTCCAACGTAATCAAAACTTTTGTATAAACCGCAGCTGAGCGGCTTCAACCGGTCTAAACCAGTTTCAGGTGTGAAATGCTCTTCTGTGTTTTGTTTTTGTTTTTTTTCTTTTTGGTTTTTGTAACAGCAGCTGAGCTAAGCAAATTAATTGATAGCAACGTTTGTATACTACAGTAAAACTACAGTAAACTTGTAACTAATCAAAGCAATACAAACAGAGTGCTGCGTTCGTTAAATCAAACAAATAACAAAAGTGGCTTTTGAAAAACCAAGATAATCATTATCAATGCTAATCAAAATTGAACCGGTTTCTGAACCAGATTCATTTAAAACGCAACTTTCCAAATCGATGTAAATAAAAAGCAAAGAAAAGAACATACAAAATGCTCAATTATGTTTTCACTGAAGCGCTCAAGCGTTTCATGCTGAACGCGCATCGTCAACGATCAATTTAAGCTAGACTTCGAGATCTCTTATCTGAATTATATTATCATAATGTGGTTTGTTGAGAACATACATTTTATTCATGGGCCGAAACATGTTCGTATGCTCGTTCGCTTGCTTAGCTTAGCTTAATTCAGCTCTGCTCAGCTCAGCTCGCTAATGCCACTAATGCTTTATCTGATGTTGTCCACTTGTGCGCATCCGTTCGTTTTTGAGACTAATTGCGTATCTGAATATAAATTTCAATTGTTTCACAGCGATTTGTGGTTGTGTCCATGTGTGTGATTTAATTTAATCTGTACGCAATTGTAGCACATTAATGAACATGGCGAAAATGTATAAAAATTCAATGGAAGATTAATTCAATGACGCATAGAAATTAAAGCAAACGCATTGTGCGTTATTACTGTGGGAATTCATTCTGGCGAGATTTCATTTTTTAACTAGAAATAGCCAGTTTTTTTTTTTTTGTTTTGCCAAGTGTTGTTTCGAGTCAAATGGCATGAAGTTTATCGCATGTCGGTTTTTGCATTATGTTAGGTCAGTGATTTTGCGCTAATTATTATCAGTGTTATACTAGTTTGAACTGCTATCCGATTTTTATAGATTGCTTACGGCTTTTTATCAACTCAACTTATCATAAGTGCTTCCTTTTAGAATAATATCACAAACTCAGTCTTGTTGGGCGATGCAGAGTTGAGTCGGGCATATAAATAGGTTTGTCTGAATATTACTTATCACAGATTGAAATATCACTCATCAAGCCAGGCTTGTTATTCTTCGCTCAATGTGATGGCACAACCGCACTTTATAGCAAAATATTTGATGACATATCCTTCTTCAACAGCACAAATGTATTCTATCACAACAAGTCTTAAGTTCTTCAAAGTCCATTTTAATTGTAATGTCCATTTTTGAACATAATTGCTCCCCTCATTCAGCAATGCCTTCTCTGCTACTAGTCTGCTAAGCACCGCATGGCTATTCCAGTCATTTAGTCATTTAGTAATGAGCTGTTTGACAAGTTCTAGAGTTACAAGCCTTCTATGACATATTGAAGCTCATCAAGCCGATCTGTAATAAATTTGTAATTTTACACTAATGTTTGTGCCATTTATGGCACACTTCTAGCCTCGTTTCATGCATTTTTATTGGCACACGAATATTTCTTGCTCAACATTTCATTGGCTTTGCGCTCGAATGCCAATGAATGCTGAAATTTATTGTTTGCCAACATTTGCGGTTTCTTTTTCATTTTTCTAGTTTTTTTAATGTTTTTTTTTTTTGTTTAACTTTTGTTTATGTGCAATTCGCTGTGTGATTACACATTAAAGTGTAAATAAATGTCTGTTCTACATGCCTGCATAAACAAACACAAATACAAAACTAATTTGCTGAAATAATGAGCACAGTTTTTAAGCGATTTTTTCTTTATTATATCATACGGTATGCTAATGTATATATTGCCACCTCCTTTTTTCGTTTACGTTTATCATTGCGCATTATATTTTTTTCATAAATTATTTTAACGCATATAATTAAATACATTTACTTATATGCATTAAGGGGGTAAACCACCATTAAATATGATTTTTGCTTAATAATACATTTCGTGACTTTAGTTAACCATTTGTTTAGATCAAAAAAGTTACAAATTACCATTGCTAGGTGGCGTCAAAGTGTAGTCTAGTTAGTGGACAAATCGCTGCCAGTAGAAAGTAGGACAGACATTCGAACAGACATTGATTACATACCAACGACAATCTGACAAAAACTGATGGATGAATTTGATATGCAAGTTTAAAACGTAAGGTTCCAGATTCTCTGCACCTCAAAGAGTACTTTACGGCTAAGAAATAATTGTCATTAATATTTTGAACGCTAAGGTGGTGTGCCCCCTTAAATGACCCCTCATTTATTTATTTACTCACGTATTCTTCTCGCCTTTTAATCATTCTCTTACTGATTGAGGCTCACAAAGAATATATTTGTTTGTTCTGCGCTGCTTTGTTCTTATGCCAAAAAAATGCTCACCTGCTCAGCAAAGTATTGAGTAAATCTTTTTTATATTCTTTCTAATTTTTTGTTGAAAGCAATTATCTAAGATAAATCAGGTAAGCGTGTCGCATTAAAGTATTTATTTTTTCTGCTTGCAATTGTAAACGATTTTCAAGGTTCATTTTGATTGGATTTCGCGCCATTAAAGTTATTATTTTCTCAAGTTTGTTATGATACGATATCAACGTGAGTGTAATGTGTGTCTGGTTGTGTCAGGACAGTTATTTGATTGGTTTTGACAATGAAATATATTTTATTTATTATTATTACATGCTTCTGCACATTTCTTTGACGTTGAATTGTTGCGAATTGTTGCGAAGTCACACGCTTATCTGCTTATGTGCCACGTTGTGATATGCAAACCGCAGGAATAATAAATAAATAAATTTGAATAAATAAACGAGTAGCGAAAAGTATAAAATTTCAGCGTCCATTTGACGTCATTGCTGCTTTCGTTTAAAAACTTATAAAAATGACATTTGCAGAGAAACGTGCTTTGCTTTGATTTTGTTGCTTTTTTGAAGCAATCTTTGAAAGTGAATTGCATAAAAATATTATTATTATTGTTATTGACAAAAGAACGTTTTGTTGGCATTGGTATTGGTGAGTACGTAAACAGCATGAAGTCGTTCAAATAGCAATTTTTCACGTTTCAAACACAAAGGACAACAAGACGCGCACGTTGCACAACAATACACATTGTATCTCAAAGGATTTCTCAAGTTAACTTGTCATAACTTATCAGTACATTTGATGATGTCAATTGCAAAGCGCTTAATAAGCTAACCGCATGAAATCATAGACGTCAATAGCAAACACAACAACATTATTAGTCAGCCACTGGTATGGCATGGTATTGTAATTACTTGTTGACAACTCATTTAATATGTTATCGATAACAATCGACAAGTACATGTAGCTAAGAAATTCAAGGTTTCACCTTCATCAATGTCTTTCAATGACAATTCTGATTACAAGTAAAAGCCAAGCAAGCGTGATGGCAGGCAAAAGCTCTTCCTTCCTGCCTTCCTGTCTTTCCGTCCTTCCGCTTTGTTGTTTGTATAATTTTGTACCCTTTTGAACGCATTGATTGCAACGTCATTGCCATTGTCAGTGGCTTCGGCTTCGGCTTGGGCATTATTTAAACGTTCACTCCTTTATTTTCGAATTTTGCTAAACAAGGACTTCATTTCTAACTGACAGACGGCCTGAAGGATACACGTAGACTTCATAACGTACAATCATATAACAGTCGCGCTACAGTTGTTTCATTATTAATGGACAACATGCCTTCAGTCGCCATGACATGACATTGTGGAATTTCTACCATGGTCAACGCTATCCACTTGGGCTATTTCCACATTTATCTGGGCAATTACTTTAACCCAATGCTGTATTGAAATATTCATGTATGTTTGAGTGTATCTATAATACAATATATGCTTTTTTGTTTTGGTTTTTTTGTGTGTTACTATTATTAAGAATAATAACATATGCCAAATTTGTTAATGCGCTTTTTGTTTAACAACAATTTAAGTATTTATGCGTGGGTGGCACAGACCAAAAAAAAAAAACGTGCCTTTGATTACGTGTTGTTTTTGTTTTTGTTATTGTTATTATTGTTTTTAGTTGGCTCGTGCCTTAAAAAAACAAGAATGTTGCCTTAGAACAAACGCACGCACATTAAATATGCATTAACTCACATTTAATTTAGTATTAATGTTGTTTGCTTTTGCGTTAATTTATAATGTGTAACGAAGTTATTTATTGGTTCAAGTGCAATGCTCGAAGTGCTTTGAATAGTTTACGATAAGTCATCTATCAAATATTAAGTCAAACCAAGTCTTTTTAAGTCGCACATAATCGAGCTGATAAATTTTGTATTTTTATTTGTTTAGTTTGGAAATCTCTCGTAGCCAAGGTATTAGTGATACTTTTGATACTCAAACAAGAATCTAAAAGTTGTAATTATATATGAATTATTCATCTAATTTAAGTCTAGTAAGTCTAAATAAGTGGTTATTATAAAAAAACTGTTATAGCAATGGCAGAAATGTAGTCTATCACTATCACTATAAATTTTAGATCTTTTTTCTTAAGACTGGTTTGTAATTGTGAATACATCAGTGATATTTCCGTATTACTCAAAAAAGAATCTTAAAGTTGTGATGATTTTGAAATTATTTGTTAAATTTGAGTTAAGTAAGCCTTAATAAGTTGTAATTTAAAAAAAATGAGCCTATTTCAATGTTATAGTGAAGGCATAAGTGATGTCTATCACTATCACTGATAAATTTTGGATTTTTCTTTCTTTAGTTGGACCTGTAACTGTGAATTTATCAGTGATATTTTTTAAAGTTGTGATGATTTTGTAATCATTTGTTAAATTAATGTCAAGAACATATTAATAAGTTGGCTTAACTTACGGCTCTGTTAGTAAAACTATCATTCATAGATACATTTATTACTAATGCAATAATCTGCTAGTTGTGATAATATTTGACTCATCATTAAAACCGTTAAGGCGCCGGAGAAACTTAGATATATTATTTGATCAAGTTTGCTTCGAAAAGTTGTGATAAAATTGTAGTGATAACTTTTTTTAGTAAAGCTTGCTTTCTAAGAGTTGTGATATCACTATGTATCAATAACTTACTCTGTGGAACCACGTAAATTTTATGTAAAATAGTGAGGTTCCAACCATTTCACAAAGCTACAACGCTTGTTGAAATAGTTGAGTTTAAATATTTGAGAAAATTTCTTTAATAAGCATTTCAGACATTCTAATCTATAATATCAAAGCAATTGTCTTGCAAGCACATTTTCTTTATTAATATATCATAAGTAACTTTTGAAGGCCACAAACAACAACTTATCTTGTTGCTATGCCGCCTCCCACCACAAAGTACACAATTGCTATCATGCAAATTCATCTTTGTCTTTACAGATCTTGTATTCTTTCGCAACACATGACAACTAAAAATTCAACTCACACTCAGTCGCATTTAATTTGAAAATCGTTTTTAATAATCGTTTGCTTGTGCGCTTTTCATCACTCATTTCCCTTTTTAATTGTATAAATAGTAATGAAAATAAAAATGACTACACAACACAACGAAAACCGCATAAATAAAAATCTTTCAAGTGCAATGCATATTATACTGAGTACAAGTAATTTTTATAAGCTTTTTGTTTTTGTGATTTACTGACACTATCAGCCAAGAGATAAAAAGGTTTTTTTTCACAACATTTACACAGCCTATGCGAAAAAAAAGATTATTTTTTTATACACATGTATTTAAGTGCCGAGATTTTTGTTGCTGATTGTATAAAGGTAAAAAAAGTATTAAACTTGAGTGAGTCTGTTGGAAACTAACAAGAAAAATTTTATTTAGTGCTAAATCATGATCGTCAACATTGGCAGCACGTTGGGCGGCGCAGCAAGACGTGCGAAGTTACTGATAAGCATTTGAGTGCTCGTGAAGGGCTAGAGTAAATAAATGAATAAATAGTTCTTACATATAGAAATATATAAACTTAGTTTACAACAGACACACACACACACATTGATGCTTACATAAGCACGCATGGCAGTCAACAATACTAGAGTACTATCAAAAAAATGAGTACAGTGTAAGGGCGCGGAATACAAATCGAAAAGCGTATAAGGCAACAAGTATGCAGATTAGACTTGCATTCTATAAAGCACAGCGGGCCTAACAGAGCAGAGCAGAGCAGATTCCAGCGGACCAGATCGGGTAGTGGGCGTTGTGAAAATATGCGAAATTTAAATATTAGTTACAAGTTTAACAAGTAATAATGCTTATAAGCATGTGCGACTTATTGAGGCTCTGCGTATTTACTTGTCATACAAGATTTTTGTTAGTAACTTACAGATAAATTGTAAAGAGACTGCCTGGAATAATCTTACCAAGTTTCACATAATCACACCAAAGGAAAGAGAGGTCTATGAAAATCTCACGTCAACTTTTTGGTTTATTAAATAAAAATTAATATTAAAATTTTAAGGAAAATCTCATGTGATTTGAAGAGGAAAAGTTCTTCAAAATCTTACTGAACAAAACCTCATATAATTTATGGAAGTATCCTAAATTGAAATTTGTCTCAAGAATGCTTAGTAAATTCGATTATCACAAACATGAATGTATCACATGATGTATCACAAACTAATATGCCCTACAAAGTATAGCGTATTGCATCACAAAATGCTTGAGTCGTTCGGTCATTTGGCACACTTACCCCAATTTTTGGTAGTGCGACCGAAGAAAGTGCCCTCCTTGGGATTGTAGATCATCTCCGCAAAGGTCTCCTTCGGTTTGGGTTGCGGGAAATTGAATTCGTTTTTTTCATTCATTTTCGACATTTTTGTTGTTGTTTTTTTTTTGTTTCTTTTGTTAACTTTTTGTTGTCTTTTCTCGTTTCTGCTTTGTTTTGCTTCTTGTTTACTTTAGCAAGAAACAATTTTTTTTGTTTGTCTTGTTGTTTGTTGTATTTTTATGTGCACTAATTTTATTTCTCTTTGAAAATGTTTAAACAATTAATTAACAAAGTTTATTTTGAATGTTTTTATTTCGTTTTTTTTAATTTGATGAGGACGGGTCGTAAAGCCTAAAATGGAGAATATTTGCATTAATAATTTTATTTGACTTGTTAAATTTTATTGTTCAGCTTAAGATTTTCTCGAATATCTTCATTGAGTTTAATTTTATAAGAAAAAAAATATGTAAATAAATTTTGTTATAAATAATTCAAACTGATTTTTATATGTTGATAATTTTTATGAGTTTAGTGTTCCTTTTAATTTATTTCTTGACAAATTTATTTATTATACATTTTGTAGTCAATGAACTTTATTTAGCTAAATTTTGATTAAATAATTTTTTGTAGTATTTTTTTTTTAATAAAAATTAGATTTAATTTTTTTTTTTTAGTTTTGTTGTAAAATTTTGAAGATGATTAATTTTGGGAATTATTTTTTTAATTTTTTTTTTTTTTTTTAATTTTTATTCAATTATATTTCTTCCTCTCTCTCTCTGTCACATTTTATTTTGCCGAAATAGCAATTTTTTTCGTTTCCACTTTGCTTTGCATTATAAAAATATAGATTAAAATTCTTGCTTTATCAGTATTTCATTCAATTTGCTTTTTTTTGTTTCAACACATAAAAATCACGTTTACTTTCTCGAAATTGTCATTAAGGAAATTATATTAATTTAATTAAAACAAAAAATGCACACTTTTTTCGCCAATAATATCAACTGTTGAAAGGCTGCTGCTCCTGGCAGGCGAGCGCACAAACTTTAAGCACCGTGAAAAGAGCAAACTCGAAAGGTACTATCAGAGAGGTGCACGTGCGCCGTCCACAGAGTAAGATCGCCGAATGAACCGTTACTGAACCAAACTGAACGCGACTGACTACACTTGCTACAGGCACAGGCACAAGCACGAACGAACACTTGTCGCTCACTTCAACTTACTGCAGCATAACACTTACACAAGCAGGCAGGCAGGCAGTCGTTCACGCACGCTAACAGACGCTGTTAAATGCCTTCTCTCGCCTCAGCACTCTTAGACACTTTGACGTAACTGCCCGTTTATTTTGAATTCAACAAAACAACACAAACAAAATACAACACACCGAACGTGAATAAGGCGCGTGCTACAATACACTGAACAAGACAAAAAATTGTACTGAAAAAGCGCTCGCAAAAGTAATGAGCTTCTTTTAGACAGCGGGGATGTTTGTCGAGGCATGAGTGTGGAATATTTTAAAAGTAGCTTCTTATAAACAAAAACAATAGCAAATTCGATGCGATAGCAATGTTACATTAAGCTAGAGAGAGGTTGTGTGTTGAGGAATAACAAAACGTTGGGCAAGAGCGTAGCGAATAAACAATCAAGAGAAGTTATGGTAACTCATCGCTCACTCACAAATACACACAAATAATGACTATTTGAGCAGACGGTGTCCAGACAGATAGCAACAACATAAGCAACAATAGCAGCAACAATATGCATGGGCTAGCAATTTCACTTTAAGGCCAAGTTAAGAAAAAGGGCGCCTAATTTATTAAATTTGCTTTACAAATACGTGATAATGTGATTTAGAAACAGCAAATAAACTTCATACATTATTATCATTATTTAGACGATGATAAAATATCACAAAGTGAGAAATTTGATAAAAAAATTATTATAATATGATAATAATAATTATTAGCAGATTAATATATTGTATCAATAGTTTTGAATATAAGTGTTCTTATCATAAGTCAAGAATAAATTTCGAGGTCTGATCATAAAATGGACAAAATATAAAACATATTCTAGCATTAAAGATTCCAAAAATCCAAACACTTGTGTATAAATCGTTAGTGATATTTTTGTGCGCCCAATTGCCCTCATTTATACACAATCGCACCAGCTCAAACGACTGCTTCGTATAAATCAACAACTGTTGCTTTTAACATGAACAAAAAGAGCAGAAACAACACAAAAAAGCACGCACTCAACAACAGAACACATACATTCATGTGCCTACAAGTGCGTGTTTTTTGTGTTGTTTCTGTCTTTTGTATGTTAAAAGCAACAGTTGTTGATTTATACGAAGCAGTGTTTGAGCTGGTGCGATTGTGTATAAATGAGGGCAATTGCGCACAAAAATATCACTAACGATTTATACACAAGTGTTTGATTTTAATTTTAATGCTAGAATATGTTATATTTTGTCCATTTTATGATCAGACCTCGAAATTTATTCTTGACTTATGATAAGAACACTTATATTCAAAACTATTGATACAATATATTAATCTGCTAATAATTATTATTATCATATTATAATAATTTTTTTATCAAATTTCTCACTTTGTGATATTTTATCATCGTCTAAATAATGATAATAATGTATGAAGTTTATTTGCTGTTTCTAAATCACATTATCACGTATTTGTAAAGCAAATTTAATAAATTAGGCGCCCTTTTTCTTAACTTGGCCTTAAAGTGAAATTGCTAGCCCATGCATATTGTTGCTGCTATTGTTGCTTATGTTGTTGCTATCTGTCTGGACACCGTCTGCTCAAATAGTCATTATTTGTGTGTATTTGTGAGTGAGCGATGAGTTACCATAACTTCTCTTGATTGTTTATTCGCTACGCTCTTGCCCAACGTTTTGTTATTCCTCAACACACAACCTCTCTCTAGCTTAATGTAACATTGCTATCGCATCGAATTTGCTATTGTTTTTGTTTATAAAATACTTTTAAAATATTCCACACTCATGCCTCGACAAACATCCCCGCTGTCTAAAAGAAGCTCATTACTTTTGCGAGCGCTTTTTCAGTACAATTTTTTGTCTTGTTCAGTGTATTGTAGCACGCGCCTTATTCACGTTCGGTGTGTTGTATTTTGTTTGTGTTGTTTTGTTGAATTCAAAATAAACGGGCAGTTACGTCAAAGTGTCTAAGAGTGCTGAGGCGAGAGAAGGCATTTAACAGCGTCTGTTAGCGTGCGTGAACGACTGCCTGCCTGCCTGCTTGTGTAAGTGTTATGCTGCAGTAAGTTGAAGTGAGCGACAAGTGTTCGTTCGTGCTTGTGCCTGGGTGTAGCAAGTGTAGTCAGTCGCGTTCAGTTTGGTTCAGTAACGGTTCATTCGGCGATCTTACTCTGTGGACGGCGCACGTGCACCTCTCTGATAGTACCTTTCGAGTTTGCTCTTTTCACGGTGCTTAAAGTTTGTGCGCTCGCCTGCCAGGAGCAGCAGCCTTTCAACAGTTGATATTATTGGCGAAAAAAGTGTGCATTTTTTGTTTTAATTAAATTAATATAATTTCCTTAATGACAATTTCGAGAAAGTAAACGTGATTTTTATGTGTTGAAACAAAAAAAAGCAAATTGAATGAAATACTGATAAAGCAAGAATTTTAATCTATATTTTTATAATGCAAAGCAAAGTGGAAACGAAAAAAATTGCTATTTCGGCAAAATAAAATGTGACAGAGAGAGAGAGGAAGAAATATAATTGAATAAAAATTAAAAAAAAAAAAAAAAATTAAAAAAATAATTCCCAAAATTAATCATCTTCAAAATTTTACAACAAAACTAAAAAAAAAAAATTAAATCTAATTTTTATTAAAAAAAAAATACTACAAAAAATTATTTAATCAAAATTTAGCTAAATAAAGTTCATTGACTACAAAATGTATAATAAATAAATTTGTCAAGAAATAAATTAAAAGGAACACTAAACTCATAAAAATTATCAACATATAAAAATCAGTTTGAATTATTTATAACAAAATTTATTTACATATTTTTTTTCTTATAAAATTAAACTCAATGAAGATATTCGAGAAAATCTTAAGCTGAACAATAAAATTTAACAAGTCAAATAAAATTATTAATGCAAATATTCTCCATTTTAGGCTTTACGACCCGTCCTCATCAAATTAAAAAAAACGAAATAAAAACATTCAAAATAAACTTTGTTAATTAATTGTTTAAACATTTTCAAAGAGAAATAAAATTAGTGCACATAAAAATACAACAAACAACAAGACAAACAAAAAAAATTGTTTCTTGCTAAAGTAAACAAGAAGCAAAACAAAGCAGAAACGAGAAAAGACAACAAAAAGTTAACAAAAGAAACAAAAAAAAAACAACAACAAAAATGTCGAAAATGAATGAAAAAAACGAATTCAATTTCCCGCAACCCAAACCGAAGGAGACCTTTGCGGAGATGATCTACAATCCCAAGGAGGGCACTTTCTTCGGTCGCACTACCAAAAATTGGGGTAAGTGTGCCAAATGACCGAACGACTCAAGCATTTTGTGATGCAATACGCTATACTTTGTAGGGCATATTAGTTTGTGATACATCATGTGATACATTCATGTTTGTGATAATCGAATTTACTAAGCATTCTTGAGACAAATTTCAATTTAGGATACTTCCATAAATTATGTGAGGTTTTGTTCAGTAAGATTTTGAAGAACTTTTCCTCTTCAAATCACATGAGATTTTCCTTAAAATTTTAATATTAATTTTTATTTAATAAACCAAAAAGTTGACGTGAGATTTTCATAGACCTCTCTTTCCTTTGGTGTGATTATGTGAAACTTGGTAAGATTATTCCAGGCAGTCTCTTTACAATTTATCTGTAAGTTACTAACAAAAATCTTGTATGACAAGTAAATACGCAGAGCCTCAATAAGTCGCACATGCTTATAAGCATTATTACTTGTTAAACTTGTAACTAATATTTAAATTTCGCATATTTTCACAACGCCCACTACCCGATCTGGTCCGCTGGAATCTGCTCTGCTCTGCTCTGTTAGGCCCGCTGTGCTTTATAGAATGCAAGTCTAATCTGCATACTTGTTGCCTTATACGCTTTTCGATTTGTATTCCGCGCCCTTACACTGTACTCATTTTTTTGATAGTACTCTAGTATTGTTGACTGCCATGCGCGCTTATGTAAGCATCAATGTGTGTGTGTGTGTCTGTTGTAAACTAAGTTTATATATTTCTATATGTAAGAACTATTTATTCATTTATTTACTCTAGCCCTTCACGAGCACTCAAATGCTTATCAGTAACTTCGCACGTCTTGCTGCGCCGCCCAACGTGCTGCCAATGTTGACGATCATGATTTAGCACTAAATAAAATTTTTCTTGTTAGTTTCCAACAGACTCACTCAAGTTTAATACCTTTTTTACCTTTATACAATCAGCAACAAAAATCTCGGCACTTAAATACATGTGTATAAAAAAATAATCTTTTTTTTCGCATAGGCTGTGTAAATGTTGTGAAAAAAAACCTTTTTATCTCTTGGCTGATAGTGTCAGTAAATCACAAAAACAAAAAGCTTATAAAAATTACTTGTACTCAGTATAATATGCATTGCACTTGAAAGATTTTTATTTATGCGGTTTTCGTTGTGTTGTGTAGTCATTTTTATTTTCATTACTATTTATACAATTAAAAAGGGAAATGAGTGATGAAAAGCGCACAAGCAAACGATTATTAAAAACGATTTTCAAATTAAATGCGACTGAGTGTGAGTTGAATTTTTAGTTGTCATGTGTTGCGAAAGAATACAAAGATCTGTAACAGACAAAGATGAATTTGCATGATAGCAATTGTGTACTTTGTGGTGGGAGGCGGCATAGCAACAAGATAAGTTGTTGTTTGTGGCCTTCAAAAGTTACTTATGATATATTAATAAAGAAAATGTGCTTGCAAGACAATTGCTTTGATATTATAGATTAGAATGTCTGAAATGCTTATTAAAGAAATTTTCTCAAATATTTAAACTCAACTATTTCAACAAGCGTTGTAGCTTTGTGAAATGGTTGGAACCTCACTATTTTACATAAAATTTACGTGGTTCCACAGAGTAAGTTATTGATACATAGTGATATCACAACTCTTAGAAAGCAAGCTTTACTAAAAAAAGTTATCACTACAATTTTATCACAACTTTTCGAAGCAAACTTGATCAAATAATATATCTAAGTTTCTCCGGCGCCTTAACGGTTTTAATGATGAGTCAAATATTATCACAACTAGCAGATTATTGCATTAGTAATAAATGTATCTATGAATGATAGTTTTACTAACAGAGCCGTAAGTTAAGCCAACTTATTAATATGTTCTTGACATTAATTTAACAAATGATTACAAAATCATCACAACTTTAAAAAATATCACTGATAAATTCACAGTTACAGGTCCAACTAAAGAAAGAAAAATCCAAAATTTATCAGTGATAGTGATAGACATCACTTATGCCTTCACTATAACATTGAAATAGGCTCATTTTTTTTAAATTACAACTTATTAAGGCTTACTTAACTCAAATTTAACAAATAATTTCAAAATCATCACAACTTTAAGATTCTTTTTTGAGTAATACGGAAATATCACTGATGTATTCACAATTACAAACCAGTCTTAAGAAAAAAGATCTAAAATTTATAGTGATAGTGATAGACTACATTTCTGCCATTGCTATAACAGTTTTTTTATAATAACCACTTATTTAGACTTACTAGACTTAAATTAGATGAATAATTCATATATAATTACAACTTTTAGATTCTTGTTTGAGTATCAAAAGTATCACTAATACCTTGGCTACGAGAGATTTCCAAACTAAACAAATAAAAATACAAAATTTATCAGCTCGATTATGTGCGACTTAAAAAGACTTGGTTTGACTTAATATTTGATAGATGACTTATCGTAAACTATTCAAAGCACTTCGAGCATTGCACTTGAACCAATAAATAACTTCGTTACACATTATAAATTAACGCAAAAGCAAACAACATTAATACTAAATTAAATGTGAGTTAATGCATATTTAATGTGCGTGCGTTTGTTCTAAGGCAACATTCTTGTTTTTTTAAGGCACGAGCCAACTAAAAACAATAATAACAATAACAAAAACAAAAACAACACGTAATCAAAGGCACGTTTTTTTTTTTTGGTCTGTGCCACCCACGCATAAATACTTAAATTGTTGTTAAACAAAAAGCGCATTAACAAATTTGGCATATGTTATTATTCTTAATAATAGTAACACACAAAAAAACCAAAACAAAAAAGCATATATTGTATTATAGATACACTCAAACATACATGAATATTTCAATACAGCATTGGGTTAAAGTAATTGCCCAGATAAATGTGGAAATAGCCCAAGTGGATAGCGTTGACCATGGTAGAAATTCCACAATGTCATGTCATGGCGACTGAAGGCATGTTGTCCATTAATAATGAAACAACTGTAGCGCGACTGTTATATGATTGTACGTTATGAAGTCTACGTGTATCCTTCAGGCCGTCTGTCAGTTAGAAATGAAGTCCTTGTTTAGCAAAATTCGAAAATAAAGGAGTGAACGTTTAAATAATGCCCAAGCCGAAGCCGAAGCCACTGACAATGGCAATGACGTTGCAATCAATGCGTTCAAAAGGGTACAAAATTATACAAACAACAAAGCGGAAGGACGGAAAGACAGGAAGGCAGGAAGGAAGAGCTTTTGCCTGCCATCACGCTTGCTTGGCTTTTACTTGTAATCAGAATTGTCATTGAAAGACATTGATGAAGGTGAAACCTTGAATTTCTTAGCTACATGTACTTGTCGATTGTTATCGATAACATATTAAATGAGTTGTCAACAAGTAATTACAATACCATGCCATACCAGTGGCTGACTAATAATGTTGTTGTGTTTGCTATTGACGTCTATGATTTCATGCGGTTAGCTTATTAAGCGCTTTGCAATTGACATCATCAAATGTACTGATAAGTTATGACAAGTTAACTTGAGAAATCCTTTGAGATACAATGTGTATTGTTGTGCAACGTGCGCGTCTTGTTGTCCTTTGTGTTTGAAACGTGAAAAATTGCTATTTGAACGACTTCATGCTGTTTACGTACTCACCAATACCAATGCCAACAAAACGTTCTTTTGT
>JBAMBP010000773.1:0-31540 GCA_037044515.1 Phortica magna | reverse complement strand
TCGTACGGCTTTGCTGACGACTCACTGGCGGTGGTGAAGATAGATACTTTGACACGGTTGGTTAGTTCGGAAACGTTCGATTAAGTTTTTTCCTCGAAATCACACTTGTGCCAAAACTTTTTCACTTGGTCTTTTTTTTCCACGTGTCGATCACACAATTCTCTTCTTAGTTGTGTCTTTGCTTGACTTGTTGCCTCGAAATCCCGAGCCCGAAAATCAATTTCAGCCTCCTCCATAATTCTGTTCGAAGCCGCTGTTGCCTATCGCCAACGGTACCCTTCCTTTTCGCAATCCGTTAAAACCGTAGTCCCCAATCTCAACCTTGAGTGCGGTCGTTCACACCAACGGTGCAATTCTGTCTCCCTTCCAATGTACCTATTGTGCAGACACCATATGTTTTGGCTGTCAGCTGATGGTGTTGCTGTTAGTTGCAAGTTTAGCTTTTGTTTTAATTTACTATAGGTGCGATAGGTCGTGAATCATACCTATCATACTCGGTTTCTAAACTGTTTTGGAATAAAAGGTCGTATCTTTGAAGTAGCTGTGTCGCACATTAATTGAAGATCGCTTCCAGGAATTGGGAAAGGTTTGAGAACCAGTGAATGCCGTTTCCGTGTGTTTATATTCAAAAGTTGTTGAAGTTCGTCGTCGTCACGTTGGGCTGTGACGATTTCTGTATAGTCAATTGATGCGCCTACGGACTGAATCCTTAAAAGTAAATCAGCGGTAACATTGTCTTTTCCGGAAATGTGGCGAATGTCAGTTGTAAATTGTCCTATAAAATCAAGATAGCGCACTTGACGAGGAGATGCCTTTTCGAGCTTTTGTCGAAACGCGTATGTTAGTGGACGATGGTCGGTAACTATCTAGCAACTTCGACCTTCTATCATGAAACGAAAATGCCATATACTCTGGTATATAGCGGTTAATTCGCGATCATACGTGCTGTAATTTCGTTGTGCTTTCGTAAGCGCTTTTTAATAAAAACCTAGTGGTTGTCGTTGGCCATTGGCGATTTGGTGTAAAGCTGCACCGACAGCCGTGGCCGATGCATCAGTATGTAGAACCATTTGAGCTCCGTGCAGCGGTTGGGCCAATATCAATATATATCAATATCAACTGAGGTAGAAGCTAGGCAAATGTCGTCAATGAAAGGAAAAGCGTAGTCTAAACCTCGTATTACTTCATTTATCAGCCTTTGAAAAGTTTGCGGAGCGTTGCACAAACCAAATGTCAAAAATTTAAATTCAAACAAACCAAAAGGCGTCGTGAAGGCTGTTTTCGGAATGACGAAAATATTACTTTACCGTCTAAATTGCTTGTAAAATTAGTCAAATATGGCAAAGGGTAACGATCTGGGACTGTTTGTGCGTTTAAAGCTCGGTAGTCTCCGCATGGTCTCCATGTGCCGTCTTTTTTCCGCACCATGTGTAGCGGACTTGACCAATTGCTGTTAGAAGGTTGGCAAATTCCAGATTTTAACAAAAAATCGAATTCAGCTCGCGCTGCTGCTAGCATTTCTGGCGAAAGGCGTCGAGGTCGTGAATGTACAGGTTGTCCTACCGTTTCGATGTGATGCACTGCGCTGGATTTGGTAACAGAGCCGTATAACGGAAATTTTGTAATGTTTGAAAATTCTGATAAAATTTTTGCAAAGGGATCGCTAGAATTAAAAGTTCTTATGTCGGTTGCATGACATGCGATGGGCGATGTTTGAGACGATTTTAAATTGGTAACGTTGTCGATAAGTAAATTGCGTCGCATGTCGATGAGTAGATCATAATGACGCAAAAAATCGGCACCAATAATTGGCGTAGTAACCTCAGCAATAAGAAATGACCAAAAAAATTCTCGTCGAAGACCTAGATCCAGTTTAATTCGTTTTTCACCGATTACCTTAATCAAAGAACCGTTGGCAGCGTAGAGCGTAGTAGAAGTTGGACGTACATCATAAGTTATGGCTGTAAGTGGCAGAATAGAGACATCTGCCCCAGTGTCGACAAGGAATGTTTTGCTTGAAATCTTGTCGCTGATTTGTAAGCGAAATATTTTCCGTGCATCGGTTAAATTTTCGCTCAATTTAACCGCGCTTGTTGGTGATCATAAAAGCGGTACAGTAGTTTCCGCAGCTACTGCATTAGCGGTGCGGTGCACGTAGTTGCATGGACTACGACATTTTTTTGCGCTATGGCCGAATTTCTCGTGATACCAGCACGCGCTGGAATCCGATACTGAACGTCCAGACTGTTGTTGACGGAACTGACGGCGTCGATATTGATTTGGGCTCCCACGGCTTCGTGATCGTGAACGCGTTGACGTTGTTTCGAACCTTTTAGTCAGCTCGGCCACTGCTGCTTCTAAAACACCGAAACGTTTGATTTAAACTGCGCTCTATACCTTCTGATGAGGAGTAATGGCGTCGATTACTTAGTCTGCAATCTTGGTAAATTTCGCAGCTGTTGCTTTCGAGGCTGCGATTACGGCCTGCGCCGCTTTGGGTAACCTTTTGGTCCAAGGTCCTTTTAATGCTGCATCACCGAGTGTAGTGCCTGCAACCCGTTTCATCTCGAAATAAAGCTCAGACGGTTTTTTGTCACCGAGGGGGAGTTCTGATAGGAGTCGATAACGATCGATGATGGGTAGTGATGCTATGACTTTCGGAGAGCTGTGCAATGACATTAGGATCTAATGATGCTAAAATTGTGGTCGCTTTTTTTTTGTCACTTGATATTCCGGAAGCATCGAACCAAAATTCCATTGCCGTAAACCATGCTTCAATGTTCGCACTGGTCATAGATGGTACTGGCAATCAAGCGTAAGCCACAGACACATTACCTTGAAATGGCTGGTTTGTTGTTCTTGGCGCAGGAAAACCTGTAGCGTTTTGTGGAGGCGTATCTGGCATTTGTGCGGCGAATAATCACTTATTTTAATTTTTTTTTTTATCACGTCTTTTCTTTATCGTGTCGTTTTTTTAATCACGTCTTTTCTTTATGAGTCGTTTTTTTTATCACGTCGGGGTCACCAGTTTGGAATCTCAATTTAAATACGTGAAGTGATCTTAATATTAATGACACTTTATTCGTGATTCCAATCTCGATAGATTAATGATAATATTTTAAAGAAAGTATAAGTGATTAATTATAATTTTGACGATTTAATTACAGCGGCGTGCGTACGCGTCGAAAGTTAAAAGAAGAAGGAAGTGGATCTATTTTAGTGTTGAAAGATCCTTTTCACAATTCTTAATGTGTTTTTGATTTCATAAAGAATGAAATTATTCTGAAGGAATAAGACAGAAACTTGCTCAGAGCTGCACAAGAAAAGTTCCAAATATATATTCAAATATATAAATAGATCTGTGTCTTTGTCATTCACCATAAAGTATATATATTCTTGATCAGGGCGACAAGACAAATTGATTAAGCGATGTCCGTCCCCACTAATGGTCCTCGGTAATGATGAGAGATAGAGACTTGATATTTTTGGATCGACTCGCTCGGCAGCAGATCAAGTTTGCACGGTTTTGAGCCACGTCCACTCCTTCCAGCCCACTTTTTGAAAAGGATATAGCTTGAACACCAGAAGCGCTAGAACTATGAAAGTCGGTACATAGACTCAGTAAGTAAAGGTCTTCAAAACTGGATACCACAATTTTTCCCCTCGCCCGCATTACCCCTCATAAAGTATTTTATTGTTAATTGCAAGGTAAGGACCTAAATTTTGTTTGTAATTGTATGTAGACACAACAAATACATGTCCTTAAAACTGCATACCAGAAAATACCCTTTTCTATTTTCGACTAACCCTTAAAGACCATCAAACTTAAATTTTTTGCTAAATTCTACTTTTTTTTAACAAACATTTGTATGTCTCCACAACTATACAAAATACGTACCTGCAACTTTGTATGCAGATTCAATAAATGTAAGTCTTTAAAACTGCATGCCACAATTTTTCCTTTACCTTTAATTACCCCTCAAATAGTGTTTACTTGTCGAAGCTTATATCTCCAAAATTGTTAGAGGTACGAACAAATTTTGTACGTATACTGAGTGTATACTACTCCTTTAGACTGCATACCAGAAATACCATATAAATTTTGACTACCCCTTAATGACGTCACACCTCCTACCGTATGTGCAGTGTATTATATGGTTGAGTGTACTCAACTATACCGCCCTTACTTGAATTATAAACTTTACCAAGTTTCCTCAATTCATCAAGTGTTTTTTGATGACAGTATGTGCAGCGCAGCGACAAATTTGTATGTCTCTTGTATGTTCAAATAATTCGATGTTTTTTAAATTTGCTTCCGCAACCTCGCCTTCTTCAAAAAATTCCTTGAAGATACTGCAGTGCGATAAAATCTTATTTGTTTTTAGTAAAAACTTTTTACCATATTTGCGCCGTTATCTGATGTTATTGAATTATTTGATTTAGATTGACGTCATATTTAGTCAACACGTTGACAATTTCCGTTGTTAAATTTCGGGATAAGCTTGATGCTATCCATTTAAACTCCATCACTCCCAACATCGTCGATATTATTTAGTTGTTTTTAATGTATTGCGCAGTCCAAAATTATTGCGTGATAGTCTTGTGGCACTATCAATTTTTAATGAAATAAATCGCTGCGTGAACTCTGTTTTAATGCTCTCCCTTATGTTACCAGAAACTATTCTCAATACCTTACTGCAATTGCTGCTAAAACAAAATTCTTATTAAGCTTTTCGCTTATATTTCGCATGTTTGCCGAACATGTTTCAAAGTGAGTATATTGAGAGGGGGACCCCATAAAAGTACACATATTCTTGATCAGGGCGACAAGATAAATTAAGCGATGTCCCTCCGTCAGTCCTCACCAATGGTTCTCGGAAACTATAAGAGATAGAAACTTGAGATTTGGAGTATAGACTCGTGATGCTCGGCAGTAGGTCAAGTTTGACGGTTTTGAGCCACGCCCCCGCCTTCCCGCCCAACCAGCTACGTCCACTTTTTGAAAAGGTTATAACTTAAACACCAGAAACGCTAGAATCATAAAAAATGGTAGGCAGAGTAGGTATGAAAAGTTCTATAAAACTGCATACCACAATTTTCCCCCTCCACAACATTTCCCCTAAAAAGATATTGTTAATTTTTATATCTTCAAAACCATGAAAGGTATGGTCCTGAAATTTTGTATGTACACTCAGTAAATACATGTCCTTAAAACTGCATACCAGCAAATACCCCTCTGTATTTTCGACTACCCCTCAAAGACCAACAAACTAAATTTTTTGGTAAATTCCACTTTTTTTTACAAAAACTATAACAGATAAGAACCTAAAACTTTGTATGCAGACTCAATAAATGTATGTCTCTAAGACTGCATATCAAATTTTCCCCCTTACACTTCATTACCACTCAAATAGTGTTTGCATGCCAAAGCCTATATTTCCGAAATTTTTTAAGGTACGGACCTGAAAGACAGACCTTCTATGTAGACAAAGTAAATATAACTTCTTAAGGCTGCATACCAGAAAATACCAGAAAGGCCGGCAAACTTAAGTTTTGAGTAAATTCCAGTTTATTTTTATTAAAATATGTATATATCCACAACTATGAAATAAACGTGTCTGAAATTTTATATGCAGGTTCAGTTAATATACGTCCTTAAGACTGCATATCGAAATATACCCTTTTATTTCATTGCTTCCCCCTCTGAGACCAGATAACTCGAACTTTACGTAAATTTCTACTTTTGACTGATTTTTTGATATTTGGAACACCATTTAAATGGGTGATACCAAATAAACGATTTTTATACTCTTGCAAAAAGAGTATATTAACTTTGTCATGAAGTTTGCAACGCAGAGAAGGAGACATGTCCGACTATATAAAGTATAAATATTCTTGATCAGCACGACGAGACGAGTTCAAATAACAATGTCCATCTGTCCGTCTGTCTGTCTGTCTGTTTCAATGCGATTTCCACCCAGAGTTTTAAAGTTAGCAAAAAAATGTAAACGCAGAAAATTTTCTTCTCCTTGCAGGTATATAAAAATCAGTTTGATCGGATGTCCATAGCATATAGCTCCCATAGGAACGATCGTTCAAAAATGAAATTTTTGTTAAAAAAAACGGGTATTTTTAGGGTTATCGACTCAATATTTTGCTCTAAAACTTCTTCAACATTAACAAAAATACTGTGCAAAAATGGTCAAGATCGGGCTACTATAGCATATAGCTGCCATAGGAAGGATTGGTCAAAAATAATGTTTTTGTTTGAAAAACAGCGTGTTTTTGGAGTTATCGACTCAATATTTTGCGCAAAAACTCTTTTGACATCAACAAAGATTGATGTACAGTATGTAAGTATGTATGCTTAACAGCGCTTATAGCTCAATAAAAAGCACTTAATGTGACTCATTATGTAATCTTGACATTTATGTATGTGATAACGCATAAATATAAAAAAAATTACCAATAACAACAACAAAAGCAATAACAATTCAATATTAAAGAAACAACAAGAGGGATAAAATAAAAATCTGGATCAAAGAACTCATATTAAACAATTAAGTGCGGTACAGTCGAGTATAATGATACGCAATGACTTTACTAACTGAGTCTTCAAGCCGATTTTCAGCTACCGAGTCTACCCACCAAATTTCATGACAAGAAAGAAATAAGTATTGGTAAGGACGGACACTACTGGCACAAACATATTTGTCTTCCGATATTTAAGATAATTTTTTTTTATTCTTTGTTGTTTAAGTTCCATGAATTTAGCGGTCTGTTTTTTTTTTTAGTTTTTGCGTTATAATTAAAACTGTTAATATTTAATAAAAATAAGTAATTCGTTTTTTTATTTCAGTAAAAATAGGCTGCTCACTACTAATTTCAAATCGTAGTAACCTTTGAAACTACTTTTACACTAATTATTTCTACACTAATTACTACAATTGGTTGTTAATACTACTTTGCTGTAAGTATATATCGCCAATTTCATTAACTGTTTATTTAAACGGCATTTCATACACTTTGCTGTATATTTTTCACCAACTAATTATTTATTATTACTATTATATTTACTACAATTGGTTGTTAATACTTTGCTGTAAGTATATATCACCAATTTGATTAACTATATATTTAAACGGTATTTCATACACTTTGCTGGAAGCATTATATTTCACCTAATAATCCCAATTTAACTTAATAACTCAAATTTATATTTACTATTTCTATATTATTATCCACTTAACACACCCCCATTTACTTATCCAACTAAGTAGCCTCAGAGATACTAAAATTCAAACTAGTAGCAAGCACACCTCAAAATGTAAATTTTGGAAGTTCTATTTCCATGTCCTGCCCCGAAAAATTACTTGGGAATTATAACTTCCTAGAACTTAAACAAAAATTTGTGAAAAACCTACTAGATCTATTTCTATTTTAATATAATTTTTAAGTGTTTGAGTATTTTGAATGCTAGACTGTTTTATGTTAAATATGAACATATGTAACATGTTACTATTTATTATTAAAAATGTTTTCTTGAATACAACTAGTAAAAGAATTTTCGAGAAATTTAAATCGATTTATTTGACTAGACTTACATTACAACAAATACGCTTAAAGTATAATAATGAAGAAACTATTTTGGGTAAATAATCAATTGAGATCCATCAATTTATGCTCTTTGCTTACATAACTTAAATTAATTTGTTAAAAAAAATATGCTTTCATCAAAAGTTACACCATTAGCACCACACCGAACAAAAACTAAAGATACTGTGCAAAAATGGTCAAGATCAGCCTACTAGAGCATGTAGCTCATGTAGCAACGATCAGTTAAAAATACAGTTTTTTGTTAGAAAAACTTTTTTGTTCTTGGATATAAGCAAACCAAACTTTGCTATTACGTGTTCTTATTAATGCCTGACTCAAATCCAGAATTAATACTCTCTGCTGCCAACGACTGTTCGGCATTTTTATACTCTTGTAAAAAAGAGCATATTAAGTTTGTCGTGAAGTTTGCAACTCAAACAAGGAGACATTTCCGACTATATATAGTATATATATTCTTGATAACAATGTCCGTCTGTCTGTCAGTTTCAGTGCAAACTCCACATCGAAAAAATTTAAGCGCAGAAATTCTTCAGATATTTACAGTCAGCATTATTTCGAGCGGACCACAAGCATATAGCTCCCATAGGAATGATCGGTCAAAAAAATAGGTTTATTACCTGAAATATTGTATGTTTTTGGAGTTATCAACCCCAAATTTTGCACATGGTTTGCTATGACTTAGTCATAGACATGCTGCAAAAATGGTCAAGATCGGGGTACTATAGCATATAGCTCCCATAGGAACGATCTGCCAAAAAGATGGTTTTTGTTAGAAAAACTTTTTTGTTCTTGAATATAAGCAGACCAAATTTTGAAATTCCAGGTTTTTAATAATGCCTGACCATAACCTAACGTTTTAAGGAATCGGATATAAGGGCGTGGTGCCGCCCATATAGTGAAAAACTTAACTTCTCTGAAAGAAAAACTTAACTTCTCTGAAAGAAGACGAGATATGAGATTGCAACATGAAGTGAAGTATGACTACATTGTTTTCTTTAAGACAAATTAAAAAATGGGCGTGGGTACGTATATTAATCTTATTAGAAAAATAAGAAAAACGATTTTCTAATAAGAATAATTGGGAAATTGGTTTGCAAGAGTATATAAGATTCGGTAAAGCCGAAAATAGCTCCCTTACTGGTTTTTATCTAACTGTATACATAATTTACTTGTTAATGTAACTGATTTATTTGAGGTATGCACTTAGTTGTGTAAAAATGTAAAAAATTAAATTTACTTGACTGGTATGCTGAAAATCGCTTGCACAACCAAAATTCAAACATACATATTTTCACAACTTCTTGTTTCGAAAATTTTATCACCCAAATGGAGCCGTGGCTACCCTACAAAGTATATATGTATATGGTTATTCTTGATCAGCAACGAAAGAGACCTTTGAGCCATGTCGGTCCGTGTCCACGTCGATCTCGAAACTAAGCGTGGCCACGTCACATATGTCCAGAGCTGGACAAAATAATAAGTGTGAGCCCTCAAATTTTAAAAAAGTACGAAAAAAGCATTAAAATCAGTGTTCTAATTTGTAAGTGTGGTAGAACTGTTTTGAAATGAAACGGGTAGCCCCGATAATTAAATTACTTATTGTTTCAGCGCTTATTTCTTTGTAAAGCCTTTAAATTGGCCAATAAAGTCATAAAAGTTGGTGTATGATAACAAAAATATGATGTGAATAAATTTAAAGCATTATTTAGTTGAAGAAAGTGAGATATTAGAGCAATTTAAATTAATGCGGTTTAACTCAGTTATTTCAATAATATAAGTTGGGTTGTGAACTTCGCTGTAGTGCAGAGAAGAAAAGACTATTAAATTTTTGTAATCAATGAACTGAAACCGAAAAAAGAAATTGAAACGCGTGAGTCAACGAGAAAATTTTCTCAAGCAACGGACAATGGAATCATTGGGGAACGCCACTGTGATGAATAAAAAAAAATTTATACTCTTCCAAAAAGAGTATATTAACTTTGTCTTGAAGTTTGCAACGCAGAGAAGGAGACATCTCCGACTATATAAAGTATATATATTCTTGATCAGCACGACGAGACGAGTTCAAAGATGTCCGTCTGTCTGTTTCAGTGCAAACTACAAGAGTTTTAAGCATATCGAAAAAATGTAAACGCAGAAGTTCTTCAGATATGTCCAGTCATTGTATATCTCAGAATTATTTCGATCGGAACACTATAGCATATAGCTCCCATAGGAATGATCGGTCGAAAATTAGGTTTTTGCTTAAAATATAGTGTGATTTTGGAGTTATGTACGGCGTGGCGCATTTTCTATTGTCTTCTTTTCCAAATTATTTTCAATAAGCTATCTTCGTACACCTTTTCTTAGCCCATCACCATCGTTTTTCCAATTACTTTTTAATTTTATTAGTCGGTAGAACTTGAAGAGTCAAGCATACTCGTTCAGATCGCACTGTTTTTCACACAGATTCTTAAATTTTCGTCGGCGTTCGATCTTTTTGCCTTTTAAGTATATTTACCATAGGATCTAAGGTATTTAAAGCTATTTTGGACGTTATCGTTAATTGAAAAGTAGTATTTTTGAGTTTTTTTTTTCTCTTTTGGTAAAAATGTCCTTTTTCAAGTAATCAGTGGGGTTTTCTACCCAATTTCATTTACAATTGATTTCAATTGGAATGAAAAGAAAATAATATTTATTTACTAGTAAACAAAAAACATTGGATAAATCGTCTTAGTTATCAATCGAAATATAAGTGACTATTTTTATACGAGGTGTGTTCAAAAAGTAAGGTGACTTTGTATTTTTAAGAAAAAATATTTATTTATCTATCAATATTTATGTTCTCCCCCCTCAGATACAATACACTTATGCCAACGGTTTTTCCAATCCTCAAAGCACTTTTCGGTATAGCGTTGAGCTCTTTCGGCGATGTATTCTTTATCTCTTTAATCGTTGCAAATCTCCGTCCTTTCATAAGTCTCTTTAGTTTTGGGAACAAGAAAAAGTCACATGGGGCCAAATCCGGTGAATATGGTAGCTGAGACATGATTGTGGTGTTGTTTTTGGCCAAAAAATCTCTCACAAGCAAAGATGAGTGAGCAGGGGCATTATTGTGATGCAAAAGCCATGAATTGTTTTTCCACAATTTTGGACGTTTTCTTCGTATTGCTTCTCCCAAACAGCGCATAACTTCCAGATAAGACTGTTTATTTACCTACGAACATATGGTAAGAACTCCTGAGACACCACGCCATGGTAATCGAAGAAAACTGTGAGCAAAACTTTGATATTTGATCGAACTTGGCGTGCTTTTTTTGGTCTTGGCTCTTCTGCCCGCTTCCATTAGGACGATTCGATGATTCGTCACCAGTTATAACCCTTTTGAGTAAATCTGGGTCGTCGTTGACGTCATTCAACAGCTCTTGAGCGATGCTCATGCGACGGTTCTTTTGGTCAAAATTTAGCAATTTCGGAACAAACTTCGCTGACACACGTCTCATGACCAAAACGTTAGAAAAAATTTCATGGCACGAGCCAAGCGACATACCGACATCCTCAGCAACTTCTCTGATAGTGATTGGACGATTTTCCAAAACAATTTTCTTCACTGCTTCAACGTTTTCATCAGTTGTTGACGTGCTTGGGCGTCCAGAGCGAGGCTCGTCATTGGCATCTTCCCGGCGATTTTGGAAGAGTTTGTACCACTTGTAAACATTTTTTTTACCAAGACAGTTTCACCGTATGCCACTGTCAACATTTCAAGTGTTACGGAGTACTTTATTTTATTTTTTACACAAAATTTGATGCAAATCCTTTCCATATTTTTCGATAGCAAAAAATCGCCGAGCATGCAAAACACTTATAACTTTCACGCCTCTCACAACCAAACAAAAAATGTCATTCGCTTGAAATTTGGTACAGATGTTCGAAAATAGTGCACCAACATAACAAAACAATCAAGGACGAGTACATTCGATCAATCGTCAACATGGCACCAGCGTTGCCGTCGCGGGAAATTTGAAAAGTCACCTTACTTTTTGAACACGTCTCTTTTTTACAATTTTTAATAATGGTCGTCGCACAGAGGGGCCGTAGGTTAATTTCACTGGTAAAAATCCTAAAGTGCATGAACGCTTTCGACAAAACCAATATACGTGTCTGATAGAGAATTCCCGCGACTAAGGAACTGTCTTTCTTTTTGAAATCGGAATTATAGTTTGGAAGATATACGCACTCAAAGTTGACCTTTTTTTTAACTTTCAACAACATACTGAATTTTTTTTTAAATTTGGCATCTTTGAGTCGGAATATCAGCGAAACTTGAACTCGAATCATTATCTGTTAATTTATGTTTTTAGGTACCCGCCGCGGCTTGCATGCTTTCTAACTGCATGGCATGGAATTTTATATGTACATATGTATGTATGTATAATGTACACACAGATATTGTGTGGTGTGTAATTGTGTGAACTTGGACAAAAAAACATTACACTTGTATGAATTAAAACGACGAATATACTCTTTTATGTTATTATTGTCTTTTATTTCATATGAAATTCAACTTCAGCTTGTTTTCTTGACGGTTTCAAAATCTACACATCACACTATGAATTGTCCGTAATCATCATTGTCTCGGTTGCAAATCAACCCCCCTTAAAGTGAAACACCGGAGGCGATAATTACGTTCGAGCTCCTCGCATTCAAGTGTGAAGTGAATTGTTTCCGTTTGAGACTTTTCTGAGGCAGCGATGCTCTTAAAGCGCTCGAAAACCGTTCCCGGAGCCTGAAACAACTGTTCAATGTCATCAGCCATAAGCGCGACTTTGCGGCCAACGATTAACATACAATTAGACTCGATTGGAGCGAGTTCGATTGGATTGGTCGCCGTATTGTTATTAAATTTTGTGCCGACAACTGTTGAGAGTGTTGAGAGATGTGAAAACAATTAGCAACTTCAACTTGCTTTATGGAAATAATCGTTGTTGAGTGTGAATTAATATGCGCCTTAGAGCAATTCAAAACAAGTCATCAATGCTATAATTTGTGGGCAGTGCTGATAATTATCGCCGGTGAATGTACAACACGCGGGCTATAGAAATGTTGCAAGGCACAGAGATTGAGTGCTGTTCAGCTCAGCTCAGCTTTTGCTTTGGCACTCATTGCCCTAAGAACGTGACACGAATTTCATATTGGCGATTACAGAAACATAAAACACTTGACGATATCTGACCACCAGCCCGACGACACACCCGTTGTAGTTACATATGTACAAATCAACGACGACAGACAGACAGACCGACCGACGGACAGCCGCGTTATTCTTGACTTAGAAAACGATAGCCAAAGTCTTTTATGTCGTGTTGTCGCCGTTGGCATTTTTATCGATGCATGCTGACAGCACAGTTGGTTAGCCGAAGAATAATAAATAAATAAGTGTTAATGTAAACAATAATTTGGCCAACTCATCAAACACAGAAAATAATCACAAAAATAAAGTTTGATGAAGTGAATTGATTGCGACATGTTTCACCCATTCGGAGTCTCATGTCCGCACGCCTTGAATTTCATATGACGATAAGTTTCATAAGGTCTTATACATTATAGTTATTTACAATAAAGTTTCGATTTCCAAAGCATTTAATTTTCACAGACAATTTCAGTATTCTTCATTAAACTCTGTTAAAATGTATAAAAAATATCAATTGCGCGTGAGTATGTTTTCAAGCGTTGGCCCATTGCGGCCATAGGGGTCCTTGAGCAGCACAAACACGTCGTCGCACCAAGCGTAGCTGAGCACGCGACGTTCGATGATCTCCCGAAACTCAGGCGACTCGTCAACTAGCTCACTATAGTTGTCGTTTGTGAGCACGACGCCCTCAGTTCGACTAGCCAGCTGCAACACCAAACGATCATCGTCACTGCTCTTCAGCTTGCCCAGAAGATTCTTGCATGGCGAAAAAACGACTTTGCCAGCAGCGTGAAGTTCATCAAGCAGCTTGGGCTCGGTGGACTTGCCCGGATACTTGCGAAAGAGCGGCACAACCGCTTTGGCCTCGTGACCCATATCGTTGACGAAAGCTTATGCATATCTGTAAGCCCCTAACGGAGAAATCACGGCCGAGCGAGTGCGCATAGGCCACATTGCTGCCGTCGATTATCACGAGTCGTCTCTTGTTCGGATCGGACAGCGTCGCAGGCACGTCCTGTCTTGCGGGAAACGTGGTATGCGAACGCACCAAGGCATTGTCTGGTAGCTCGTTCGTTAAGTTTGACGATGTGTCACATTGATCCAATGCTTCCAACGCGTTTGTATTGTCATCTACTTCCAAGGACAGCTGTTCCAGGTTCTCCGGCATCAAACACTGACGACGACGACGGCTGCTGCGGAAGCGTTGACGCATGTTGCCCGGCGTGTGTTCGAACTCCTGCGCCGTATAGACGTCCAAGGCACGGCAAACCGGCACTGCGGCCCTCGGCGTGAACTTCATCTGATTGCTTCGTGAGGCAGCGCTGCGCCGCTGCGCACGATGGTGCGGCGTGTCATATTGCTATAAGACTTAACCTTCTTTTGCATGCGCGATTTGCCCATTATGCTCTTTTATAACTCACGGCCTACAAAACAAACGATGCTCTGTTGTCGGTTTGATTGAAAAATTCGTGTTAATTTTGCTAATACAAAATGATTTTCACAAGTCTTGCTTCAAAATCGACACACAATTTTGCTCCACAAATATTAATGCTTGTTTTCGAAAAATGAATAAACAAATAAATCCAGAATTGTCAATGTTTCATATTTGATGTCTTTTGCTTTTTCACCGACCAACGCTCTTTTCATATGAAGTTAAGTTCAAAGCTCTTGAACCAAAACCGCACCAAACATCTCTATTTGTCAGCATCGAACTCATTTCTGGTTCATTCAATTGCCTTAAGCGTATTTTAAACAAAAACAAAAAGAACTTGAAATAAAAGCCAAAAAATTCAAATTTGATTTAGCAAACAATGTGTGGCAGATTTATCGCAAACAAACCGCACAGCAATTCGTTGTACCGAAATGCGCTGATGCGCAATACATGTGTGGCAGACTTATCGCAAGCAAACCGCCAGCAGACCAGTAGCGCACGCGAACTACAGTGAATGCGGATCGCAGCGCTAAGCGGGAGCGCCAGCGCCGCCTGCGCACACAACACAGTAATGTGGTATGCAGTTTTAAAGACGTGCATCTTTAAGTCTGCATACGTTTCTGGTGTTCAAGTTATAGTCTTCTAAAACAAAATGTTAAGCAAGGTGTAGAGAAATTGGAAATCGCGAATGACTTTGCCTTTTACTAAGACAACGACCCCAAGCACACATCAGGCGTTGCACAGCTATGGTTGATACACAACTGTCCTAAACTTATTCAGACGCCTGCACAGAGTCCCTACCTTAACGTAATTGAGCATCTTTGGGAAGAATTAGCTAGGAGAGTGTATTAGAAGAAGTTTAACATATTAAACCAGCTGAAAGAAGGTTTACAAGAAGCATGGAACTTTATAGAGCCCGAAGTATGCCAAAAATAAGTCGAATCTGTTCCAAAACGTTTACAGGCTGTTTTGAATAACAAAGTATATGCGACTAAATATTGATTATTGGTTAATTCTTCCATTATTGATTATTTCTTCTACATTTTGCAAAGCAAAGTCGCTGTTTCCGATTATTCGTTTTGTTTTCTTGATTATCAGAATTAGCGAGGTCAAATAACGATCAGTCAGACAGTACTGTCTGTCTGTCTGCTTCTTTTTTGTTTTAGATCGACATTATATGAAGCCACTTGTTTTTCTTTTCATATTGGGGCTACCAGATCCAATGGTCCGATCTTGCTGGTCCCGACCAATGTGTCATCGTAATAAAATACAAGGGTCTGGCAAAATTTCAGGTCGATAGATTCAAAACTGAGGAAGGAATTTTCATACTTACAGACGACGGATATGGCTATATCAACTCTCCTGATCAAGAATATATATACTTTGTATAGTCGGCCACGTTTCCTTCTGGGTGTTACAAACTTCGTGACAAAACTATAATACTTTTCACTTCGTAGAGTATAAAAATTCGACCCTTTTTTACTGAAAACTTTTGTTACCTTTCTTACTTACTGGCATTGACAAATTTTGGCAATTATGTGGACTTTTATATGTTAATGTTACATAAATATTATAATTTTTAAACAGCTTTAAAATTTTTCCAAAATCAATGTAAATAGTCACGACGATACGTGCAGGACATGCCTTGTTTACAGTTTCCAAAAACAAGCAATACAAGATAAGAAACGATGAAATAAGCAAAAATCAACTAAAAACTAATATGTTCTCATTTCTCAATTCATTTATTTGCAATACTTTTTAGTAATAAAAACATAAATACATTACTTATGTTATGTATGTGCATACATAAATTTGTATGCATTTTTATTTCAGAACAATGATTCATAGATTTAATAGCATAACAGTAACAGCAAAGTTAACACTCGGTTAATAAAAGAATGTTAACAGCATAATGATAACATGAAAACTAACACTGTGTTAACAGCATAACTATATCCAGAGAGTTGAACAAGAGACCGAAGCTCGCTCAAAAAAAGCACAGGAAAAATTCTGACCAGGAATCAAGAGGTGAAAATGCCAGACAGAGAAAAAAGATAGGCAAAAGTATATCTTTCTCGCTCGGTTAATTCTTTCGAGACGACGGCCATTATTAAAATTTGTAAATACTATACAATGAAATTATGAATGAATTGTATGCGCTGTTGCCAACAAATGTAAACACAAAACAATTTCATGAGTTTGATGAAAGTTTGCATAAGAATGAAGTGGGGCATGAACATGGTATGCGTTGTTGCCAAAGCATTAATGAAAGGAATAAAGAACAAAATTATTAATGAAAAGTCTAATGCTTTTGCGCAGAGTCATTTTGCTTTATCTTAAAAAGCAGGAATAAAAATAAATATATTGATAATATATAACAAAAACTGATATCAAAATGATATAAACATATACATTATTTCAACATTTCTAGTAATAGGTTTGCCTATGTTACACAGCCGTACACACCACATACGACAATTTAGCGTTCAGCCAAGCTCAAACACACATAAGTGTCATATGTGCTGTGTCTGCGCTATGTAACATAAGCAAGGCAACTGTTCAAATTGTGGGGCATGTATTAATGCAAAATTTAAAAACGAAAATCAAATCAAGAAATTTGTGAACAGAAGCAATTGTGTGTACAGTAGTCCCTTATGATATGCGCTTCTGTAAAACACATGGTCTTTGATGAAAAATTGGACAATGCTATGGAGGCAATACTGTGAACATAGAAACAGTATGTTCTTTGGCAAAGTGACATGATTTCGTTTACTTCTTGTGCGTTGCCCATGTCTCTTCACCCATCTTATGAACAAAACCTCCAGAATACAATTTTCAATCAAAAACGGGAAGCTTTTTTGCATATAGCTCCCATAGGAATGATCGGTCAAAACATGAGGTTTTTACCTGAAATATTGTATGTTTTTGGTGTTATCAACCCCAAATTTTGCACATGGTTTTCTATGACTTAGTCAAAGACATGGTGCAAAAATGGTCAAGATCGGGGTACTATAGCATATAGCTCCCATAGGAACGATCTGCCAAAAAGATGGTTTTTGTTAGAAAAACTTTTTTGTTCTTGAATATAAACAGACCAAATTTTGAAATTACAGGTTTTTATTAATGCCTGACCATTACCTAAAGTTTTTAAAGAATCGGATATAAGGGCGTGGTACCGCCCATATAGTGAAAAACTTAACTTCTCTGAAAGAAGACGAGATATGAGATTGCAACATGAAGTGAAGTATGACTACATTGTTTTCTTTAAGACAAATTAGAAAATGGGCGTGGGTACGTATATTAATCTTATTAGAAAAATAAGAAAAACGATTTTCTAATAAGAATAATTGGGAAATTGGTTTGCAAGAGTATATAAGATTCGGCAAAGCCGAAAATAGCTCCCTTACTGGTTTTTATCTAACTGTATACATAATTTACTTGTTAATGTAACTGATTTATTTGAGGTATGCACTTAGTTGTGTAAAAATGTAAAAATTAAATTTACTCGACTGGTATGCTGAAAATCGCTTGCACAACCAAAATTCAAACATACATATTTTCACAACTTCTTGTGTCGAAAATTTTATCACCCAAATGGAGCCGTGGCTACTCTACAAAGTATATATGTAAATTAGAAATGTCCTTCACTTGCCGTTGAGCAGATGTGAAATATTTCTTATGTTATTAAGGACTGCTGTTAAGCAAAAGACTCCATTTTTATACTCTTGCAAAAAGAGTATATTAACTTTGTCATGAAGTTTGCAACGCAGTGAAGGAGATATTTCCGACTATATAAAGTATATATATTCTTGATCAGCACGACGAGACGAGTTCAAATAACGATGTCCGTCTGTCCGTCTGTCTGTCTGTCTGTCTGTTTCAATGCGATTTCCACCCAGAATTTTAAAGTTAGCAAAAAAATTTAAACGCAGAATTGCTGGTATTTGGTATGTAAAATTCAGTTTGATCGGATGACTATAGCATATAGCTCCCATAGGAACGATCGTTCAAAAATGATGTTTTTGCTTAAAAAACCGCGTATTTTAAGAGTTATCGACTCAATATTTTGCACAAAAACTTTTTTGACATCAACAAAGATACCGTGCAAAAAATGGTCAGGATCGGGCTACTATAGCATATAGCTGCCATAGGAAGGATCGGTCAAAAATTATGTTTTTGCTTAAAAAACCGCGTGTTTTTGGAGTTATCGACTCAATATTTTGCACAAAAACTTTTTTGACATTAATAAAAATACAATGCAAAAATGGTCAATAAAAGGCTACTATAGCATATAGCTCCCATAGGAACGATCGGTTAAAAATACAGTTTTTGTTAGAAAAACTTTTTTGTTCTTGGATATAAGCAAACTAAGCTTTGGTATTACGTGTTTTTGTTAATGCTTGACTCAAATCCAGAATTTTATAAAAATCGGACATAAGGGCGTGGTACCGCCCATACAACTAAAAACTTAAAAATGAGACTTCTCTGTAAACAGACGAGATACAAGATTGAAAAATGTAGTAAAGGTTGACTACATTGCCTTCTTAAAGAAAAATTAGAAAATGGGCGTGGCTACGTATATGATTCTTATTGGAAAATTAAAAAGGATTTTCTAATAAGTATAATTGTGAAAACGTTTGCAAGAGTATATAAGTTTCGGCATAGCCGAAAATAGCTCCCTTACTGGTTTTTTTTTGTTTTACTTCACTTCACTTTTTACTTGTTCTAGTTGGGTAATAGTTATAGATTTCATTTGTTTTTTTTTCTTTTCATCTTTTAATAAGCCATGCGCATTGCCAAAAAAAAAAATTTTAGAATTTTTGTTTCTCTTTTTTGTTTTTTTTTTTTAACTTTTTTTTTTTAACCTTTTTTTTTTAATTTTTTTTTTTTAACTTTTTTTTTAAAACACTATATTTTCTTGCACGCACATTGGTTCTTGAGGACACTATAGTAAAGGCAATTTAGCTACTATTTAAAATAGACGAATTTGATTAATACACCAAATACACTGAGCCACTAAATTCGCATGGGACATTAACGACGCTGTAGAGCATCCGGAAAATAGCGTGGCCGACGGTTCGTTTTTATTCTTTTGCAGCTAGATTCGCATGCTCTTCACACTTAGGGCATCCGAAACTAACGTGGCCGACGGTGTTTTTTATTCTTTTGCAGCTGGATTCGCATGCTCTTCACACTTAGGGCATCAACGACGCATCCACCGTCTGAATGTCAGTTGACTATTCAGTTATTTTATGTATTTACTTTGTATAATAATTTTTACTTGGTGCCAAATCTAAAACCACTATGAAACGGACATCGAGCGCTTTTATAATTTTCACTTTTGCACGAAATTCTTATATATATTAACCCAGGATGGAGATGACACCAAAAGAATATAAGAAAAAAAAAAATAAAAAAAATGTCTGGCGCAAATGTTTGGGCCTTTCTCAAAGGTTCGGAAAAAAAAAATAAAAATTCCAAATGTTAGGCGAAGTTATTTAATTTTAACTTAATAAGTCTGTTCAGGTCGAAGGCTATGGCGGAAAAGATCGAACTTCCTGCAGTTCGGATCTACGAGGCCAAAGTCCCTTGACATTGCATGACAATACAAGCGCTGTCAAATTTTTGTGCACTACTGCACTATGAAAATATCTGCCGATAGATAGCCTGGTTCATTAGTAATCGATATATGAGGGAGAAAAAAATAAATATGTCCATAAAAGAAAACAAATCAAACGTCTTAATCCAAAAAAAACACTGCACCTATCTTTACAATGAATTGCTTTTCGTTGTTTTCTTCACTGAGATATACTTCCAAATTTCTACTCCCTTTTCGCTAATTACTGCCAACAACTCAAAAGCTACTCCTAAAGCTAAAAGCTTTTACATGGGAGCAAAACAATTAAAATTAACAAAATGTTGCATACTAATAGGCATACAAAAAAAATGAAACGCTAGCGACAAGCGTCATTACACATTCGGAGTCTCATGTCCGCACGCCTTGAATTTTATATGACGATATGTTTCAAAAGGTCTTATACATTATAGTTATTTACAATAAAGTTTCGATTCCCGAAGCATTTAATTTTCACTGACAATTTCAGTATTCTTAACTAAACTCAGTTAAAATGTATAAAAAATATCAATTGCGCGTGAGTATGTTCTCAAGCGTTGGCCCATTGCGGCCATAGGGGTCCTTGAGCAGCACAAACACGTCGTCGCACCAAGCGTAGCTGAGCACGCGACGTTCGATGATCTCCCGAAACTCAGGCGACTCGTCAACTAGCTCACTATAGTTGTCGTTTGTGAGCACGACGCCCTCAGTTCGACTAGCCAGCTGCAACACCAAACGATCATCGTCACTGCTCTTCAGCTTGCCCAGAAGATTCTTGCATGGCGAAAAAACGACTTTGCCAGCAGCGTGAAGTTCATCAAGCAGCTTGGGCTCGGTGGACTTGCCCGGATACTTGCGAAAGAGCGGCACAACCGCTTTGGCCTCGTGACCCATATCGTTGACGAAACTTATGCATATCTGTAAGCCCCTAACGGAGAAATCACGGCCGAGCGAGTGCGCATAGGCCACATTGCTGCCGTCGATTATCACGAGTCGTCTCTTGTTCGGATCGGACAGCGTCGCAGGCACGTCCTGTCTTGCGGGAAACGTGGTATGCGAACGCACCAAGGCATTGTCTGGTAGCTCGTTCGTTAAGTTTGACGATGTGTCACATTGATCCAATGCTTCCAACGCGTTTGTATTGTCATCTACTTCCAAGGACAGCTGTTCCAGGTTCTCCGGCATCAAACACTGACGACGACGACGGCTGCTGCGGAAGCGTTGACGCATGTTGCCCGGCGTGTGTTCGAACTCCTGCGCCGTATAGACGTCCAAGGCACGGCAAACCGGCACTGCGGCCCTCGGCGTGAACTTCATCTGATTGCTTCGTGAGGCAGCGCTGCGCACGATGGTGCGGCGTGTCATATTGCTATAAGACTTAACCTTCTTTTGCATGCGCGTTTTGCCCATTATGCTCTTTTATAACTCACGGCCTACAAAACAAACGATGCTCTGTTGTCGGTTTGATTGAAAAATTCGTGTTAATTTTGCTAATACAAAATGATTTTCACAAGTCTTGCTTCAAAATCGACACACAATTTTGCTCCACAAATATTAATGCTTGTTTTCGAAAAATGAATAAACAAATAAATCCAGAATTGTCAATGTTTCATATTTGATGTCTTTTGCTTTTTCACCGACCAACGCTCTTTTCATATGAAGTTAAGTTCAAAGCTCTTGAACCAAAACCGCACCAAACATCTCTATTTGTCAGCATCGAACTCATTTCTGGTTCATTCAATTGCCTTAAGCGTATTTTAAACAAAAACAAAAAGAACTTGAAATAAAAGCCAAAAAATTCAAATTTGATTTAGCAAACAATGTGTGGCAGATTTATCGCAAACAAACCGCCAGCAGACCATATAAGTACGCGTCTCTGTGAACCGGACTCCGCGCCAAGGCGGAATTACATGTTGAGCAAGCGAACGTGAACTTGAGGATGCGCACAGCAGCCGCCGTTGCGCACACAACACAGTAATGTGGTATGCAGTTTTAAAGACGTGCATCTTTTAAGTCTGCATACGTTTCTGGTGTTCAAGTTATAGTCTTCTAAAACAAAATGTTAAGCAAGGTGTAGAGAAATTGGAAATCGCGAATGACTTTGCCTTTTACTAAGACAACGACCCCAAGCACACATCAGGCGTTGCACAGCTATGGTTGATACACAACTGTCCTAAACTTATTCAGACGCCTGCACAGAGTCCCTACCTTAACGTAATTGAGCATCTTTGGGAAGAATTAGCTAGGAGAGTGTATTAGAAGAAGTTTAACATATTAAACCAGCTGAAAGAAGGTTTACAAGAAGCATGGAACTTTATAGAGCCCGAAGTATGCCAAAAATAAGTCGAATCTGTTCCAAAACGTTTACAGGCTGTTTTGAATAACAAAGTATATGCGACTAAATATTGATTATTGGTTAATTCTTCCATTATTGATTATTTCTTCTACATTTTGCAAAGCATAGAGTTATTTTTGTTTTTTGTTTCAAAATAGCAGTTATCATCAAGAAGCATGTGTTTTTTTTTTTGTTTTAGATCGACAATTATATGAAACCACTTGTTTTTCTTTTCATATTGGGGCTACCAGATCCATTGGTCCGATCTTGCTGGCCCCAACCAATGTGCCATCGTAATAATATACAAGGGTCTGTGCAAAATTTCAGGTCGATAGATTCAAAACTGAGGAAGGAATTTTCATACTTACAGACAGACGGATATGGCTATATCAACTCTCCTGATCAAGAATATATATACTTTGTATCGTCGGCCACGCTTCCTTCTGGGTGTTACAAACTTCGTGACAAAACTATAATACTTTTCACTTCGTAGAGTATAATAATTCGACACTTTTTTACTGAAAATTATGAAAATGTTTCCTTTCTTACTTACTGGCATTGACAAATTTTGGCGATTATGTGGCCTTTTATATGTTAATGTTACATAAATATTCTAATTTTTAAACAGCTTTACAATTTTTCCAAAATCAATGTAAATAGTCACGACGACTACGTGCAGGACATATGCCTTGTTTACAGTTTCCAAAAACAAGCAATACAAGACAAGATTGCAATTCATTTATTTGCAATACTTTTTAGTAATAAAAATATAAATACATTACTTATGAATATATGTATGTGCATATATAAATTTGTATGCAGTTTTATTTCAGAACAATGATTCCTAGATATAATAGCATAACAGTAACATCAAAGCTAACACTCGGTTAATAAAAGTATGTTAACAGCATAATGATAACATGAAAACTAACACTGTGTTAACAGCATAACGTTTACAGTATATCCAGAGAGTTGAACAAGAGACCGAAGCTCGCTCAAAAAAAGCACATTCTGACCAGGAATCAAGAGGTGAAAATGCCAGTCAGAGAAAAAAGATAAGCAGAAGTATATCGTTCTCGCTCGGTAAATTCTTTCGAGACGACGGACATTATTAAAATTTGTAAATACTATACAATGAAATTATGAATGAATTGTATGCGCTGTTGCCAACAAATGTAAACACAAAACAATTTCATGAGTTTCATGAAAGTTTGCAAATAAATTAGGGCATGAACATGGTATGCGTTGTTGCCAAAGCATTAATAAAAGGAATAAAAAACGAAAATCAATTATTAAATTCACCATGTGCCTTTGGCCTAACATTTACAATGCTAGTAAAGCAATGCGCAGGTAGTTTTCACCTGTTTCTCTTTGCTTATTAATGAAAAGTCTAATGCTTTTGCGCAGAGTCATTTTGCTGTATCTTAAAAAGCAGGAATAAAAATAAAAATATATATAATATATAACAAAAACTGATATCAAAATGATTTAAACATATACATTATTTCAACATTTCTAGTAATAGGTTCGCCTATGTTACACAGCCGTACACACCACATACGACAATTTAGCGTTCAGCCAAGCTAAACACACACACATAAGTGTCATATGTGCTGTGTCTGCGCTATGTAACATAAGCAAGGCAACTGTTGCAACAAATTGTGTATCAATGCTTTGAATTGACTTGTTTTCTAACAGTAGGGTGAAGTGGGGCATGTATTAACGCAAAATATTAAAAACAAAAATCAAATCAAGAAATTTGAAAACAGAACCAACTGAAGTTTGCAACTCAAAGAAGGAGACATTTCCGACTATATATAGTTTATATATTCTTGATAACCATGTCCGTCTGTCTGTCAGTTTCAGTGCAAACTCCACTTCGGAAAAATTTAAGCACAGAAATTCTTCAGATAGGTACAGTCAGAATTATTTCAATCGGACCACTTGCAAATAGCTCCCATAGGAATGATCGGTCAAAAATTAGGTTTTTGCTTGAAGTATTGTATCTTTTTGGAATTATCAACCCACATGACAAAAATGGTCAAGATCGGGGTTCTAAGCATATAACTCCAATAGGAACGATCTGCCAAAAAGATAGTTTTTGTTAGAAAAACTTTTTTGTTCTTGAATATAAACAGACCAAATTTTAAAATCACGTGTTTTTATTAATGCCCGCCTATAACCTAAAGTTGTATAAGAATCGAATATAAGGGCGTGGTACCGCGAAAAAACTTAAAAATGGGACTTCTCTGAAAGAAGACGAGATATGAGATTGCAACATGAAGTGAAGTATGACTACATTGTTTTCTTTAAGACAAATTAGAAAATGGGCGTGGGTACGTATATTAATCTTATTAGAAAAATAAAAAACGATTTTCTTATAAGAATCTCGTAATTGGGAAATTGGCTTGCAAGAGTATATAAGATTCGGCAAAGTCGAAAATAGCTCCTTTATTGGTTTTTATTTAACTGTATACATAATTTACTTGTTAATGTAACTGATTTATTTGAGGTATGCACTTAGTTGTGTAAAAATGTAAAAAATTAAATTTACTTGACTGGTATGCTGAAAATCGCTTGCACAACCAAAATTCAAACATACATATTTTCACAACTTCTTGTGTCAGAAATATTATCACCCAAATGGAGCCGTGGCTACTCTACAAAGTATATATGTAAATTAGAAATGTCCTTCACTTGCCGTTGAGCAGATGTGAAATATTTCTTATGTTATTAAGGACTGCTGTTAAGCAAAAGACTCCATTTTTATACTCTTGCAAAAAGAGTATATTAACTTTGTCATGAAGTTTGCAACGCAGTGAAGGAGATATTTCCGACTATATAAAGTATATATATTCTTGATCAGCACGACGAGACGAGTTCAAATAACGATCTCCGTCTGTCTGTCTGTTTCAATGCGATTTCCAGCCAGAATTTTAAAGTTAGCAAAAAAATTTAAACGCAGAAAATTTTCTTCTCCTTGCAGGTATTTGGTATGTAAAATTCAGTTTGATCGGATGACTATAGCATATAGCTCCCATAGAAACGATCGTTCAAAAATGATGTTTTTGCTTAAAAAACCGCGTATTTTAAGAGTTATCGACTCAATATTTTGCACAAAAACTTTTTTGACATCAACAAAGATACCGTGCAAAAAATGGTCAGGATCGGGCTACTATAGCATATAGCTGCCATAGGAAGGATCGGTCAAAAATTATGTTTTTGCTTAAAAAACCGCGTGTTTTAGGAGTTATCGACTCAATATTTTGCACAAAATTTTTTTTGACATCAATTAAGATACAATGCAAAAATGGTCAAGATCAGGCTACTATAGCATATAGCTCCCATAGGAACGATCGGTTAAAAATACTGTTTTTGTTAGAAAAACTTTTTTGTTCTTGAATATAAGCAAACCAAACTTTGCTATTACGTGTTTTTATTAATGCCTGACTAAAATCTAGAATTTTATAAGAATCGGACATAAGGGCGTGGTACCGCCCATACAACTAAAAACTTAAAAATGAGACTTCTTTGTAAACAGACGAGATACAAGATTGAAAAATGTAGTGAAGTTTGACTACATTGCCTTCTTAAAGACAAATTAGAAAATGGACGTGGCTACGTATATGATTCTTATTGGAAAATTAGAAAAGGATTTTCTAATAAGAATAATTGTGAAAACGTTTGCAAGAGTATATAAGTTTCGGCATAGCCGAAAATAGCTCCCTTACTGGTTTTATTTATTAAGCTGTTCAGCTTTATTTATTAAGCTCCAAGTTGAGACTGAAAGTTACAAGCTTACTTAGGACTAATGCTACTTCCTACCCTAAGCGTTGCCGACAGCGTCGCAGCGACAGAATGCTGATCTTTCAACTCGTGCAAGATATCATATTCCGTTTGGAGTTCTGCCACAATGTTTTGTCAGCAACGTCGCGCTAACATCCGCCGACTGTTTACGTTATCTGCTGACTTAAGCAGAACGTTGTGGCGTGATTTCTTCGTTTTCATGATTGTTAGGCGATCATGTTAACTTCTCACCCACATGAAGTAAGGTCGTCTTCGGGCTTTCTAATACTTCCTACGACGGTCTGGAGAAGTTCTTGTTGTCGGGTTCTCTTTTTTTTACGGCGTAGCTCTAGACCACCGTAGCATAGAACTATTAAGGCAACGATGGTAATGCCATGGATGACCGATCTTGTTGACATCTCTTCCCGCATTGTACCGATGTTGCGTAGATTTTCAAAGTTCAGCCCGTGAAGGTACGGCAGGCTCAAAATATTGTTATTGTCAAATGTGATCAAATAGGTCCCTGTAGTGAGCTCCTGGGTGTCATTCATTGTTTTTACTTGGGCGGTGCTGTCATTGATGATAATGATGCCGTCGTCAACAACCATCAAGGGTTCCAAATGGCTTGGTTGGGTACAGCAATGAGCAACGCCACCAGCGTCTAATTGTTGCGCGCATGTTGTCTCGGTCATTTCTCTGCAGAAGGATGACGTCAGGGCTGAACTGCAGTTTTTTATAGCAATTAGCCATTGTGTTGCACCGGATGAACGCTTACTTTCTTACACACTATTTCTGGCTTAGGATACTTAATTAAAAAATACAAAAACTTATCGTCTAACAAAACCTTGATATAAGCTACTTCCATTATGTCGCTTATAGTTACATTTGCAGTGTGTTTATTTATTATTGTTGTAAAATCATTATTATCTAAAATCGTGGGATTTACGATGCCTAAGGCTCTTGACAACACTAAATTTTCAATCTCATTGCTAAGCATTCAATTTCTGGCTAGTAGTGTTTCATATAAATGGCCTGTATCTATTTGTTTTTGCTTCATGCTTGTTGTTATTGTGTTTACTGTGTCAGTTAGTCTATTGATCCAAACCTGGATTCTTGTATTTACTATTACCTGCTTATTTTCTGCATTTATTAAAGCCTGTTGATTGAAAGTTATCTGTTCGAAGTCGTCAAAGTCCGGCGTCCCAGCCACCACCTTCAACGCAGAGCCCAGAAACTTAAGGCTTCTAGCTTGCCTGTGGTGCACAGTCAATGTCGTCATTAACGTCGTCAAGTGAGTCGTGTCCGCCGCCAGTAGCTTCCGCATGTGTGACTGTGGAAACTGATCTATCAGCGATGTCGTCTCGTCTATTATTTCGGTAAATTTTGTCAGGTTCGTACAGTGCGTTACGAAAGAAAACTCTTTCCATATTGTCACATCTCCGTTCATAATCGGAACGTAATTATCGTCTGAATAGTTATTTATCTTTGGCGTCGCCGTCCGAAGGAAGATTACAAATATCAAAGTTCTAGAAAAATAATATGTCAAAAAGTTTATCTTATATTGTCCTTGTGAACCACCCACCCTTTTATAAGAACTGTGGTTCCTAAGTCTACCTGAATTTTTTCTTTCGTAGACAGTGGGGTTAGTTTGTCGCTAAGTCTTCTGTTGCTCTTAACCATTACCCGTTCTCCTACTTCGAACACTCTATTTTGTCTTTGTTGTTGCTCTTGTGCCTTTTCAAGCGCATAACGCACCTCTTCCCCTAGTTCTGGAGAATTTGCATTAAGTATCTTCGTGGGTTTTCTGCCCGTCACTGAATGTATCGATCTATTATATTCAACCGTTGCCTGCAGGAATAGCTCGGCTGTATCGTCTACCTTTCTTTCCTGTTTCAAACACCTTCTGTGAGCGTACTGTGAAACCTCTCTACTTGTCCGTTTGACGTGCTATGTAATGGAGGGCTGTTTACTATGTCAATATTATATCGGTTCTTTAACATTGATGTTATTGTTTCCGAATTAATAGACGGTTCATTGTCGCAATATATTGTTTTTGCGTTCGGAAAATAGTTCACTAACTGTAGCATGGGCCCTTTTATATCAACAATCGTACGCGATGGTATGGGTTGTGTTATCGCGAATTTTGAGAACTTGTCAATGCAGGTTAAGAAATATTGTTTTGCTGTATTAAATATGTCAATATGCAGCATTTCACATACACAGGATGGTATAGATGTTTTCCCCAACTCTTGCCTTATTGGGTGTCTATTATACTTTGCCCCAGTGCAAATTTTACAATTTGCGACTACCTCGTTAGCTATTTTTCCCATTTTTTGGAAGTAATATTCGCTCAACACCTGCTTTATGTTTTCTTGCGCGGCCCTATGTGCCCGATTGTGTTCTGAACACATGATCTTCCTCTGTTCGTCCTTATTCGTTATGTCAGCTACTAGCGTCTTGCAGTACCAGAACCTAGTTTCTGGAAAACAGCGTACTATTTCATGCTGGATGCTTGCTAACACTGGGAGTTCGCAATGAATCGCATTCACTACGTTGGGATTTATGACTGATTTCACCACATCCGCTAATTCCTTCGTCTCCGTAAAGGAGATAATATGGCGAAGTTTTTCACCGAATAAAATGAATTTCCGTTTAAGAGGACATTGTGCATGTTCCAAAATGACTTGATTTCGGAAACAATTCAACGGCTTGTCGGTTGCCTCTATAGTGAAGCTTAATGACACTTCACTATGTATCGTGGCAGCGTCAGACTGCACTTCTGTGTCAAGGGCATTTACCCGTTGTCACGACAATGCATCGGCGACATGGTTCTCTTTGCTTGGTTTATAAAAAATTTGAGCGTTATGCTTGTCAATAAAAGCTTTTCAACGCTTGATTTTTGGGTTTGGATTTTTATCTGAAACAGCAAAGGTCAAGGGTTGGTGATCTGTGAAAATCCTCAAATCTTTGACACCATATAAATAGTGTCTCAAATGCTTCAACGCCCAAACTATAGCTAATAGTTCTCGCTCGTTTGTCGCGAAGTTTATTTCTCTATCTTTCAAAGTACGAGATATCATTGTAATCGGTTTTCCATCTTGGGATAAAACCGCCCCCAGCCCTTGTGATGAAGCGTCCGTCGTTAGATCGAACGGCTTCTTATAGTCTGGGTACCTAAGCATGACGTCTTCGGACGCCAATGTTTTTACCAGTCTCTGAAAGGCATTACGTTCTGTTTCCCCGAACGCAATTTTTACCTTCTTCGACTGTTGGGCACTTATTTTGCCATTTTCACCCTTTAGGTGGTCAGATAGCGGTTTGGCTATCGACGCAAAATCCCTAACGAAGCACCTATAATAGCTTGCCAGGCCATAAAATGATCTTAATTCAAATAATGAAGTGGGCTCTGGAAAGTCTAGGATGGCCCTAACCTGTTCGGGACCTGTTCGTGTGCCTGCTCTTGTTACTATAAACCCTAAATATTCTACTTCCTGTTTAAAGAACCTTGACTTTTCACGGGAAATTCTCATGTTTGCCTCATATAGTTGTTTTAGCACCCAATCGACGTGTTTTACGTGATCCTGCTCACTCTCTGAGAAGATGATCACATCATCAACGTTAACATAGCTGCATCTGCCAATCTGCTCACGCAATACATTATCGATTGTTCTCTGGAAAATACTAGGGGCGTTCTTTAGTCCAAACGGGAGTTGGCGAAACTCGTATTTTCCCCCATTTACTGCAAATGAAGTTTTCTCCCTATCACGTTCCGCTAACATGATCTGATGGTAACCTGATTTTAGATCGACAGTTAAGAAATATTTTGCTTTCCCAAGATTTGCAAGAATCATTGGAATATTAGGCCTTGGGTATTTGTCTGCTATCGTTTTCTGGTTAAGCTTCCGGAAGTCTATGACCATACGTTTTTTTTATTTCCCATTTCGTCTACGTTCTATAGTTTTTGGACGCTCCCGTATCTATTAATAATTTTATTATTTTCCCTGCAATGGTACGTTCAATGAACGGCAGCAGGGAGTGTGATCTAAAAAATTGCAATGGTATAGGTCAATTTGTTCTTCCTTTACTTCCTCCACTGCTTGTTCTGCAGTTTCCAAATACTCGTCGCACCGTTGTGCCTGATCACTATTTTCTTGTACCAGATTATTCACCCTCTGATATTTCTGTCCTGTGTGTCTGTCTGACCCGTGTGGTCGTTTATTCCAGTTCTGGTTACTATTACCGTAGTGCCTCTGAGGTCCACTTTGGTTTTGGTTTTGTGCAAAGCGCATTTTTGATGAACCAGGATCTACATCCATTGGTTCTGCCTGTCCTCTCTAAACTTGGACCTGATCCAGTTTTGTATACCTAGGGTGTTTCCCTTGTCCTGATTCTGCCTGTCTTTGGGTGGCAACCCCTGGTTGTTGGCTTTTTTGAAAGCCTTTGTTGGGTCTACTCCCTTGAGTTCCCCTTTCTATTCTTTGGCTCTTTTCTTCAACGCTTCTCGAAAAGTTTGTAGCAAAAAGATATTTCTCGTGGTTTCACTCCACTTCCTGGGCCAACGCAAGAGCAGCCGGAAGATCGGTAGGTCGAGATGAGAATAGTATGTCACTGATTGCCTTTCTTGACCCTAATATGAGTATCCATTCGATATTTTTCATTAAGCGATGCTGCCAACGCAGCATCGTATGTCATGTTCGTCTTGTTCGTTAGTAGAGTTAGCATTTTTTCTACCTCATCCCATCACCTTTTTTCTACTAGGGTCATGTTACCCTGTCATAATGTCAATAGTTCCTGTTCAATCAGGTAAATCGGTCATTTGTCCGCGTACGTCGCATCTAGCCTATCGATTATGGCTCTAAAGTTTCAACACCGTGTTGAACGAGGCAAGCATCATTTCTGCTGAACCTTTTATCTTATTTCTAATAATTCCTTCGTACACCTTTTCTTAGCCCATCACCATCGTTTTTCCAATTTCTTTTTAATTTTATTAGTCGGTAGAACTTAAAGAGTCAAGCATACTCGTTCAGATCGCACTGTTTTTCACACAGATTCTTAAATTTTCGTCGGCGTTCGATCTTCATGCCTTCTAAGTATATTTACCATAGGATCTAAGGTATTTAAAGCTATTTTGGACGTTATCGTTAGTTGAAAAGTAGTATTTTGAGTTTTTTATACCCTGTACATACTGTACCAGGGTATATTGTGTTTGTTTGTATGTAACGCATAGAAGGAGGGGAGGGGGACCCAATAAAGTGTATATTTTCTTGATCAGGACGACAAGACAAATTGATTAAGCGATGTCCGTCCGTCTGTCCGTCCGTCCGTCCTCACCAATGGTTCTCGGAAACTATAAAAGATAGAGACTTGAGACTTGGAGGATAGAATCGTGATGCTCGGCAGCAGATCAAGTTTGAACGGTTTTGAGCCACGCCCACTCCTTCCCGCCCAACCAGCTACGCCCACTTTTTGAAAAGGTTATAACTTGAACACCAGAAAGGCTATAATTATGAAATTTGGTATGTAGACTAAGAATGTTAATTTTTATAAAACTGCATACTACAATTTCCCCCCACCCCTTAATTACCC
>JBAMBP010000768.1:0-23714 GCA_037044515.1 Phortica magna | reverse complement strand
AGCTGCTCCTTTATGTAGAGCAGCAACATCCACCGTCTCTGCTGCTATGTTACACCAAATTTTCAGCCTTTGCTTCCCTCCTGGCCAATAGGAGTTCAAGGAACAGCCGCAGTTGATTGAGTAGTTCATCAGGGAGAAACTAGCGCCGTAGAAACCAGGCGTCCTTTTCAAAGACTGCTTGCTGATCCGGTGTCCACGGTATTCACCATAAGGGAACCCCTGACTAGCACCGTTACAATCCCTTTACCACAACTCTGTCTGGGCGGTGCTATTGCCAAAGAGGACCCTGTAGGTACTCCCACCACTCACCATTTTTCTGAGCGTAGCGCGGCTTGGATATCAAACTCTCTTCCACTTCCAGCTGCTCCTCTATGGAGGGCAGCAACATCCACCGCCTCTGCTGCTCTGTAACACCAAGCATCCAGCCTTTGCCTTCCGCCTGGCTGAAAAGCGTCTAACGAAGAGCAACAGTTGCTTGAGTAGTTCTACAGGGAGCAGCTAGTGCCGTAGAAGCCGACGTCCTTTTACAAAACTGCTTGCTGCTTCGGTGTCCACGGTAGTCAACATAGGAGAACCCCTGACTAGCACCGATACAATGGTAGATAACCACATTTCTGGCTGAGCGGCGCTATTACCAAAGAGGACCCAGTGAGCCGTCCCACACCTCGCAAACTTTCTGTGCGCGGCGCAGCTTAAATATTGAATTCTCTTCCACTTCCAGCTGCTCCTTTACGGAGGGCAGCAACATCCCCTGTCTCTGCTGCTTTGTAACGCCAAGTTTCCAGCCTTTGCTTCCCTCCTGGCCGAAAGGAGTCCAAGGAAGAGCCGGAATTGATTGAGTAGTTCTTCAGAGATGAACTAGCGCCGTACTTTGAATTTGAATTCTATTGAATTCTCTTCCACTTCCAACTGCTCCTGTATGGAGGGCAGCAACATCCCCCGTCTCTGTTGCTATGTAACACCAAATTTTCAGCCTTTAATTCCCTCCTGGCCGAAAGGAGTCCAAGCAAGAGCCACAGTTGATTCAGAAGGTCTTCAGGGAGGAACTAGTGCCGTAGAAGCCAGGCGACCACTTACAAAACTGCTTGCTGCTCCGGTGTCCACGGTAGCCACCATATGAGTACCCCAGACTACCACCGTTACAATACGTCTACCACCACTCTGTCTGAGCGGCGCTATAACCAAAGACGACCCTGTGAAACGTCCCACCCCACGCCAACTTTCAGTGCGCGGCGCGGCTTAGATATCGAACTCTCTTCTAATTTCAGCTGCTCCTTTATAGAGGGTAGCAACATCACCTGTCTCTGCTGCTTTGTAACACCAAGTTTCCAGCCTTCGCTTCCCTTCTGAACGAAAGACGTCCAAGGAAGAGCAACAGTTGATTGAGTAGTTCTTCAGGGAGAACTAGCGCCGTAGAGACCTGGCGACCAGTTACAAAACTGCTTGCTGCTCTGGTGTCCTCGGTAGCCATCATGGGAGAACCCCAGACCAGCACGACTATTCTGTCTGAGGGGCACTTTTACCAAAGAGGACCCTGTGGGTCCTTCAACCTCTCACCATCATTCTGTGCCCGCCTAGGCTTATATATTGAACTCTCTTCCACTACCAGCTTCTCCTTTTAGATTTTCTTCTGCTCTGTAACACCAAGTTTTTAGCCTTCAATTCCCTCCTGGCAGAAAGGAGTCCAAGGAACAGCCGCAGTTAAATAAGTAGTTCTTCAGGGACGAACTTGCGCAGTAGAAACAAGGCGTCCACTTACAAAATTGCTTGCTGCTCTGGTGTAAACGGTAGCCTCCATGGGAGTACCTCCAACCAGCACCGTTACAATACGTTTTCCACAACTGTGTCTGAGCGGTGCTATTAACAAAGAACACTCTGTGGGTCATCCCACCCCTAACCAACTTTCTGTGCCAGGCGCGGCTTAGATATCAAACACTCTTCCACTTCCAGCTGCTCTTTTATGGTGGGCAGCAACATCCCCCGTCTCTGCTGCTCTGTAACACCAAGTTACCAGCCTTCGCATCCCACCTGACCTAAAGGCTTCCCAGGAAAAGCCACAGTTTATTAAGTAATTGTTCAGGGAGGAATAAGCGCCGCAGAAACAAGCCGTCAACTTACAAAACTGCGTGCTACTCCGGTGAGCACGGTAGCTACCATTGGTGTACCCTAGACCAGCACCGTTACAATACGTTTTCCACCACTCTGTCTGAGCGGTGCTATTAACAAAGAATACCCTGTGGGTCATCCCACCCCTTACCATCTTTCTGTGTGTGGCGCGGCATATATAGCGAAATTTCTTCCACTTCCAGTTGCTCCTTTATGGACGGCAGCAGCATCCCCCTTCTCTGCTGCTCTGTAATAACAAGTTTCCAGCCTTCGCTTCCCTCCGGACCGAAAGAAGTCCAAGGAAAAGTCACAGTTGATTGAATAGTTCTTCAGGGATGAACTAGCGCCGTAGAGACCAGGCGACCAGTTACAAAACTGCTTGCTGCTCTGGTGTCCTCGGTAGCCATCATGGGAGATTCCCAGACCAACACGACTATTCTGTCTGAGGGGCACTTTAACCAAAGAGGACCCTGTGGGTCCTTCAACCTCTCACCATCTTTCTGTGCCCGCCTACGGCTTATATATTGAACTCTCTTCCAGCTACCAGCTTCTCCTTTTAGAGTCTCTGTCTGCTCTGTAACACCAAGTTTCTAGCCTTCACTTCCCTTCTGACCGACAGGAACGCAAGGAAGAGCCACAGTTGATTGAGGTGTTCTTCAGGGAGGAACCAGCGCCGTAGAAACTAGGCAACCACTTACAAAACTGCTTCCTGCTCCGGTGTCCACGGTAGAAACCATGGGAGTACCCCAGACATGCACCACTATTCTGTCTGGTCCTTGCGCCCCTAACCATCTTTCAGTGCGCTGCCCTGCTTAGATCTACCACTCTTTCACGTCTAACTGCTTTTTTATGGAGGGCAGTAAAATCATCTGTCATAGCTGCTCTGTAACACCAAGATTTCAACCTTCGCCTCCCTGCTGCCTGAAAGGAGTTCAAGGAACAGGAACAGTTGATCACTTGAGTTGTTCTTCAGGGAGGAACTAGCGCCGTAGAAACCAGGCATCCACTTACAAAACTGCGTGCTGCTCCGGTGTCCACGGTAGCCACCATGGGACTACCCCGGACCATCTCCGCTTTAATCCTTCTATCATCACCAAGTCTGAGTGAAGCTTATACCAAAACGAACCCTGTAAGACCTAACACTCTTCACCATCTTTCTGAGCGTGGCGCGGCTTAGATATCGAACTCTCTTCTACTTCCAGTTGCTCCTTTATGGACGGCAGCAGCATCCCCCGTCTCTGCTGCTCTGTAACACCAAATTTCCAACCTTCGTTTCGCTGCTGACCGATAGGAGTCCAAGGAAAAGCCACAAATAATTGAATAGTTATTCAGGGAGGAACTAGCGCCGTAGAAACCAGGCAACCACTTACCAAAATGCTTGCTGCTCCGGTGTCCATGGTATCCACCATGGGAGTACCCCAGACTAGCACCAATATTCTGTCTGGTCCTCCCGACCCTAACCATCATTCAGTGCGCGGCACGGCTTAGATCTCAAATTCTCATTTACGTCCTACTGCTCCTTTATGGAGGGCAGCAACATTCCTCGTCTCTGCTTCTCTGCAACCGCAAGTTTCCAGCCTTCGCTTCCCTGCTGACCGAAAGGAGTTCAAGGAAAAGAAACAGTTGATCACTTGAGTAGTTCTTCAGGGAGGAACTAGCCCCGTAGAAACCAGGAATCCACTTACAAAACTGCGTGCTGCTCCGGTGTCCACTGTAGCCACCATTAGAGTAACGCTGACAAATTCCGCTCTAATCCTTCTATCACCAACAAGTCTGAGCGAAGCTTATACCAAAAAGAGCCCTGTAAGACCTCGAACTCTTCACCATCTTTCTAAGCGTGGCGCGGCTTAGATATCGAACTCTCTTCCACTACCAGCTGCTCCTTTATGGAGGGCAGCAACGTCACCTGTCTTAGCTGCTCTGTAACACCAAGTTTCCAACCTTCGCTTCCCTGCTGCCCGAAATTAGTTCAAGGAACAGCCACAATTTATCAGTTGAGTAGTTCTTCAGGGACGAACTAGCGCCGTAGAAACCAGGCGTCCACTTAAAAACTGCGTGCTGCTCCGGTGTCCACGATAGCCACCATTAGAGTACCCCTGACAAATTCCGCTCTTATCCTTCTACCAACACTCTGTCTGAGCGAAGCTTATACCAAACAGAACCCTGTAAGACCTAGCACTCCTCACCATCTTTCAGTGCGAGGCGAGGCATAGATATCGAACTCTCTTCCACAACCAGCTGCTCCTTTATGGAGGGCAGCAACATCATCCGTCTTTGCTGCTCTGTAACACCAAGTTTCCAGCCTTCGCTTCCCTTCTGGCCGACAGGAGTCCAAGGAAAATCCACAATTGATCAGTTGAGTTGTTCTTCTGGGACGAACTAGCGCCGTAGACACCAGGCATCCACTTACATAACTGCGTGCTGCTCCGGTGTCCACGGTAGCTACCATTTGAGTACCCCTGAAAATCTCCGCTTTAATCCTTCTATCACCACCAAGTCTGAGCGAAGCTTATACCAAAAAGAGCCCTGTAAGACCTCGCACTCTTCACCATCTTTCTGAGCGTGGCGCGGCTTAGATATCGAACTCTCTTCCACAACCAGCTGCTCCTTTATGGAGGGCAGCAACATCATCTGTCTTAGCTGCTCTGTAACACCAAGTTTCCAGCCTTCGCTTCCCTGCTGCCCGAAAGGAGTTCAAGGAACAGTCACAATTGATCAGTTGAGAAGTTCTTCAGGGACGAACTAGCGCCGTAGAAACAAGGCGTCCACTTTAAAACTGCGTTCTACTCCGGTGTCCACGGTAGCCAACATTAAAGTACCCCTGACAAATTCCGCTCTAATCCTTCTACCAACACTCTGTCTGAGAGAAGCTTATACCAAAAAAAAACCCTGTAAGACCTCGCATTCCTCACCATCTTTCAGTGCGTGGCGCGGCATAGATATCGAACTCTCTTCCACTACCAGCTGCTCCTTTATGAAGGGCAGCAACATCACCTGTCTTAGCTGCTCTGTAACACCAAGTTTCCAACCTTCGCTTTCCTGCTGCCCGAAAGGAGTTCAAGGAACAGCTACAATTGATCAGTTGAGTAGTTCTTCAGGGACGAACTAGCACCGTACAAACCAGGCGTCCACTTAAAAATTACGTGCTGCTCCGGTGTCCACGGCAGCCACCGTGGGAGTACCCCTGACCATCTCCGCTTTGATCGTTCTATCACCACCAAGTCTGAGCGAAGCTCCAGGACGGCTTAGATCTCAAATTCTCATTTACGTCCTACTGCTCCTTTATGGAGGGCAGCAACATTCCTCGTCTCTGCTTCTCTGCAACCGCAAGTTTCCAGCCTTCGCTTCCCTGCTGACCGAAAGGAGTTCAAGGAAAAGAAACAGTTGATCACTTGAGTAGTTCTTCAGGGAGGAACTAGCCCCGTAGAAACCAGGAATCCACTTACAAAACTGCGTGTTGCTCCGGTGTCCACTGTAGCCACCATTAGAGTAACGCTGACAAATTCCGCTCTAATCCTTCTATCACCACCAAGTCTGAGCGAAGCTTATACCAAAAAGAGCCCTGTAAGACCTCGCACTCTTCACCATCTTTCTTAGCGTGGCGCGGCTAAGATATCGAACTCTCTTCCACTACCAGCTGCTCCTTTATGGAGGGCAGCAACGTCACCTGTCTTAGCTGCTCTGTAACACCAAGTTTCCAACCTTCGCTTCCCTGCTGCCCGAAATTAGTTCAAGGAACAGCCACAATTTATCAGTTGAGTAGTTCTTCAGGGACGAACTAGCGCCGTAGAAACCAGGCGTCCACTTAAAAACTGCGTGCTGCTCCGGTGTCCACGATAGCCACCATTAGAGTACCCCTGACAAATTCCGCTCTTATCCTTCTACCAACACTCTGTCTGAGCGAAGCTTATACCAAACAGAACCCTGTAAGACCTAGCACTCCTCACCATCTTTCAGTGCGAGGCGACGCATAGATATCGAACTCTCTTCCACAACCAGCTGCTCCTTTATGGAGGGCAGCAACATCATCCGTCTTTGCTGCTCTGTAACACCAAGTTTCCAGCCTTCGCTTCCCTTCTGGCCGACAGGAGTCCAAGGAAAATCCACAATTGATCAGTTGAGTTGTTCTTCTGGGACGAACTAGCGCCGTAGACACCAGGCATCCACTTACATAACTGCGTGCTGCTCCGGTGTCCACGGCAGCCACCATGGGAGTACCCCTGACCATCTCCTTTTTGATCGTTCTATCACCACCAAGTCTGAGCGAAGCTTATACTAAAAAGAACCCTGTAAGACCTCGCACTCTTCACAATCTTTCTGAGCGTGGCGCGGCATAGATATCGAACTCTTTTCCACAACCAGCTGCTCCTTTATGGAGGGCAGCAACGTCACCTGTCTTAGCTGCTCTGTAACACCAAGTTTCCAACCTTCGCTTCCCTGCTGCCCGAAATTAGTTCAAGGAACAGCCACAATTTATCAGTTGAGTAGTTCTTCAGGGACGAACTAGCGCCGTAGAAACCAGGCGTCCACTTAAAAATTACGTGCTTCTCCGGTGTCCACGGCAGCCACCGTGGGAGTACCCCTGACCATCTCCGCTTTGATCGTTCTATCACCACCAAGTCTGAGCGAAGCTCCAGGACGGCTTAGATCTCAAATTCTCATTTACGTCCTACTGCTCCTTTATGGAGGGCAGCAACATTCCTCGTCTCTGCTTCTCTGCAACCGCAAGTTTCCAGCCTTCGCTTCCCTGCTGCCCGAAAGGAGTTCAAGGAACAGTCACAATTGATCAGTTGAGTAGTTCTTCAGGGAGGAACTAGCGCCGTAGAAACCAGGCATCCACTTACAAAACTGCGTGCTGCTCCGGTGTCCACGGTAGCCACCATGGGAGTACCTCTGACAAATTCCGCTTTAATCCTTCTATCACCACCAAGTCTGAGCGAAGCTTATACCAAAAAGAACCCTGTAAGACCTCGCACTCTTCACCATCTTTCTGAGCGTGGCGCGGCATAGATATCGAACTCTCTTCCACAACCAGCTGCTCCTTTATGGAGGGCAGCAACATCATCTGTCTTAGCTGCTCTGTAACACCAAGTTTCCAGCCTTCGCTTCCCTGCTGCCCGAAAGGAGTTCAAGGAACAGTCACAATTGATCAGTTGAGAAGTTCTTCAGGGACGAACTAGCGCCGTAGAAACAAGGCGTCCACTTTAAAACTGCGTACTACTCCGGTGTTCACGGTAGCCACCATGGGAGTACCTCTGACAAATTCCGCTTTAATCCTTCTACCAACACTCTGTCTGAGCGAAGCTTATACCAAAAAGAACCCTGTAAGACCTAGCACTCTTCACCATCTTTCTGCGCTTGGCGCGGCTTTGATATCGAACTCTGTTCCACTTCACGCTGCTCCTTTATGGAGGGCAAAAACATCACCCGTCTCTGCTTCTCTGTTAAACCAAAACTCCAGTCTTCGCTTCCCTCCTGGCCCAAAGGCGTCCAAGGAAGAGCTACAGTTGATTGAGTTGTTCTTCAGGTAGGAACTAGCGACGTAGGAACCAAGCGACCACTTACCAAAATGCTTGCTGCTCCAATGTCCACGGAAGCCACCATGGGAGTTTCCCAGACCAGCACCATTATTCTGTCTGGTGCTCCCACTCCTAACCATCTTTCAGTTTGTGTCGCGGCTTAGATATCGGACACTCTTCCACTTCCAGCTGCTCCTTTATAGAGGGCAGCAACATACCCTGTCTCTGCTGCTTTGTAACACCAAGTTTCCAGGCTTCGCTTCCTTCCTGGCCGACAGCAGTGCAAGGAACAGCCACAAATGATTGAGTAGATCTTCAGGGAGAAACAAGCGCCGTAGAAACCAGGCGACCAATTACAAAACTGCGTGCTGCTCCGGTGTCCACGGTAGTCTCCATGGGAGAACCCCTGACCAGCAACTTTTCAATCCCTCTATCACTTCTCTCTCTGAGCGGCGCTTTAATCAAACAGGACTCTTTGCGTCCTCCCACCACTCACCATCTTTCTGTGCACGGCGCGGCTTTGATATCGAACTCTGTTCCACTTCCAGCTTCTCCTTTATGAAGGGCCGAGTTTTCAGCCTTCGCTTCCCTTCTGCCAAAAGGAGTCCAATTAAGAGCCCCAGTTGATTGAGTAGTTCCTCAGGAAGGAACTAGTGCCGTAGAAACCAAGCAACCACTTACAAAACTGCTTACTGCTCGGTGTCCACGGTAGTCACCATGGGAGTTCCACCAATCAGCACCGTTACAATCCCTATGCCACCACTCTGTCTTATTGGCGCTATTGCAAAAGAGGACCCTGTTAGTCCTCCCACCAATTTCCATATTACTGTGCGCGGTGCGGCTTAAATATCGAACACTGTTCCAATTCACGCTGCTCCTTTATGGAGGGCAAAAAGATCACCCGTGTCTGCTGCTCAGTAATGCCAAGTTTTCAGCCTTCGCTTCCCTTCTGATCGACAGGAGTGCAAAGGAGAGCCACAATTGATTGAATAGTTATTCAGGGAAGAATTGACGCCGTATAAATCAGGCAACCACATACAAAACTGATTGTGTCCACGGTAGCAGCCATTGGAGAACCCCAGACCAGCACCACTATTCTGTCTGGTCCTCCCACCCCTCACCATCTTTCTGTGAGAAGCACGGCTTAGATATCGAACTTTCTTCTGCTATCAGCTGCTCCTTCATGGAGGGCAGCAACATTACCCGTCTCTGCTGCTCCGTAACACCAAAATTTCAGCCTTCGCTTCCCTCCTGGCCCAAAGGCGTCCAAGAAACAGCCACAGTTGATTGAGTAGTTCATCAGGGAGAAACTAGCGCCGTAGAAACCAGGCGTCTTTTTACAAAACTGCTTGCTGCTCCAGTGTCCACGGTACCCACCATGGGAGTAACCCAGACCAGCACCATTATTCTGTCTGGTCCTCCCACTCCTAACCATCGTTCAGTTCATGGCGCGGCTTAGATTTCGAACTCTTTTCCAAGTCCAACTTCTCCGTTATAGAGGACAGCAACATCTCCCGACTCTGCTGCTCAGTAACGCCGAGTTTCCAGCCTTCGCTTCCCTTCTGTCAAAAGCAGTCCAATGAAGAGCACCAGTTGATTGAGTAGTTCTTCAGGAAGGAACTAGTGCCGAGAAACCAAGCAACCACTTAAAAAACTGCTTACTGCTCGGTGTGTACAGTGGTCACCATGGGAGTTCCCCCAATCATCACCGTTACAATCCCTATGCCACCACGCTGTCTTAGCTGCGCTATTACCAAAGAGGACCTAGTGAGTCCTCCCACCCCTTACCATATTTCTGTGCGCGGTGCGGCTTAAATATCGAACACTGTTCCACTTCACGCTGCTCCTTTATGGAGGGCAAAAACATCACCCGCCTCTGCTGCTCTGTTACACCAAAATTCCAGCCTTCGCTTCCCTCCTGGCCCAAAGGCGTTCAAGGATGAACTACAGTTGATTGAAAAGTTCTTCAGGGAGGAACTAGCGACGTAGAAACCAAGCGACCACTTACTAAAATGCTTGCTGCTCCAGTGTCCACGGTAGCCACCATGGGAGTTACCCAGACCAGCACCATTATTCTGTCTGGTCCTCCCACTCCTAACCATCTTTCAGTTCATGGCGCGGCTTAGATTTCGAACTCTTTTCCACGTCCAACTGCTCCGTTATTGAGGGCAGCAACATCTTCCGTGTCTGCTGCTCAATAACGCCGAGTGTCCAGCCTTCGCTTCCCTCCTGCCCAAAAAGGAGTCCAATGAAGAGCCCAAGCTTACAAAACTGCTTGCAGCTCCGGTGTCGACGGTAGCCACCATGGGAGTACTCGAGACAAGCACCACCATTCTGTCTGAGCGGCGCTTTTGCCAAAGAGGACCCTGTGGGTCCTCCCACCCCTTACCATCTTTCTGTGAGTAGCACGGCTAAGATATCGAACTATCTTCTACTATCAGCTGCTCCTTTATGGAGGGCAAAAACATCACGCGCCTCTGCTGCTCTGTTACACCAAAATTCCAGCCTTCGCTTCCCTCCTGGCCCAAAGGCGTTCAAGGAAGAACTACAGTTGATTGAGTAGTTCTTCAGGGAGGAACTAGCGACGTAGAAACCAAGTGACCACTTACCAAAATGCTTGCTGCTCCAGTGTCCATGGTAGCCACCATGGGAGTTACCCAGACCAACACCATTATTCTGCCTGGTCCTCCCACTCCTAACCATCTTTCAGTTCAAGGCGCGGCTTAGATATCGAACTCTTTTCCACGTCCAATTGCTCCGTTATAGAGGGCAGCAACATCTTCCGTATCTGCTGCTCAATAACGCCGAGTTTCCAGCCTTCGCTTCCCTCCTGCCCAAAAGGAGTCCAATGAAGAGCCCAAGTTTATTGAGTAGTTCTTCAGGGAGGCACTAGTGACGTAGAAACCAAGCCACCACTTACAAAACTGCGTGCAGCTCCGGTGTCAACGGTAGCCACCATGGGAGTACTCGAGACAAGCACCACCATTCTTTCTGAGCGGCGTTTTTGCCAAAGAGGACCCTGTGGGTCCTCCCACGCCTTACCATCTTTCTGTGAGTAGCACGGCCTAGATATCGAACTTTCTTCTATTATCAGCTGCTCCTTTATGGAGGGCAGCAACATCTCCCGTTTCTGCTGCACAGTAACACCACTTCCAGCCTTCGCTTCCCTCCAGCCCAAAACGAGTCCAATGAAGAGTCCCAGTTGATTGAGTAGTTCTTCAGGAAGGAACTAGTGCCGTAGAAACCAAGCGACCACTTAAAAATTGCTTACTGCTCAGTGTCCACAGAAGCCACCATGGGAGACTTGAGACAAGCACCATCACCAGTCTGAGCGGCGCATTGCCAAAGAGGACCCTGTGGGTCCTCCCACCCTCAACCATTTTTCTGTGAGCGGCGCAGCTTATATAACGAACTCTCTTCCACGTCCAATTGCTCCGTTATAGAGGGCAGCAACATCTTCCGTGTCTGCTGCTCAATAACGTAGAGTGTCCAGCCTTCGCTTCCCTCCTGCCCAAAAGGAGTCCAATGAAGAGCCCAAGCTTATTGAGTAGTTCTTCAGGGAGGAACTAGCGACGTAGAAACCAAGCCACCACTTACAAAACTGCGAGCAGCTCCGGTGTCGACGGTAGCCACCATGCGAGTACTCGAGACAAGCACCACCATTCTGTCTGAGCGGCGCTTTTGCCAAAGAGGACCCTGTGGGTTCTCCCACCCCTTACCATCTTTCTGTGAGTAGCACGGCTAAGATATCGAACTATCTTCTACTATCAGCTGCTCCTTTATGGAGGGCAAAAACATCACCCGCCTCTGCTGCTCTGTTACACCAAAATTCCAGCATTCGCTTCCCTCCTGGCCCAAAGGCGTTCAAGGAAGAGCTACAGTTGATTGAGTAGTTCTTCAGGGAGGAACTAGCGACGTAGAAACCAAGTGACCACTTACCAAAATGCTTGCTGCTCCAGTGTCCACGGTAGCCACCATGGGAGTTACCCAGACCAACACCATTATTCTGCCTGGTCCTCCCACTCCTAACCATCTTTCAGTTCAAGGCGCGGCTTAGATATCGAACTCTTTTCCACGTCCAATTGCTCCGTTATAGAGGGCAGCAACATCTTTCGTGTCTGCTTTTCAATAACTCCGAGTTTCCAGCCTTCGCTTCCCTCCTGCCCAAAAGGAGTCCAATGAAGAGCCCAAGTTTATTGAGTAGTTCTTCAGGGAGGAACTAGCGCCGTAGAAACCAAGCGACCACTTACAAAACTGCTTGCTGCTCCGGTGTCCACGGAAGCCACCATGGGAGTACTTGAGACAAGCACCATCATTCTGTCTGAGCGGCGCTATTGCCAAAGAGGACCCTGTGGGTCCTCCCACCCTCAACCATTTTTCTGTGCGCGGCGCAGCTTATATAACGAACTCTCTTCCACGTCCAGCTTTTCCTGTATGGAAGAAAGCAACATCCCCCGACTCTGCTGCTCTGTGACGACAAGTTTTCAGCCTTTGCTTCCCTCCTGGCCAAAAGGAGACCAAGGAAGAGCCACAGTTTATTGAATAGTTCTTCAGCTAGGAAAAAGCGCCGTAGAAACCAGTCGACCACTTACAAAACTGCTTGCTGCTCCGGTGTCCACGGTAGCAACCATGGGAGTACCCCAGGCAAGCACCACCACCCTGTGAGAGCAGCGCTATTACCAAAGAGGACCCTGTTGGGCCTTCCACCCCTAACCATCTTTCTTTGCACGGCGCAGCTTAGATATCGAACTCACTTCCACCTACAACTGCTCTGTTAGGGGTGGGCAACAGCATCCCCCGTCTCTGCTGCTCAGTAACGCCAAGTTTCCAGCCATCGCTTTACTCCTGGCTGAAAGGAGTCCAAGGAAGAGCCACAGTTTATTGAGTAGTTCTTCTGGGAGGAACTAGCTCTGTAGAACCCAGGGGACCACTTACAAAAATGCGTGCTTCTCCGGTGTCCAATGTAGTCTCCATGGGAGTACCCCTGATCAGGCCGTTACTATCGCTCTTCAACCACTCTCTCTGAGCGGCGCTATTACCAAAGAGGACCCTGTGGGCCCTTCCAACCCTAACCATCTTTCTGTGCGTGACGGGGTTTAGTAATCAAACTCTCTTCCACTTCCAGCTGCTCCTTTAAGGAGGAAAGCAACATCCTCTGTCTCTGATGCTCTGTAACTCCAAGTCTCCAGCATTCGCTTCCCTCCTAGCCGAAAGGAGACCAAGGAAGAGCCACAGTTTATTGAATATTTCTTCAGGAAGGAAAAAGCGCCGTAGAAACCAGGCGTCCGCTTACAAAACTGCGTGCTGCTTAGGTTTTCACGGTAGCCTCCATGGGAGTACTCGAGACAAGAACCACCACTCTGTATGAGCGGCGTTATTGCCAAAGAGGACCCTGTGGGTCATCCCACCATCAACCATTTTTCTGTGCGCGGCGCGGCTTATATATCGAACTCTCTTCCACGTCCTGCTTCTCCTGTATGGAAAAGAGCAACATCCCCCGACTCTGCTGCTCTGTGACGACAAGTTTGCAGCCTTCTTTTCCCTCCTGGTGGAAAGGAGTCCAAGGAACAGCCACAGTTAATTGAGTAGTTTTCAGAATGACATAAGTGCCGTAGAAACCAGGCGACCACTTACAAAACTGCATGCTGCTTCGGTGTCCACGGTAGCCACCATGGGAGTACTCGAGACAAGAACCACCACTCTGTATGAGCGGCGCTATTGCCAAAGAGGAGCCTGTGGGGCCTCCCACACTCAACCATCTTTCTGGGCGATGCGTGGCTATGATATCGGAGCTCTCTTCCACGTCCAGCTGCTCCTATATCGAGGGCAGCATTATCCTTCATCTCAGCTGCTCTGTTACACCAAGTTTCCAGTCTTCGCTTTCCTTCTGACCGAAAGGAGTCCAAGTATGAGCGGCAGTTAATTGAGTTGTTCTTCAGGGAGGAACAAGTGCCGTAGGCACCAGGCGACGACTTACAAAGCTGCGTGCTGCTCCGGTATCCACGGAAGCCACCATGGGAGTACCCCAGGCAAGCACCACCACTCTGTCTGAGCGGCGCTATTACCAAAGAGGACCCTGTTGGTCCTTCCACCCCTAACCATCTTTCTGTGCGTGACGCGGCTTCGTATATCAAACTCTCTTCCACTTCCAGCTGCTCCTTTATAGAGGGCTAGCGCCATCCCCCGTCTCTGCTGCAAAGCTAACAGCAAGTTTGCAGCCTTCGCTTCCCTCCTGTCCGAAAGGAGTCCAAGGAAGAGCCAACAGTTAATTGAGTAGTTCTTCAGGGAGGAACTAGCGCTGTAGAAACCAGGCGACAACTTACAAAACTGCGTGCTGCTCCGGTGTCCGCGGTAGCCACCATGGGAGTACCCGAGGCAAGCACCACCAGTCTGTCTGAGCGGCGCTATTACCAAAGAGGACCCTGTGGGTCCTCCCACCCCTAACCATCTTTCTGTGCGTGGCGCGGCTTAGATATCGAACTGTCTTCCACTTCCAGCTGCTCATTTATGAAGGGCTGCAACATCCTCCGTCTCTGCTGCTCAGTTGTGCCAAGTGTCCAGCCTTCACTTCCCTCCTGCCCGAAGGAAGTCCAAGGATGAGCCACAGTTTATTGAGTAGTTCTTCAGGGAGGAGTTAGTGCCGTAGATACCAGGCGACCTCTTACAAAACTGCTTGTTGCTCCGGTGTCCACGGTAGACACCATGGGAGTACCCAAGACAAGCACCACCACTCTGTCTAAGTTGCGCTTTTACCAAAGAGGACCCTGTGAGTCCTCCCACCCCAAACCATATTTCGGTGCTCCACGCTGCTTAGATATCAAACTGTCTTCCACTTCCAGCTGCTCATTTATGAAGGGCTGCAACATCCTCCGTCTCTGATGCTCAGTTGTGCTTAGTGTCCAGCCTTCGCTTCCCTCCTGCCCGAAGGAAGTCCAAGGAAGAGCCACAGTTGATTGAGCTGTTCTTCAGTGCGGAGTTAGCGCCGTAGAAACCAGGAGAAACAAAACTGCCGGTGTCCACGGTTGTCTCCATGGGAGTACCCCTGACCAGCACCGTTACAAAACCTCTACAACCACTCTATCTGAGCGGAGCTATTACCAAAGAGGACCTTGTGGGTCCACCTACACTTTACCATCTTTCTAAGCGATCGAACACACTTCCACTTGCAGCTGCTCATTTATGGAGGGCAGCGAAATCACCCGTCTCTGCTTTTCTGTAACACCGAATTTCCAGCATTCGCTTCCCTCCTGGCCGAAAGGAGTCCAAGGAAGAGCCACAGTTGATCAGTTGAGTAGTTATTCAGGGAGGAACTAGCGCCGTAGAAACAAGGCATCCACTTACAAAACTGCGTGCTGCTCCGGTGTCCACGGTAGTCTCCATGAGATTACCTCCGACCAGCACCGTTACAATCCCTATACCACCGCTCTATCTGAGCGGCGCTATTACCAAAGAGGAGCGTGTGAGTCCTCCGACCTCTCACCATCTTTCTTTGGGCGGCGCGGCTCTGATATCGAACTCTCTTCCACAACCAGCTGCTCCTTTATGGAGGGCAGGAACATCACCCATCTCTGCTGCTCTGTAAAACCAAGTTTCTAGGCATCGGTTCTTTCCTGGCTAAAAGGAGTCCAAGAAAGAGCAACAGTAGATTGATTTAATCTTCAGGGAGGAACTAGCGCCGTAGAAACCAGGCGACCACTTACAAAACTGCTTACTGCTCGGTTTCAACGGAAGCCACAATGGAAGTACCCCAGACCGGCTCAACCATTCTGTTTAAGGGGTGCTATTATCAAAGAGGACCCTGTGGGTCCTCCCACCCCTAACAATCCTTCTGTGCAGGGTGCTGCCTAGATATCGAACTCTCATCTACTTCCAGATGCTCCTTTATTGAGGGCAGCAACATCCACCGTCTCTGCTGCTCTGTAACGCCAAGTTTCCAGCCTTCGCTTCCCTCCTGACCGAAAGGAGTCCAAGGAAGAGCCACAGTTGATTGAGTTGTACTTCAGGGCGGAGTTAGCGCCGTAAGAACCAGGTGACCACTTACAAAACTGCTTGCTGTTCCGGTGCCCACGTAAGCCACCATAGGAGTACCCCAGAACGGTACCACTATTCTGTCTGGTCCTCCCACCCCTAACCATATTTCTGTGCGCGGCGCGGCTTAGATATTGAACACTCTTCCAGTTCCAGCTGCTGATTAAAGGAGGGCAGCAACATCCTCCATCTTTGCTGCTCAGCAACACCAAGTTTCCAGCTTTTACTTTTCCCCTGGCGGTAAGGAGTTCAAGCAAGAGCCACAGTTGATTATTAATAACTATTCATTAAGAGAGGAACTAGCGCCGTAGAAACCAGGCGACCACTTACAAAACTGCTTGCAGCTCCAGTGTCCACGGTAGCCACCATGTAAGTACCCCAGACCAGCACCACCATTCTGTCTAAGGGGTGCTATTATCAAAGAGGACCCTGTGGGTCCTCCCACCCCTAACAATCCTTCTGTGCAGGGTGCTGCTTAGATATCGAACTCTCATCTACTTCCAGCTGCTCCTTTATGGAGGGCAGCAACATCCACCGTCTCTGCTGGTCTGTAACGCCAAGTTTCCAGCCTTCGCTTCCCTCCTGGCCGAAAGACGTCAAAGGAAGAATCACAGTTGATTGAGTAGTTCTTGAGGGAGGAATTTGCGCGGTAGAAAGCAGGCGAACACTTACAAAACTGCTTGCTGCTCCACTGTCCACGGTAGCCACCATGTAAGTACCCCAGACCAGCACCACCACTCTGTCCGTGCGGCGTTATTACCAAAGAGGACGGTGTGAGTCCTCCCACCACCAACAATCTTTCTGTGCATGGCGCTGCTTAGATATCGAACTCTCTTCCACAACCAGCTGCTCCTTTATGAAGGGCAGCAACAATGTCCCGTCTCTGCTGCTCCGTAACACCAAGTTTCTAGCCATCGGTTCTTTCCTGGCTTAAAGGAGTCCAAGGAAGAGCAAGAGTAGATCGAATAGTTCTTCAGGGAGGAACAAGCACCGAAGCAACCAGGCGACCACTTACAAAACTGCTTGCTGCTCCAGTGTCCACGGTAGCCACCATGTAAGTACCCCAGACCGGCACCACCACTCTGTCTGTGCGGCGCCTTTACCAAAGAGGATCCTGTGAGTCCACCCACACCTCACCATCTTTCTATGCGCGGCGCGGCTAAGAAATCGAACTCTCGTCCACTTCCAGCTTCTCATTTATGCAGGGCAGCAACATCACCCGTCTCTGCTGCTCTGTATTGCCAAGCTTGCAGCCTTCGGCTTAGATATCGAACACTCTTCCACTTCCAGCTGCTCATTTATGCAGGGCAGCAACATCACCCGTCTCTGCTGCTCTATAACACCAATTTTGCAGTCTTCGCTTCCTTCCTGGCCAAATGGAGTCCAAGAAAGAACCACAGTTGATTGAGTTGTTCTTCAGGGCGGAGTTAGCGCCGTAGAAACCAGGCGACCACTTACAAAACTGCTTGCTGCTCCATTGTCCACGGTAGCTACCATGGGAGTACCCCAGACCAGCACCACGACTCATTCTGAGCGGCGCAATGACCAAAGAGGGCCCTGTGGGTCCTTCCACCACTAACCATCTTTCTGTGCTTGGCGCGGCTTAGATATCTAACACTCTTCCACTTCCAGCTGCTCATTTATGCAGGGCAGCAACATCACCTGTCTCTGCTGCTCTGTAACACCCGCAAATCTCTCTGAGGGGCGCTATTATCAAAGAGGACCCCATGAGTCTGTCCCACCACTAACTAATTTTCTGTGCATGGCACTGTTTAGATATCGAACTCTCTTCCACAACCAGCTGCTCCTTTATGGAGGGCAGCAACATCACCCATCTCTGCTGCTCTGTAAAACCAAGTTTCTAGCCATCGGTTCTTTCCTGGCTAAAAGGAGTCCAAGAAAGAGCAACAGTAGATTGATTTAATCTTCAGGGAGGAACTAGCGCCGTAGAAACCAGGCGACCATTTACAAAACTGCTTACTGCTCGGTTTCCACGGAAGCCACAATGGGAGTACCCCAGACCGGCACCAAGATTATGTTTGGTCCTCCCACCACTAACCATATTTCTGTACGCGGCGCGGCTTAGATACTGAACAATCTTCCAGTTCCAGCTGCTCCTTTATGGAGGGCAGCAACATCACCCGTCTCTGCTGCTCTGTAACACCAAGTTTCTAGCCATCGGTTCCCTCTTGACCGAAAGGAGTCCAAGGGAGATCCACAGTTTCTTGAGTAGTTCTTCAGGGTGGAACAAGCAACGTAGAAACCAGGCGTCCACTTATAAAACTGTATGCTGCTCCGGAGTCCACGGTTGCTACAATCGGAGTACCCCAGACCAGCACCACCACTCTGTCAGAGCGGCGCTATTACGAAAGAGGGCCCTTTGGGTCCTTCCAACCCTCACCATATTTCTGTTCGTAGCACGGTTAACATATCGAACTCTCTTCCAAAACCAGCTGCTCCTTTATGGAGGGCAGCAACATCACCCGTCTCTGCTGCTCTGTAAAACCAAGTTTCTATCCTTCGGTTCCTTCCTGGCTAAAAGGAGTCCAAGAAAGAGCAACAGTAGATTGATTAGTTCTTTAGGGAGGAACTAGCGCCGTAGAAACCAGGCGTCCACTAAAAAAACTGCTTGCTGCTCCATTGTCCTTGGTAGCCACAATATTAGTACCCGAGACCAGCACCACCACTCTGTCTGTGCGGCGCTTTTACCAAAGAGGACCCTGTGAGTCCACCCACATTTCACCATCTTTCAATGCGCAGCGTGGCTTAGATATCGAACTCTCATCCACAACCAGCTTCTCATTTATGCAGGGCAGCAACAACACCCGTCTCTGCTGCTCCGTAACGCCAAGTTTCCAGAGTTCGCTTCCCTCCTGGCCGAACGGCGTCAAACAAAAATCACAGTTGATTGAGTACTTCTTGATGGAGGAATTTGCACCGTAGAAAGCAGGCGAACACTTACAAAACTGCTTGCAGCTCCAGTGTCCACGGTAGCCACCATGTAAGTACCCCAGACCCGCACCACCATTCTGTCTAAGGGGTGCTATTATCAAAAAGGACCCTGTGGGTCCTCTCACCCCTAACAATCCTTCTGTGCAGGGTGCTGCTTAGATATCGAACTCTCATCTACTTCTAGCTGCTCCTTTATGGAGGGTAGCAACATCCACCGTCTCTGCTGGTCTGTAACGCCAAGTTTCCAGCCTTCGCTTCCCTCCTGGCCGAAAGACGTCAAAGGAAGAATCACAGTTGATTGAGTAGTTCTTGAGGGAGGAATTTGCGCCGTAGAAAGCAGGCGAACACTTACAAAACTGCTTGCTGCTCCACTGTCCACGGTAGCCACCATGTAAGTACCCCAGACCAGCACCACCACTCTGTCTGTATGGCGCTTTTACCAAAGAGGACCCTGTGAGTCCACCCACATTTCACCATCTTTCAATGCGCGGCGCGGCTTAGATATCGAACTCTCTTCCACAACCAGCTGCTCCTTTATGGAGGGCAGCAACATCACCCATCTCTGCTGCTCTGTAAAACCAAGTTTCTAGCCATCGGTTCTTTCCTGGCTAAAAGGAGTCCAAGAAAGAGCAACAGCAGATTGATTTAATCTTCAGGGAGGAACTAGCGCCGTAGAAACCAGGCGACCACTTACAAAACTGCTTGCTGCTCCGGTGTCCACAGTTGCCACCATGGGAGTACCCAAGACCGGCACCCCTGTTCTGTCTGGTCCTCCCACCCCTAACCATATTTCGGTGCGTGGCGGGGCTTAGATACTTCCAGCTGCTCATTTATGCAGGGCAGCAACATCACCCGTCTCTGCTGCTCTGTAACACCCGCAAATCTCTCTGAGGGGCGCTATTATCAAAGAGGACCCCATGAGTTGTCCCACCACTAACAAATTTTCTGTGCATGGTACTGTTTAGATATCGAACTCTCTTCCACAACCAGCTGCTCCTTTATGGAGGGCAGCAACATCACCCATCTCTGCTGCTCTGTAAAACCAAGTTTCTAGCCATCGGTTCTTTCCTGGCTAAAAGGAGTCCAAGAAAGAGCAACAGTAAATTGATTTAATCTTCAGGGAGGAACTAGCGCCGTAGAAACCAGGCGACCATTTACAAAACTGCTTACTGCTCGGTTTCCACGGAAGCCACAATGGTAATACCCCAGACCGGCACCAAGATTATGTTTGGTCCTCCCACCACTAACTATATTTCTGTACGCGGCGCGGCTTAGATACTGAACAATCTTCCAGTTCCAGCTGCTCCTTTATGGAGGGCAGCAACATCACCCGTCTCTGCTGCTCTGTAACACCAAGTTTCTAACCATCGGTTCCCTCTTGACCGAAAGGAGTCCAAGGGAGATCCACAGTTTCTTGAGTAGTTCTTCTGGGTGGAACAAGCAACGTAGAAACCAGGCGTCCACTTATAAAACTGTATGCTGCTCCGGAGTCCACGGTTGCTACAATCGGAGTACCCCAGACCAGCACCACCACTCTGTCAGAGCGGCGCTATTACGAAAGAGGGCCCTTTGTGTCCTTCCAACCCTCACCATATTTCTTTTCGTAGCACGGTTAACATATCGAACTCTCTTCCAAAACCAGCTGCTCCTTTATGGAGGGCAGCAACATCACCCGTCTCTGCTGCTCTGTAAAACCAAGTTTCTATCCTTCGGTTCCTTCCTGGCTAAAAGGAGTCCAAGAAAGAGCAACAGTAGATTGATTAGTTCTTTAGGGAGGAACAAGCGCCGTAGAAACCAGGCGACCACTAAAAAAACTGCTTGCTGCTCCATTGTCCTTGGTAGCCACCATATTAGTACCCGAGACCAGCACCACCACTCTGTCTGTGCGGCGCTTTTACCAAAGAGGACCCTGTGAGTCCACCCACATTTCACCATCTTTCAATGCGCGGCGCGGCTTAGATATCGAACTCTCATCCACAACCAGCTGCTCCTTTATGGAGGGCAGCAACAACACCCGTCTCTGCTGCTCTGTAACGCCAAGTTTCCAGAGTTCGCTTCCCTCCTGGCCGAACGGCGTCAAATCACAGTTGATTGAGTAGTTCTTGAGGGAGGAATTAGCGCCGTAGAAACCAGGCGACCACTTACAAAACTGCTTGCTGCTCCGGTGTCCACTGTTGCCACCATGGGAGTACCCAAGACCGGCACCACTGTTCTGTCCGGTCCTCCCACCCCTAACCATATTTCGGTGCGTGGAGGGGCTTAGATACTGAACAATCTTCCACTTCCAGCGGTTCCTTTATGTTGGGATGCAACATCCACCGTCTAAACAGCTCTGGAACGCCAAGATTCCAGCCATCGCTTCCCTCCTGGCCGAAAGGAGTCCAAGGAAGAGCCGCAGTTGATTGAGTTGTTCTTCAGGGCGGAGTTAGCGCCGTAGAAACCAGGCGAAACAACACTGTATGCTGCTCCGGAGTCCACGGTTGCTACAATCGGAGTACCCCAGACCAGCACCACCACTCTGTCAGAGCGGCGCTATTACGAAAGAGGGCCCTTTGGGTCCTTCCAACGCTCCCCATATTTCTGTTCGTAGCACGGCTTACATATCGAACTCTCTTCCGAAACCAGCTGATCCTTTATGGAGGGCAGAAACATCACCCGTCTCTGCTGCTCTGTAACACCATATTTCTAGCCTTCGCTTCCCTCCTGGCCGAAAGGTGTCCAAGGAAGAGCCACAGTTGTTTGAGTTGTTACTAAGGGAGGAACTAGCGCCGTAAAAACCAGGCGAGCACATACAAAACTGCTTGCTGCTCCGGTGTCCACGTTAACCACCATGTAAGTACCCCAGACAAACACCACCACTTTGTCTAAGAGGCGCTATTATCAAAGAGGACCCTGTGGGTCCTCCCACCTCTAACCATCTTTCAGTGCGCGGTGCGGCTTAGATATCGAACTCTATTCCACTTCCAGCTTCTCCTTTATAAAGAGCAGCAACATTGTCATTGCTGCTCTGTATTACCAAGTTTCCAGCCTTTGCTTCCCTCCTGACCGAAAGGCTTCCAAGAAAGAGCAACAGTTGATTGAGTGGTTCTTCAGGGATGATCAAGCGCCGTAGAAACCTGGCGTCCTTTTACAAAACTGCTTGCTGCTCCGATGTCCACGGAAGCCACCATGGGAGTACCCCAGACAAGAACCGTTGTAATCCCTCTTCCACCACTCTGTCTGATCGGCGCTTTTACCAAAGAAGTCCCTGTGAGCCCTCCCTCAATAAACCATATTTCGGTGCGCTGCTTCATTATGGAGGGAAGCAACATCCCCTGTCTCTAGTGCTTTGTAACACCAAGTTTCCAGCCTTCGCTTCCCTTCTGGCCAAAAAGAATTCAAGGAACAGTTACAGTTTATTGAGTAGCTCTTCAGGGCCGAACTAGCGACGTAGAAACCAGGCGTCCATTTACAAAACTGCTTGCTGCTTCGGTGTCCACGGTGGCCACCATGGGAGTATTCGAGACAAGCATAACCACTCTGTCTGAGCGGCGCTATTACCAAAGAGGACCCTGTGAGTCATCCCACCCCACGCATACTTTCAGTGCTTGGCGCGGTTTAGATATCGAACTCCCTTCCACTTCCAGCTGCTTATTTATGGTGGGCAGCAACATTCTTCGTCGCTGCTGTTCTGTAACGCCAAGTTTCCAGCCTTCGCTTCTCTCCTGGTCGAAAGGAGTTGAAGGAAGAGAAACAGTTGATTGAGTAGTTCTTCAGAGAGGAACTAGCGCCGTAGAAACCAGGCGATCACTTACAAAATTGCTTGCTGCCTCGTTGTCCACGGTAGCCACCATATAAGTACGCCAGACCAGCATTACCACACTGTCTGAGCGGCGCTATTACCAAAGAGGTCCTGTGAGTCATCCCAATCCATATTATATTTCTGTGCGCGTTGCGGCTTAAATATCGAACTCTTTTCCACTTCCAGCTGAGCGTAGCACGGCTTAGATATCAAACTCTCTTCCATTTCCAGCTGCTCCTTTATGGACGGCAGCAACATCCCCCGTCTCTGCTGCTCTGTAACGCCAAGTTTCCAGCCTTCGCTTCCCTCCTGGCCGAAAGGTATCAAAGGAACAACCACAAATGATTGAATAAATCTTCAGGGGTGAACTAGCGCCGTAGAAACCAGGCGACCTGTTACAAAACTGCTTGCTGCTCCGGTGTCTACGGTCACAGTAGCCACCATGGGAGTATCCAAGACCTGCACCGTTACAATACCTCGACCACCACTCTGTCTGAGCGGCGCTTTTATCAAAGAGGACCCTGTGGGTCCTCCCACCCTCAACCATCTTTCTGTGCGCGGCGCAGCTTATATATCAAGCTCTCTTCCATGTCCAGATTCTCCTGTATGGAGAAAAGCAACATCCCCCGTCTCTGCTGCTCTGTAAAATCAAGTTTCCTGAATAAGCTTCCCTCCTGAACAACTAACGTCCAAGGAAGAACCAAAGTGGAAAGAGTTGTTCTTCAGGGAGGAACTAGCGCTATAGAAGCCAGCCGACCACTTACAAAACTGGTTGCTGCTTCGATGTCCACGAAGGCTAACATGGGAGAACCCCCGACCAGCACCGCTACAATCACAATCTCACCATTCTTTTTGAACGGCACTATAACCAATAACGACACTGTGGGTCCTCCCACCCCTCACCATTTTTCTGAACGTAGCATGGCTTAGATATCCAACTGTCTTCCACCACCAGCTGCTCCTTTATGGTGGTCAGCAACATCACCCGTCTCTTCTGCTCTGTAATACCAAGTTTCCAGCCTTCACTTCCCTCCTGACCGAAAGGAGTCCAATGAAGAGCCACAGTTGATTGAGTAGTTCTTTACGGAAGAACAAGCGGCTTAGAAATCGAACTCTCTTCCACGTCCAACTGCTCCGTTATAGTGGGCAGCAGCATCACCCGTCTCTGCTGCTCTGTACGGCCCAGTTTCCAGCCTTCGCTTCCCTTCTGAGTGAAAGCAGTCCAAGGAAGAGCCACAGTTGATTAAGTTGTTCTTCAGGGCGGAACTAGCGCCGTAGAAACCAGGCGTTCACTTACCAAAATGCTTGCTGCTCCGGTGTCCACGGTA
>JBAMBP010000767.1:0-26081 GCA_037044515.1 Phortica magna | reverse complement strand
TTCTTCAGGAAGGAAGTAGCGCCGTAGAAGGCTGGCGTCCACTTAAAAACTGCATGCTGCTCCGCAGTCTACGGTTGCTGGCCTGGGGTACTCTCATGGTGTCGAGACCAGCACCACCACTCTGTCTGATCAGCGCTATTACCAAAGTATACCCTGTGGGTTTTCCCACCACTAACCATCATTCTGTGCGCCGCTCAGCTTAGATATCGAACTCTCTTCCACGTCCAACTGCTCCGTTATGGTGGGCAGCAGCATCCCCCGTCTCTGCTTCTCTGAAACACCACATTTCCAGCCTTCGCTTCCCTCCTGGCCAAAAGGAGTCCAAGGAAGGGCCACAGTTGATAAGTAGTTATTCAGGGAGAAACTAGCGCCGTAGAAACCAGGCAACTACTTACAAAACTGCTTGCTGCTCCGGTGTCCACATTTGCCACAATGGGACTACCCCAGACAAGCACCACTATACTGTCTGGTCCTCCCACCCCTAACCATCTTTGAGTTCACGGTTTGGCATAGATATCGAACTCTCTCTTTCACGTCCAACTGCTCCGTTATAGAGGGCAGCAACATCTACCGTCTCTGCTGCTTTGTAACACCAAGTTTCCAGCCTTCGCTTCCCTTCTGGCCGTAGTGATTCCAAGGAAGAGCCACAGTTGATTGAGGTTTTCTTCAGGGAGAAACTAGCGACGTAGAATCCAGGCGTCCACTTAAAAACTGCGTGCTGCTCTGGTGTCCACGGTAGTCACCATGGGAGTACCGCAGACCAGCACCATTATTATGTCTGGTCCTCCCGCCCTTAACCATCTTTCAGAGCGCGGCGCGGCTTAGATATCGAACTCTCAATCACGTCCAACTAATCCGTTATGGTAGGCAGCAGCATCCCCCGTCTCTGCTTCTCTGAAACACCACATTTCTAGCCTTCGCTTCCCTCCTGGCCAAAAGGAGTCCAAGGAAGGGCCACAGTTGATTGAATAGTTATTCAAGGAGAAACTAGTGCCGTAGAAACCAGGCAACTTCTTACAAAACTGCTTGCTGCTCCGGTGTCCACATTTGCCACCATGAGACTACTCCAGACAAGCACCACTATACTGTCTGGTCCTCCCACCCCTAACCATCTTTCAGTTCACGGCTTGGCATAGATATCGAACTCTCTCTTTCACGTCCAACTGCTCCGTTATAGAGGGCAGCAACATCTACCGTCTCTGCTGCTTTGTAACCCCAAGTTTCCAGCCCTCGCTTCCCTTGTGGCCGTAGTGATTCCAAGGAAGAGCCACAGTTGATTGAGTAGTTTTTCAGGGAGACACGCAGAAACAAGGCGTCACTCACAAAACTGCGTGCTGCTCCGGTGTCCACAGAAGCCACCATGGGAGTACCCCAGGCAAGCACCACCAGTCTGTCTGAGCGGCGATATTACCAAAGAGGACCCTGTTGGTCCTTCCACCTCTAACCATCTTTCTGTGCGTGACGCGGCTTCGTATTCAAACTCTCTTCCACTTCCAGCTGCTCCTTTATAGAGGGCTACGCCATCCCCCGTCTCTGCTGCAAAGCTAAACCAAGTTTGCAGCCTTCGCTTCGCTCCTGACCGAAAGGAGTCCAAGGAAGAGCAACAGTTAATTGAGTAGTTCTTCAGGAAGGAACTAGCGCCGTAGAAACCAGGCGACCACTTACAAAACTGCTTGCTGCTCCGGTGTCCACGGTAGCCACCATGGGAGTACCCCAGGCAAGCACCACCAGTCTGTCTGAGCGGCGCTATTACAAAGAGGACCCTGTGGGTCCTCCCACCCCTAACCATCTTTCGGTGCATGGCGCGGCTAAGATATCGAACTGTCTTCCACTTCCAGATGCTCATTTATGAAGGGCTGCAACATCCTCCGTCTCTGCTGCTCAGTTGTGCCAAGTGTCCAGCCTTCACTTCCCTCCTGCCCGAAGGAAGTCCATGGATGAGCCACAGTTTATTGAGTAGTTCTTCAGGGAGGAGTTAGTGCCGTAGATACCAGGCGACCTCTTACAAAACTGCTTGTTGCTCCGGTGTCCACGGTAGACACCATGGGAGTACCCAAGACAAGCACCACCACTCTGTCTAAGTTGCGCTTTTACCAAAGAGGACCCTGTGAGTCCTCCCACCCCAAACCATATTTCGGTGCTCCACGCTGCTTAGATATCAAACTGTCTTCCACTTCCAGATGCTCATTTATGAAGGGCTGCAACATCCTCCGTCTCTGATGCTCAGTTGTGCTTAGTGTCCAGCCTTCACTTCCCTCCTGCCCGAAGGAAGTCCAAGGATGAGCCACAGTTGATTGAGTAGTTCTTCAGGGAGGAGTTAGTGCCGTAGATACCAGGCGACCACTTACAAAACTGCTTGCTGCTGCGGTGTCCACTTTAGCTACCATGGGAATACCCCAGACAAGCACCCTAACATTCTGTGAGCGGCGCAATAACCAAAGAGGACCTTGTGGGTTCTCCTACCCCTCACAAACTTTCTGTACGTGGCGCGGCATAGATATCGAACTCTCTTCCACTTCCAGCTGCTCCCTTATGGAAGGCAGCATTATCCCTCATCTCTGCTGCTCATTATTAACAAGTTTGCAGCCTTCGCTTTTCTTTTGGCTGAAAGGAGTCGAAGGAAGAGCCACAGTCGATTCGGTAGCTCTTCAGGGAGAAACTAGCTCCATAGAAACCAGGCGACCATTTACAAAACTGCTTGCTACTCCGGTGTCCACGGTAGCCAACATAGCAGTAGCCCAGGCAAGCACCACCACTCTGTCTAAGCGGCGCATTTACCAAAGAGGACCCTGTGGGCCTCCCACCCCTCACAATCTTTCTGAGAGTAGCACGGCTTAGATATCAAACTTTTTTCCACTATCAGCTGCTCTTTTATGGAGAGCAGCAACATCACCCGTCTCTACTGCTCTGCAACGCCAAGTTTGCAGCCATCACTTCCCTCCTGACCGTAAGGAGTAAAAGTTTTCTTTCACTACCAGCTGCTCCTTTATGGACGGCCACAACATCCTCCATCTCCCTGCTCAGCATTTTCAAGTTTGCAGCCTTCGCCTCCCTTTTGGCAGAAAGGAGTCCAAGGAAGAGCCACAGTTGATCAGTTGAGTAGTTATTCAGGGAGGAACTAGCACCGAAGAAACCAGGCGACCACTTACAAAGCTGCATGCTGCTCCGGAGTCCACGGTTGCTAACATGGGAGTACCCCAGACCAGCACCACCACTCTGTCTAAGGGGCGCTATTATCAAAGAGGACCATTTGGGTCCTCCCACCCCTAACCATCTTTCTGTGCAGGGTGCTGCTTAGATATCGAACTCTCATCTACTTCCAGCTGCTCCTTTATGGAGGGCAGCAACATCCACCGTCTCTGCTGCTCTGTAACGCCAAGATTCCAGCCATCGCATCCATCCTGGCAGACAGAAGTCCAAGGGAGAGCCATAGTTTCTTGATAAGTTCTTCCGGGAGGAACTAACGCCATAGAAACCAGGCGTCCACTTACAAAGCTGCATGCTGCTCCTGGGTCCACGGTTGCTACCATGGGAGTATCCCAGACCGGTACCAATATTCTATCTGGTCCTCCCACCACTAACCATCTTTCAGTTCGCGACGCGGCTTAGATATCAAACTCTCTTCCACTTCCAGCTGCTCCTTTATGGAGGGCAGCAAGATCAACCGTCTCTCTCTGTAACACCAAGTTTCTAGCTATCGGTTTCCTCCTGGCCGAAAGGATTCCTAGGAAGAGCAACAGTAGATTGAGTAGTTCTTCAGGGAGGAACTATCGCCGTAGAAACAAGGCGACCACTTACAAAACTGCGTGCTGCTCCGGTGTCCACGGTAGCCATCATGTAAGCACCTCAGACCAGCACCACCACTCTGTCTGTGCGGCGCTTTTACCAAAGAGGGTCCTGGGAGTCCACCCACACCTCACATCTTTCTATGCGCGGCGCGGCTAAAAAATCTAACTCTCTTCCACTTCCAGCTCCTCATTTATGCAGGGCAGCAACATCACCCGTTTCTGCATCTCTGTAGCACCAAATTTCCAGCCTTCGCTTCCCTTTTAACCGAAAGTAGTCCAAGGAAGAGCCACAGTTTATTGGGTTGTTCTTCATGGCGGAGTTAGCGCGGTAGAAACCAGGCGACCACTTACAAAACTGCTTGCTGCTTCATTGTCCACGGTAGCTACCATGGGAGTACCCCGGACCAGCACCACGACTCATTCTGAGCGGCGCAATGACCAAAGAGGGCCCTGTGGGTCCTTCCACCACTAACCATGTTTCTGTGCGCGGCGAGGCTTAGATATCAAACATTCTTCCACTTCCAGCTGCTCATTTATGCAGGGCAGCAATATCACCCGTCTCTGCTGCTCTGTAAAACCGAATTTCCAGCCACTCTCTCTGAGGGGCGCTATTATCAAAGAGGACCCTATGCAGTCCTCCCACCACTAACCAATTTTCTGTGCATGGCACTGTTTAGATATCGAACTCTCTTCCACAACGAGCTGCTCCTTTATGGTGGGCAGCAACATCACCCGTCTCAGCATCTCTGTAACACCAAATTTCCTGCCTTCGCTTCCCTTTTGACCGAAAGGAGTCCAAGGAAGAGCCACAGTTGATTGAGTTGTTCTTCAGGGCGGAGTTAGCGCCGTAGAAACTAGGCGAACACTTACAAAACTGCTTGTCCAATGTAGCTACCATGGGAGTACCCCAGACCAGCACCACCATTCATTCTGAGCGGCGTAATGACCAAAGAGGGCCCTGTGGGTTCTTCCACCACTAACTATCTTTCTGTGCGCGTCGCCGCTTAGATATCGAACACTCTTCCACTTCCAGCTGCTTATTTATGCAGGGCAGCAACATCACCCGTCTCTGCTGCTCTGTAACACCGAATTTCCAGCCACTCTGTCTGAAAGGCGCTATTATCAAAAAGGACCCTATGAATCCTCCCACCACTAACCAATTTTCTGTGCATGGCACTGTTTAGATATCGAAGTCTCTTCCACAACGATCTGCTCCTTTATGAAGGTCAGCAACAATATCCCGTCTCTGCTGCTCCGTAACACCAAGTTTCTAGCCATCGGTTCTTTCCTGGCTTAAAGGAGTCCAAGGAAGAGCAAAAGTAGATCGAATAGTTCTTCAGGGAGGAACAAGCACCGAAGCAACCAGGCGACCACTTACAGAACTGCTTGCTGCTCCAGTGTCCACGGTAGCCACCATGTAAGTACCCCAGACCGGCACCACCACTCTGTCTGTGCGGCGCTTTTACCAAAGAGGATCCTGTGAGTCCACCCACACCTCACCATCTCTCTATGCGCGGCGCGGCTAAGAAATCGAACTCTCTTCCACTTCCAGCTTCTCATTTATGCAGGGCAGCAACATCATCCGTCTCTGCTGCTCTGTATTGCCAAGCTTGCAGCCTTCGGCTTAGATATCGAACACTCTTCCACTTGCAGCTGCTCATTTATGCAGGGCAGCAACATCACCCGTCATTGCTGCTCTGTAACACCAATTTTGCAGCCTTCGCTTCCCTCCTGGCGAAATGGAGTCCAAGAAAGAACCACAGTTGATTGAGTTGTTCTTCAGGGCGGAGTTAGCGCCGTAGAAACCAGGCGACCACTTACAAAACTGCTTGCTGCTCCATTGTCCACGGTAGCTACCATGGGAGTACCCCAGACCAGCACCACGACTCATTCTGAGCGGCGCAATGACCAAAGAGGGCCCTGTGGGTCCTTCCACCACTCAGCATCTTTCTGTGCGCGGCGCGGCTTAGATATCAAACATTCTTCCACTTCCAGCTGCTCATTTATGCAGGGCAGCAATATCACCTGTCTCTGCTGCTATGTAACATCGAATTTCCAGCCACTCTTTATGAGGGGCGCTATTATCAAAGAGGAGCGTGTGAGTCCTCCGACCCCTCACCATCTTTCTTTGGGCGGCGCAGCTTAGATATCGAACACTCTTCCACTTCCAGCTGCTCCTTTATGGAGGACAGCACATCACCCGTCTCTGCTGCTCTGTAACACCGAATTTTCAGCCCTCGCTTCCCTTTTGGCAGAAAGGAGTCCAAGGAAGAGCCACAGTTGATCAGTTGAGTAGTTCTTCAGGGAGGAACTAGCGCCGTAGAAACAAGGCATCCACTTACAAAACTGCTTGCTTCTCCAGTGTCCACGGTAGCCACCATGTAAGTTCCCCAGACCGGCACCACCACTCTGTCTGTGCGGCGCTTTTACCAAAGAGGATCCTGTGAGTCCACCCACACCTCACCATCTCTCTATGCGCGGCGCGGCTAAGAAATCGAACTCTCTTCCACTTCCAGCTTCACATTTATGCAGGGCAGCAACATCACCCGTCTCTGCTGCTCTGTAACACCAAATTTCCAGCCCTCGCTTCCCTTTTGGCAGAAAGGAGTCCAAGGAAGAGCCACAGTTGATCAGTTGAGTAGTTATTCAAGGAGGAACTAGCGCCGTAGAAACAAGGCACCCACTTACAAAACTGCGTGCTGCTCCGGTGTCCATGGTAGCCACGATGGGAGTACCCCAGACAAGCACCACTATTCTGTTTTGTCCTCCGGACCCTAATCATCTTTCAGTTCGCGGCGCGGCTTAGATATCGAACTCTCCCCCACTTCCAGCTTCTCCTTTATGGTGAGCAGCAACATCCTCCGTCTCTGCTATTCTGTAACACTAAATATCCAGCCTTCGCTTCCCTTCTGGCCGAAAGGATTTTAAGGAAGAGCCACAGTTGAATGAGTAGTTCTTCTGGCCAAAAGGAGTCCAAGGAACAGCCACAGTTGAATGAGTAGTTCTTCAGGGAGGAATAAGCGCCGTAGAAACCAGGCGACCACTTACAAAACTGCTTGCTTATCCGGAGTCCATGGTAGCCACCATGGGAGTACCCCAGACAAGCATCACTATTCTGTCAAGTCCTCCCGACCCTAACCATCTTTCAGTTTGCGTCGCGGCTTAGATATCGAACTCTCTTCCACTTCCAGCTGCTTCTTTATGGAAGGAAGGAAGATCCCCCATCTCTGCTGGTCTGTAAGGCCAAGTTTCCAGCCATCGCTTCCCTCCTGGCCGAAAGGCGTGCAAAGAAGAGCCACAGTTGAATGAGTAGTTCTTCAGGGAGGAATAAGCGCCGTAGAAACAAGCCGACCACTTACAAAACTACTTGCTGCTTCGGTGTCCATGGTAGCCACGTTGGGAATACCCCAGACAAGCATCACTATTCTGTCAAATCCTCCCGACCCTAACCATCTTTCAGTTTGCGTCGCGGCTTAGATATCGAACTCTCTTCCACTTCCAGCTGCTTCTTTATGGAACGAAGGAAGATCCCCCATCTCTGCTGCTCTATAACACCAAGTGTCCAGCCTTCGATTCGCTTCTGACTGACAGGAGTCCAAGGAAGAGCCACAATTTATTGAGTAGTTCTTCAGGAAGGAAGTAGCGCCGTAGAAGGCTGGCGTCCACTTAAAAACTGCATGCTGCTCCGCAGTCTACGGTTGCTGGCCTGGCGTACTCTCATGGTGTCGAGACCAGCACCACCACTCTGTCTGATCAGCGCTATTACCAAAGTATACCCTGTGGGTCTTCCCACCACTAACCATCATTCTGTGCGCCGCTCAACTTAGATATCGAACTCTATTCCACGTCCAACTGCTCCGTTATGGTGGGCAGCAGCATCCCCCGTCTCTGCTTCTCTGAAACACCACATTTCCAGCCTTCGCTTCCCTCCTGGCCAAAAGGAGTCCAAGGAAGGGCCACAGTTGATTGAATAGTTATTCAGGGAGAAACTAGCGCCGTAGAAACCAGGCAACTACTTACAAAACTGCTTGCTGCTCCGGTGTCCACATTTGCCACCATGGGACTACCCCAGACAAGCACCACTATACTGTCTGGTCCTCCCACCCCTAACCATCTTTCAGTTCACGGTTTGGTATAGATATCGAACTCTCTCTTTCACGTCCAACTGCTCCGTTATAGAGAGCAGCAACATCTACCGTCTCTGCTGCTTTGTTACCACAAGTTTCCAGCCCTCGCTTCCCTTGTGACCGTAGTGATTCCAAGGAAGAGCCACAGTTGATTGAGTAGTTTTTCAGGGAGGAACCAGCGCCGCAGAAACAAGGTCCACTCACAAAACTGCGTGCTGCTCCGGTGTCCACAGAAGCCACCATGGGAGTACCCCAGGCAAGCACCACCAGTCTGTCTGAGCGGCGATATTACCAAAGAGGACCCCCCATAATCTTTTTGTGCGTGGCGCGGCTTAGATATCGAACTCTCCCCCACTTCCAGCTTCTCCTTTATGGTGAGCAGCAACATCCTCCGTCTCTGCTATTCTGTAACACTAAATATCCAGCCTTCGCTTCCCTTCTGGCCGAAAGGATTTTAAGAAAGAGCCACAGTTGAATGAGTAGTTCTTCTGGCCAAAAGGAGTCCAAGGAACAGCCACAGTTGATTGAATAGTTATTCAGGAAGAAACTAGCGCCGTAGCAACCAGGCAACTACTTACAAAACTGCTTGCTGCTCCGGTGTCCACATTTGCCAAAATGGGACTACCCCAGACAAGCACCACTATACTGTCTGGTCCTCCCATCCCTAACCATCTTTCAGTTCACGGTTTGGCATAGATATCGAACTCTCTCTTTCACGTCCAACTGCTCCGTTATAAAGGGCAGCAACATCTACCGTCTCTGCTGCTTTGTAACACCAAGTTTCCAGCCTTCGCTTCCCTTCTGGCCGTAGTGATTCCAAGGAAGAGCCACAGTTGATTGAGGTTTTCTTCAGGGAGAAACTAGCGACGTAGAATCCAGGCGTCCACTTAAAAACTGCGTGCTGCTCTGGTGTCCACGGTAGCCACCATGGGATTACCGCAGACCAGCACCACTATTATGTCTGGTCCTCCCGCCCTTAACCATCTTTCAGAGCGTGGCGCGGCTTAGATATCAAACTCTCAATCACGTCCAACTGCTCCGTTATGGTGGGCAGCAGCATCCCCCGTCTCTGCTTCTCTGAAACACCACATTTCTAGCCTTCGCTTCCCTCCTGGCCAAAAGGAGTCCAAGGAAGGGCCACAGTTGATTGAATAATTATTCAGGGAGAACTAGTGCCGTAGAAACCAGGCAACTACTTACAAAACTGCTTGCTGCTCCGGTATCCACATTTGCCTCCATGAGACTACACCAGACAAGCACCACTATACTGTCTGGTCCTCCCACCCCTAACCATCTTTCAGTTCACGGCTTGGCATAGACATCGAACTCTCTCTTTCACGTCCAACTGCTCCGTTATAGAGGGCAGCAACATCTACCGTCTCTGCTGCTTTGTAACCCCAAGTTTCCAGCCCTCGCTTCCCTTGTGGCCGTAGTGATTCCAAGGAAGAGCCACAGTTGATTGAGGTTTTCTTCAGGGAGACACTAGCGACGTAGAATCCAGGCGTCCACTTAAAAACTGCTTGTTGCTCCGGTGTCCACGGTACCCACCATAGGAGTACCCCACACCAACACCGTTACAATACGTCTACCACCACTCTGTCTGAGCGGCGCTATTAACAAAAGAGGACCCTGTTGGTCCTTCCACCGCTAACCATCTTTCTGTGCGTGACACGGCTTAAAAATCAAACTCTCTTCCACTTCCAGCTTCTCCTTTATGGAGGGCAGCGCAATCCAACGTCTCTGCTGCAAAGCAACACAAAGTTTGCAGCCTTGGCTTCCCTCTTGACCGAAAGGAGTCCTAGGAAGAGCAACAGTTGATTGAGTAGTTCTTCAGGGAGGAACTAGCGCCGTAGAAACCAGGCGACCACTTACAAAACTGCTTGCTGCTCCGGTGTCCACAGTAGCCACCATGGGAGTACCCGAGGCAATCACCAGCAGTCTGTCATAGCGGCGCTATGACAAGAAGGACCCAGTGGGTCCTCCCACCCCTAACCATCTTTCGGTGCATGGCGCGGCTAAGTATCGAACTGTCTTCCACTTCCAGATGCTCATTTATGAAGGGCTGCAACATCCTCCGTCTCTGCTGCTCAGTTGTGCCAAGTGTCCAGCCTTCACTTCCCTCCTGCCCGAAGGAAGTCCATGGATGAGCCACAGTTTATTGAGTAGTTCTTCAGGGAGGAGTTAGTGCCGTAGATACCAGGCGACCTCTTACAAAACTGCTTGTTGCTCCGGTGTCCACGGTAGACACCATGGGAGTACCCAAGACAAGCACCACCACTCTGTCTAAGTTGCGCTTTTACCAAAGAGGACCCTGTGAGTCCTCCCACCCCAAACCATATTTCGGTGCTCCACGCTGCTTAGATATCAAACTGTCTTCCACTTCCAGATGCTCATTTATGAAGGGCTGCAACATCCTACGTCTCTGATGCTCAGTTGTGCTTAGTGTCCAGCCTTCACTTCCCTCCTTCCCGAAGGAAGTCCAAGGATGAGCCACAGTTGATTGAGTAGTTCTTCAGGGAGGAGTTAGTGCCGTAGATACCAGGCGTCCACTTACAAAACTGCTTGCTGCTGCGGTGTCCACTTTAGCTACCATGAAAATACCCCAGACAAGCACCCTAACATTCTGTGAGCGGCGCAATAACCAAAGAGGACCTTGTGGGTTCTCCTACCCCTCACAAACTTTCTGTACGTGGCGCGGCATAGATATCGAACTCTCTTCCACTTCCAGCTGCTCCCTTATGGAAGGCAGCATTATCCCTCATCTCTGCTGCTCATTATTAACAAGTTTGCAGCCTTCGCTTTTCTTTTGGCTGAAAGGAGTCGAAGGAAGAGCCACAGTCGATTCGGTAGCTCTTCAGGGAGAAACTAGCTCCATAGAAACCAGGCGACCATTTACAAAACTGCTTGCTACTCCGGTGTCCACGGTAGCCAACATAGCAGTAGCCCAGGCAAGCACCACCACTCTGTCTAAGCGGCGCATTTACCAAAGAGGACCCTGTGGGCCTCCCACCCCTCACAATCTTTCTGAGAGTAGCACGGCTTAGATATCAAACTTTTTTCCACTATCAGCTGCTCTTTTATGGAGAGCAGCAACATAACCCGTCTCTACTGCTCTGCAACGCCAAGTTTGCAGCCATCACTTCCCTCCTGACCGTAAGGAGTAAAAGTTTTCTTTCACTACCAGCTGCTCCTTTATGGACGGCCACAACATCCTCCATCTCCCTGCTCAGCATTTTCAAGTTTGCAGCCTTCGCCTCCCTTTTGGCAGAAAGGAGTCCAAGGAAGAGCCACAGTTGATCAGTTGAGTAGTTATTCAGGGAGGAACTAGCACCGAAGAAACCAGGCGACCACTTACAAAGCTGCATGCTGCTCCGGAGTCCACGGTTGCTAACATGGGAGTACCCCAGACCAGCACCACCACTCTGTCTAAGGGGCGCTATTATCAAAGAGGACCATTTGGGTCCTCCCACCCCTAACCATCTTTCTGTGCAGGGTGCTGCTTAGATATCGAACTCTCATCTACTTCCAGCTGCTCCTTTATGGAGGGCAGCAACATCCACCGTCTCTGCTGCTCTGTAACGCCAAGATTCCAGCCATCGCATCCATCCTGGCAGACAGAAGTCCAAGGGGGAGCCATAGTTTCTTGATAAGTTCTTCCGGGAGGAACTAACGCCATAGAAACCAGGCGTCCACTTACAAAGCTGCATGCTGCTCCTGGGTCCACGGTTGCTACCATGGGAGTATCCCAGACCGGTACCAATATTCTATCTGGTCCTCCCACCACTAACCATCTTTCAGTTCGCGACGCGGCTTAGATATCAAACTCTCTTCCACTTCCAGCTGCTCCTTTATGGAGGGCAGCAAGATCAACCGTCTCTCTCTGTAACACCAAGTTTCTAGCTATCGGTTTCCTCCTGGCCGAAAGGATTCCTAGGAAGAGCAACAGTAGATTGAGTAGTTCTTCAGGGAGGAACTATCGCCGTAGAAACAAGGCGACCACTTACAAAACTGCGTGCTGCTCCGGTGTCCACGGTAGCCATCATGTAAGCACCTCAGACCAGCACCACCACTCTGTCTGTGCGGCGCTTTTACCAAAGAGGGTCCTGGGAGTCCACCCACACCTCACATCTTTCTATGCGCGGCGCGGCTAAAAAATCTAACTCTCTTCCACTTCCAGCTCCTCATTTATGCAGGGCAGCAACATCACCCGTTTCTGCATCTCTGTAGCACCAAATTTCCAGCCTTCGCTTCCCTTTTAACCGAAAGTAGTCCAAGGAAGAGCCACAGTTTATTGGGTTGTTCTTCATGGCGGAGTTAGCGCGGTAGAAACCAGGCGACCACTTACAAAACTGCTTGCTGCTTCATTGTCCACGGTAGCTACCATGGGAGTACCCCAGACCAGCACCACGACTCATTCTGAGCGGCGCAATGACCAAAGAGGGCCCTGTGGGTCCTTCCACCACTAACCATGTTTCTGTGCGCGGCGAGGCTTAGATATCAAACATTCTTCCACTTCCAGCTGCTCATTTATGCAGGGCAGCAATATCACCCGTCTCTGCTGCTCTGTAAAACCGAATTTCCAGCCACTCTCTCTGAGGGGCGCTATTATCAAAGAGGACCCTATGAGTCCTCCCACCACTAACCAATTTTCTGTGCATGGCACTGTTTAGATATCGAACTCTCTTCCACAACGAGCTGCTCCTTTATTGAGGGCAGCAACATCACCCGTTCCTGCTGCTCTGTAACACCAAATTTCCAGCCCTCGCTTCACTTTTGGAAGAAAGGAGTCCAAGCAAGAGCCACAGTTGATCAGTCGAGTAGTTATTCAGGGAGGAACTAGCGCCGTAGAAACAAGGCATCCACTTACAAAACTGCGTGGTGCTCCGGTGTCCACGGTAGCCACCATATTAGCACCTCACACCAGCACCACCACTCTGTCTGTGTGGCGCTTTTACCAAAGAGGATCCTGTGAGTCTACCCACACCTCACTATCTTTCTATGCGCAGCGCGGCTAAAAAATCGAACTCTTTTCCTCTTCCAGATGCTTATTTATGCAGGGCAGCAACATCAACCGTCTCCGCTGCTCTGTAAAGCCAAGCTTGCAGCCTTCGGCTTAGATATCGAACACTCTTCCACTTCCAGCTGCTCCTTTATGGTGGGCAGCAACATCACCCGTCTCAGCATCTCTGTAACACCAAATTTCCTGCCTTCGCTTCCCTTTTGACCGAAAGGAGTCCAAGGAAGAGCCACAGTTGATTGAGCTGTTCTTCAGTGCGGAGTTAGCGCCGTAGAAACCAGGGGAATCATAACTGCTTTCTGCTCCGGTGTCCACGGTTGTCTCCATGGGAGTACCCCTGACCAGCACCGTTACAATCCCTCTACAACCACTCTGTCTGAGCGGAGCTATTACCAAAGAGGACCTTGTGGGTCCACCTACACTTTACCATCTTTCTATACGATCGAACACTCTTCCACTTGCAGCTGCTCATTTATGGAGGGCAGCGAAATCACCCGTCTCTGCTTTTCTGTAACACCGAATTTCCAGCATTCGCTTCCCTCCCGGCCGAAAGGAGTCCAAGGAAGAGCCACAGTTCATTGAGTTGTTCTTCAGGGCGGAGTTAGCGCCGTAGAAACTAGGCGAACACTTACAAAACTGCTTGTTCAATGTAGCTACCATGGGAGTATCCCAGACCAGCACCACCATTCATTCTGAGCGGCGCAATGACCAAAGAGGGCCCTGTGGGTTCTTCCACCACTAACTATCTTTCTGTGCGCGTCGCCGCTTAGATATCGAAAACTCTTCCACTTCCAGCTGGTTATTTGTGCAGGGCAGCAACATCACCCGTCCCTGCTGCTCTGTAACATCGAATTTCCAGCCACTCTGTCTGAAAGGCGCTATTATCAAAAAGGACCCTATGAATCCTCCCACCACTAACCAATTTTCTGTGCATGGCACTGTTTAGATATCGAACTCTCTTCCACAACGAGCTGCTCCTTTATGGTGGGCAGCAACATCACCCGTCTCAGCATCTCTGTAACACCAAATTTCCTGCCTTCGCTTCCCTTTTGACCGAAAGGAGTCCAAGGAAGAGCCACAGTTGATTGAGTTGTTCTTCAGTGCGGAATTAGCGCCGTAGATACTAGGCGAACACTTACAAAACTGCTTGTCCAAGGTAGCTACCATGGGAGTACCCCAGACCAGCACCACCATTCATTCTGAGCGGCGCAATGACCAAAGAGGGCCCTGTGGGTTCTTCCACCACTAACTATCTTTCTGTGCGCGTCGCCGCTTAGATATCGAACACTCTTCCACTTCCAGCTGCTTATTTATGCAGGGCAGCAACATCACCCGTCTCTGCTGCTCTGTAACACCGAATTTCCAGCCACTCTGTCTGAAAGGCGCTATTATCAAAAAGGACCCTATGAATCCTCCCACCACTAACCAATTTTCTGTGCATGGCACTGTTTAGATATCGAAGTCTCTTCCACAACGATCTGCTCCTTTATGAAGGTCAGCAACAATATCCCGTCTCTGCTGCTCCGTAACACCAAGTTTCTAGCCATCGGTTCTTTCCTGGCTTAAAGGAGTCCAAGGAAGAGCAAAAGTAGATCGAATAGTTCTTCAGGGAGGAACAAGCACCGAAGCAACCAGGCGACCACTTACAAAACTGCTTGCTGCTCCAGTGTCCACGGTAGCCACCATGTAAGTACCCCAGACCGGCACCACCACTCTGTCTGTGCGGCGCTTTTACCAAAGAGGATCCTGTGAGTCCACCCACACCTCACCATCTCTCTATGCGCGGCGCGGCTAAGAAATCGAACTCTCTTCCACTTCCAGCTTCTCATTTATGCAGGGCAGCAACATCATCCGTCTCTGCTGCTCTGTATTGCCAAGCTTGCAGCCTTCGGCTTAGATATCGAACACTCTTCCACTTCCAGCTGCTCATTTATGCAGGGCAGCAACATCACCCGTCATTGCTGCTCTGTAACACCAATTTTGCAGCCTTCGCTTCCCTCCTGGCGAAATGGAGTCCAAGAAAGAACCACAGTTGATTGAGTTGTTCTTCAGGGCGGAGTTAGCGCCGTAGAAACCAGGCGACCACTTACAAAACTGCTTGCTGCTCCATTGTCCACGGTAGCTACCATGGGAGTACCCCAGACCAGCACCACGACTCATTCTGAGCGGCGCAATGACCAAAGAGGGCCCTGTGGGTCCTTCCACCACTCAGCATCTTTCTGTGCGCGGCGCGGCTTAGATATCAAACATTCTTCCACTTCCAGCTGCTCATTTATGCAGGGCAGCAATATCACCTGTCTCTGCTGCTATGTAACATCGAATTTCCAGCCACTCTTTATGAGGGGCGCTATTATCAAAGAGGAGCGTGTGAGTCCTCCGACCCCTCACCATCTTTCTTTGGGCGGCGCAGCTTAGATATCGAACACTCTTCCACTTCCAGCTGCTCCTTTATGGAGGACAGCAACATCACCCGTCTCTGCTGCTCTGTAACACCGAATTTTCAGCCCTCCGCTTCCCTTTTGGCAGAAAGGAGTCCAAGGAAGAGCCACAGTTGATCAGTTGAGTAGTTCTTCAGGGAGGAAGTAGCGCCGTAGAAACAAGGCATCCACTTACAAAACTGCTTGCTTCTCCAGTGTCCACGGTAGCCACCATGTAAGTTCCCCAGACCGGCACCACCACTCTGTCTGTGCGGCGCTTTTACCAAAGAGGATCCTGTGAGTCCACCCACACCTCACCATCTCTCTATGCGCGGCGCGGCTAAGAAATCGAACTCTCTTCCACTTCCAGCTTCACATTTATGCAGGGCAGCAACATCACCCGTCTCTGCTGCTCTGTAACACCAAATTTCCAGCCCTCGCTTCCCTTTTGGCAGAAAGGAGTCCAAGGAAGAGCCACAGTTGATTAGTTGAGTAGTTATTCAGGGAGGAACTAGCGCCGTAGAAACAAGGCACCCACTTACAAAACTGCGTGCTGCTCCGGTGTCCACGGTAGTCTCCATGAGATTACCTCCGACCAGAACCGTTACAATCCCTATACCACCGCTCTGTCTGAGCGGCGCTATTACCAAAGAGGAGCGTGTGAGTCCTCCGACCCCTCACCGTCTTTCTTTGGGTGGCGCGGCTTAGATATCGAACACTCTTCCATTTCCAGCTGCTCCTTTATGGAGGACAGCAACATCACCCGTCTCTGCTGCTCTGTAACACCGAGTTTTCAGCAAATCTCTCTGAGGGGCGCTATTATCAAAGAGGACCGCATGAGTCGCCCCACCACTAACTAATTTTCTGTGCATGGCACTGTTTAGATGTCGAACTATCTTCCACAACCAGCTGCTCCTTTATGAAGGGCAGCAACATCACCCATCTCTGCTGCTCTGTAAAACCAAGTTTCTAGGCATCGGTTCTTTCCTGGCTAAAAGGAGTCCAAGAAAGAGCAACAGTAGATTGATTTAATCTTCAGGGAGGAACTAGCGCCGTAGATACCAGACGACCACTTACAAAACTGCTTACTGCTCGGTTTCAACGGAAGCCACAATGGAAGTACCCCAGACCGGCTCCACCATTCTGTCTAAGGGGTGCTATTATAAAAGAGGACCCTGTGGGTCCTCCCACCCCTAACAATCCTTTTGTGCAGGGTGCTGCCTAGATATCGAACTCTCATCTACTTCCAGCTGCTCCTTTATGGAGGGCAGCAACATCCACCGTCTCTGCTGCTCTGTAACGCCAAGTTTCCAGCCTTCGCTTCCCTCCTGACCGAAAGGAGTCCAAGGAAGAGCCACAGTTGATTGAGTTGTACTTCAGGGCGGAGTAAGCGCCGTAAGAACCAGGTGACCACTTACAAAACTGCTTGCTGCTCCGGTGCCCACGTAAGCCACCATAGGAGTACCCCAGAACGACACCACTATTCTGTCTGGTCCTCCCACCCCTAACCATATTTCTGTGCGCGGCGCGGCTTAGATATTGAACACTCTTCCAGTTCCAGCTGCTGATTAATGGAGGGCAGCAACATCCTCCATCTTTGCTGCTCAGCAACACCAAGTTTCCAGCTTTTACTTTTCCCCTGGTGGTAAGGAGTTCAAGCAAGAGCCACAGTTGATTGAATAGTTATTAAGAGAGGAACTAGCGCCGAAGCAACCAGGCGATCACTTACAAAACTGCTTGCTGCTCCAGTGTCCACGGTAGCCACCATGTAAGTACCCCAGACCAGCACCAGCATTCTGCCTGTGCGGCGCTATTACCAAAGAGGACGCTGTGAGTCTTCCCACCACTAACCATCTTTCTGTGCATGGCGCTGCTTAGATATCGAACTCTCTTCCACAACCAGCTGCTCCTTTATGAAGGGCAGCAACAATATCCCGTTCTGCTGCTCCGTAACACCATGTTTCTAGCCATCGGTTCTTTCCTGGCTTAAAGGAGTCCAAGGAAGAGCAAGAGCAGATCGAGTAGTTCTTCAGGGAGGAACAAGCGCCGTAGAAACCAGGCGACCACTTACAAAACTGCTTGCTGCTCCAGTGTCCACGGTAGCCACCATGTAAGTACCCCAGACCGGCACCACCACTCTGTCTGTGCGGCGCTTTTACCAAAGAGGATCCTGTGAGTCCACCCACACCTCACCATCTCTCTATGCGCGGCGCGGCTAAGAAATCGAACTCTCTTCCACTTCCAGCTGCTCATTTATGCAGGGCAGCAACATCACCCGTCTCTGCTGCTCTGTAACACCAATTTTGCAGCCTTCGCTTCCCTCCTGGCCAAATGGAGTCCAAGAAAGAACCACAGTTGATTGAGTTGTTCTTCAGGGCGGAGTTAGCGCCGTAGAAACCAGGCGACCACTTACAAAACTGCTTGCTGCTCCAGTGTCCACGGTAGCCACCATGTAAGTACCCCAGACCAGCACAAGCACTCTGCCTGTGCGGCGCTATTACCAAAGAGGACGCTGTGAGTCTTCCCACCACTAACCATCTTTCTGTGCATGGCGCTGCTTAGATATCGAACTCTCTTCCACAACGAGCTGCCCCTTTATGGTGGGCAGCAACATCACCCGTCTCAGCATCTCTGTAACACCAAATTTCCTGCCTTCGCTTCCCTTTTGACCGAAAGGAGTCCAAAGAAGAGCCACAGTTGATTGAGCTGTTCTTCAGTGCGGAGCTAGCGCCGAAGCAACCAGGCGACCACTTACAAAACTGCTTGCTGCTCCAGTGTCCACGGTAGCCACCATGTAAGTACCCCAGACCAGCACCAGCACTCTGCCTGTGCGGCGCTTTTACCAAAGAGGACCCTGTGAGTCCACCCACATTTCACCATCTTTCAATGCGCGGCGCGGCTTAGATATCGAACTCTCATCCACAACCAGCTGCTCCTTTATGGAGGGCAGCAACAACACCCGTCTCTGCTGCTCTGTAACGCCAAGTTTCCATAGTTCGCTTCCCTCCTGGCCGAATGGCGTCAAACGAAAAATCACAGTTGATTGAGTAATTCTTGAGGGAGGAATTAGCGCCGTAGAAACCAGGCGACCACTTACAAAACTGCTTGCTGCTCCGGTGTCCACAGTTGCCACCATGGGAGTACCCAAGACCGGCACCACTGTTCTGTCTGGTCCTCCCACCCCTAACCATATTTCGGTGCGTGGCGGGGCTTAGATACTGAACAATCTTCCACTTCCAGCGGTTCCTTTATGTTGGGCTGCAACATCCACCTTCTAAACAGCTCTGGAACGCCAAGATTCCATCCATCAGTTCCCTCCTGGCCGAAAGGAGTCCAAGGAAGAGCCAGAGTTGATTGAGTTGTTCTTCAGGGCGGAGTTAGCGCCGTAGAAACCAGGCGAAACAACACTGTATGCTGCTCCGGAGTCCACGGTTGCTACAATCGGAGTACCCCAGACCAGCACCATTACTCTGTCAGAGCGGCGCTATTACGAAAGAGGGCCCTTTGGGTCCTTCCAACCCTCACCATATTTCTGTTCGTAGCACGGCTTACATATCGAACTCTCTTCCAAAACCAGCTGCTCCTTTATGGAGGGCAGAAACAACACCCGTCTCTGCTTCTCTGTAACACCAAATTTCTAGCCTTCGCTTCCCTCCTGGCCGAAAGGTGTCCAAGGAAGAGCCACAGTTGATTGAGTTGTTATTAAGGGAGGAACTAGCGCCGTAAAAACCAGGCGACCACATACAAAACTGCTTGCTTCTCCGGTGTCTACGTTAACCACCATGTTAGTACCCCAGACAAACACCACCACTTTGTCAAAGAGGACCCTGTGGGTCCTCCCACCTCTAACCATCTTTCAGTGCGCGGTGCGGCTTAGATATCGAACTCTCTTCCACAACCTGCTGCTCTTTTAAGGAGGGCAGCAATAACACCCGTCTCTGCTGCTATGTAACACCAAGTTTCCTGCCTTCGCTTCCCTCCTGGAAGAAAGGAGTCCAAGAAAGAGCAACAGTAGATTGAGTATTTCTTCAGGGAGGAACTTTCGCAGTAGAAACCAGGCGATCACTTACAAAACTGTATGCTGCTCTGGTGTCCACGGTAGCCACCATGTAAGTACCAACGTGCAGCGCTGTTACAAAACGTCAAACACCACTCTGTTTGAGCGGCGCTATAACTAAAGAGGACCCTGAGAATCGTCCCACCCCTCGCAAATTTTCTGTGCTTGGAACGGCTTAGATATCGAACTCTATTCCACTTCCAGCTTCGGTAGCCAACATGGGAGTACCCCAGACAAGGACCTGTATTCTGTCTGGTCCTCCCACTCCTAACTATCTTTCAATTAGCGGCGCGGCTTAGATATCGAACTCTCATTCACGTACTTTGCTCCTTTATGGAGGGCAGCAACACCTTCCGTCTCTGCTGCTCTGTAACACCAAGTTTCCTGCCTTCGCTTTCCTTCTGACGAAAATGAGTACAAGGAAAAGCCATAGTTGATTGAAATGTTCTTCAGAGAGGAACTAGCGCCGTTGAAACCAGGCAACAACTCACAAAACTGCCTGCGGCTCCGGTGTCTAGGGTAGTTTTCTTTGGAATTGCCCCGACCAGCAACGTTACGATCCCTTTGGCACAACTCTGTCAGTGCGGCGCTATTTGCAAAGAAGTCCCTGTGAGCCCTCCCTCACCAAACCATATTTCGGTGAGCTACGCGGCTTAGATATCGAACTCTGTTCCACATCCAGCTGCTCCTTTATGGAGGAAAGCAACATCCTCCGTGTCTGCTGCTTTGTAACACCAAGTTTCCAGCCTTCGCTTCCCTCCTGGCCAAAAGGCTTCCAAAGAAGAGCCACAGTTGATTGAGTAGTTCTTCAGGGAGGAAGTAGCGCCATAGAAGCCAAGCGACCACTTAAAAAACTGCCTGCAGCTCCTGTGCTTGGAACGGCTTAGATATAGAACTCTATTCCACTTCCAGCTTCTCCTTTATAAAGGGCAGCAGCATTGTCATTGCTGCTGTGTATAACCAAGTTTCCAGCCTTCGTTTCCCTCCTGACCGAAAGGCTTCCAAGGAAGAGCAACAGTTGATTGAGTAGTTCTTCAGGGATGAACAAGCGCCGTAGAAACCTGGCGTCCTTTTACAAAACTGCTTGCTGCTCCGGTGACCACGGAAGCCACCATGGGAGTACCCCAGACAAGAACCGTTGTAATCCCTCTACCACCACTCTGTCTGATCCGCGTTTTACCAAAGAAGTCCCTGTGAGCCCTCCCTCCATAAACCATATTTCGGTGCGCTGCTTCATTATGGAGGGAAGCAACATCCCCTGTCTCTAGTGCTTTGTAACACTAAGTTTCCAGCCTTCGCTTCCCTTCTGGCCGAAAAGAATTCAAGGAACAGCCACAAATGATTGAATAAATCTTCAGGGGTGCACTAGCGCCGTAGAAACCAGGCGACCTGTTACAAAACTTCTTGCTGCTCCGGTGTCTACGGTTGCCACCATGGGAGTACCCCCGTCCAGCACCGTTTCAATACGTCTACCAGCACTCTGTTTGAGCAGCGCTATAACCAAAGATGACCCTGTGAGTCGTGCCAACTCACGCCAATATTCTGTGCGCGGCGCGGCTAAGATATCGAATTTTCTTTCACTTCCAGCTGCACCTTTATGGAGGGCAGCTACATCAACCATCTTTGCTTCTCTCTATCACCACGTTTCCAGCCTTCGCTGACCTCCTGGCCCAAAGGCGTCCAAGGAAGAGCCACAGTTGATTGAGAAGTTCTTCAGGTAGGAACTTGCGCCGAAGAAACCAGGCAACCACTCACAAAACTGCTTACTGCTCTAGTGTCCACGGTAGCCAACATGGGAGTACCCCAGACAAGGACCTTTATTCTGTCTGGTCCTCCCACTCCTAACTATCTTTCAATTAGCGGCGCGGCTTAGATATCGAACTCTCATTCACGTACTTTGCTCCTTTATGGAGGGCAGCAACACCTTCCGTCTCTGCTGCTCTGTAACACCAAGTTTCCTGCCTTCGCTTTCCTTCTGACGAAAATGAGTACAAGGAAAAGCCATAGTTGATTGAAATGTTCTTCAGAGAGGAACTAGCGCCGTTGAAACCAGGCAACAACTCACAAAACTGCCTGCGGCTCCGGTGTCTAGGGTAGTTTTCTTTGGAATTGCCCCGACCAGCAACGTTACGATCCCTTTGGCACAACTCTGTCAGTGCGGCGCTATTTGCAAAGAAGACCCTGTGAGCCCTCCCTCACCAAACCATATTTCGGTGAGCTACGCGGCTTAGATATCGAACTCTGTTCCACATCCAGCTGCTCCTTTATGGAGGAAAGCAACATCCTCCGTGTCTGCTGCTTTGTAACACCAAGTTTCCAGCCTTCGCTTCCCTCCTGGCCAAAAGGCTTCCAAAGAAGAGCCACAGTTGATTGAGTAGTTCTTCAGGGAGGAAGTAACGCCATAGAAGCCAAGCGACCACTTAAAAAACTGCCTGCAGCTCCGGTGTCTACGGTACCAACCATGGCCCCAACCCCAACACTGTATGAAAGGCGCTATTACAAAAGAGGATAATGTGAGTCCTCCCACCCCTCACCACCTTTCAGTGATTGGCATGGTTTAGATATTGAACTCTTTTCCATTTTCAGCATTTCCTTTATGGGGACTAGCATCATGCTTCGTCTCTGCTGCTCTGTAACTTAAAGTTTCCAGCCTTCGCTTTCTTCCTGGCAGAAGGAGTTCCAGGAAAAGCCACTGTTGATTTAGTATTTCTACAGGGAAAAACTAGCGCCGTAGGAATCAGGCGACCACTTACAAAACTGCATGCTGCTCTGTTGTGCTCCGTTACGATCACTATGCCACTACTCTGTCTAAGCGGCGTTATTATCAAAGAGGACCCTGTGTGTCCTCCCAACCCTAAACATCTTTCTGTGCGCGGCACGGCTTAGATATCGAACTCTGTTCCACTTCCAGCTGCTCCTTTATAGAGGGCAGCAACGTTCCCCGTCTCTTCTACTCTGCAATGCCAAGTTTCCAGCTTTCGCTTTCTTCCTGGCTGAAGGAGTCCAAGGAAGAGCAACTGTAGATTGAGTAGTTCTTCAGGGAGGAACTAGCGGCGTAAAACCAGGCGTTTACTTACAAAACTGCGTGCTGCTCCGGTGTCCACGGTGGCCACCATGGGAGTACCCCAGACCAGCTCCGTTACGATCACAATGCCACTACTCTGCCTAAGTGGCACTATTACCAAAGAGGTCCCATTGATTCCACCCACCCGTCACCATCTTTCTGTGCATGCCATGGCTTAGAAATTAAATTCTCTTCCCCTTGCAGCTGCTCCTTTATGGATGGCAGCATCATCCTCCGTCTCTGCTGCTCTGTAACTTAAAGTTTCCAGCCTTCGCTTTCCTCCTGGCAGGAGGAGTACAAGGAGGAACAAGCGCCGAAGAAACCAGGCGTCCACTTACAAAACTGCGTGCTGCTCCGAAGTCTACGGTTCCCATTATGGAAGAACCGAAGACCAGCACCGTTACAATCGCTCGACCTCCACACTGTATGAATGGCGCTTTTACCAAATAGGACGCTGTGAGTCCTCTAACCCCTCACCTCGTTTCTGTGAGTGGCGCGGCTTAAATATAGAACTCTCTTCCACTTCCAGCTGCTCCTTTATGGAGGCTAGCAACATCCCCCGTCCCTGCTACACTATACCACCAAGTTACCAGACTTCGCTTCCCTCCTGGGCTAAAGGAATCCAAGGAAGAGCATTTAATGATTGAATAGTTCGTCAAGGAGGAAAAAAACTGCGTGCTGGTGTGGTGTCTACGATACCCACCATGGCAGAACCCCAGACCAGCACCGTTTAAATCCCTCAACCCCAACAATGTATGAACTGCGCTATTACCAAATAGAACGCTGTGAGTCCTCCCACCACACACCATCTTTCTGTAAGTGGCGCGGCTTAGATATCGAACTGTCTTCCACTTCTAGGTCCTCCTTTATGGAGGCTAGCAACATCCTTCGTCACTGCTTGCGCTATTACCAAATAGAACGCTGTGAGTCCTCCCACCACACACCATCTTTCTGTAAGTGGCGCGGCTTAGATATCGAACTGTCTTCCACTTCTAGGTCCTCCTTTATGGAGGCTAGCAACATCCTTCGTCACTGCTGCTCTCCAACAACAAGTTTGCAGCCTTCGCTTCCCTCCTGGGCGAAAAGAGTCCAAGGAAGAGCCACAGTGTATTGAGTAGTTCTTCAGCGAGGAACTAGTGCCGTAGAAACCAGGCTTCCACTTACAAAACTGTGTGCTGCTCCTGTGTCCACGGTAGCCACGATGGGAATACCCCAAACCAGCACTGTTACAATCCCTCAACCACTACCCAGTATGAACGGCGCTATTACTAAAGAGGACGCTGTGAGTCCTCCCACCTCACAACAATTTTCTGTGAGTGTGCGCGGCTTAGATATCGAACTCTCTTCCACTTCCAGCTGCTCCTTCATGGAGGCTAGCAACATCCCCCGTCCCTGCTACACTATACCACCAAGTTACCAGCCTTCGCTTCCCTCCTGGGCGAAAGGAGTCCAAGGAAGCGCATTTAATGATTGAATAGTTCGTCAAGGAGGAAAAAAACTGCGTGCTGGTGTGGTGTCTACGATACCCACCATGGCAGAACCCCAGACCAGCACCGTTTAAATCCCTCAACCCCAACACTGTATGAACTGCGCTATTACCAAATAGAACGCTGTGAGTCCTCCCCACCACACACCATCTTTCTGTAAGTGGCGGGGCTTAGATATCGAACTGTCTTCCACTTCTAGGTCCTCCTTTATGGAGGCTAGCAACATCCTTCGTCACTGCTGCTCTGTGACGACAAGTTTCCAGCCTTTGCTTCCCTCCTGACCGAAAAGATTCCAACGAAGAGCCACAGTTGATTGAGTAGTTCTTAAGGAAGGAACTAGCGCCGCAGAAACCAGCCGTCCACTTACAAAACTAAGTGCTGCTCCGGTGTACACGGTAGCCACCATGGGAGTTCCCCGACCGGCACTGTTACAATACGTCTACCACCACTCTGTCTGTGCGGCGCTATTAACAAAGAGGACCCTGTGGGTCCACCCACCCCCAACCATCTTTCTGTGTGCGGCGCAGCTTATATATAAAGCTCTCTTCCACGTCCAGATTCTCCTGTATGGAGAAAAGCAACATCCCCCGACTCTGCTGCTCTGTGACGACAAGTTTCCAGCCTTCACTTCCCTCCTGACCAAAAGGCTTCCCAGGAAGAGCCTCAGATTATTGAGTTATTCTTCAGGGATAAACTAGCGCCGTAGAAACCAGGCGACCACTTACAAAACTGCTTGCTGTTCCAGTGTCCACGGTAGCCACCATGGGAGTATCCAAGACCTGCACCGTTACAATACCTCGACCACCACTCTGTCTGAGCGGCGCTTTTATCAAAGAGGACCCTGTGGGTCCTCCCACCCTCAACCATCTTTCAGTGCGCGGCGCAGCTTATATATCAAGCTCTCTTCCATGTCCAGATTCTCCTGTATGGAGAAAAGCAACATCCCCCGTCTCTGCAGCTCTGTAAAGTCAAGTTTCCTGAATAAGCTTCCCTCCTAAACAACTAACGTCCAAGGAAGAACCAAAGTGGAAAGAGTAGTTCTTCAGGGAGGAACTAGCGCTATAGAAACCAGCCGACCACTTACAAAACTGGTTTCTGCTTCGATGTCCACGAAGGCCAACATGGGAGAACCCCCGACCAGCACCGCTACAATCACTATCTCACCATTCTTTTTGAACGGCAGTATAACCAATAACGACACTGTGGGTCCTCCCACCGCTCACCATCTTTCTGAACGTAGCATGGCTTAGATATCCAACTGTCTTCCACAACCAGCTGCTCCTTTATGGTGGTCAGCAACATCCCCCGTCTCTTCTGCTCTGTAATACCAAGTTTCCAGCCTTCACTTCCCTCCTGACCGAAAGGAGTCCAATGAAGAGCCACAGTTGATTGAGTAGTTCTTTACGGATTAACAAGCGGCTTAGAAACTAGGCGTCCTTTTACAAAACTGCTTGCTGCTCCGGTGTCCACGGAAGCCACCATGGGAGTACCCCAGACCAGAACCGTTGTAGTCCCTCTATCACTACTCTGTCTGATCGGCGCTATTACCAAAAAAGACCCAGTGGGTCATCCTACTCCTTACCATCTTTCTGTGCGCGGCGTGGCTTAGATATCGAACTCTCTTCCATTTCCAGCTGCTCCTTTATGGACGGCAGCAACATCCCCCGTCTCTGCTGCTCTGTAACGCTAAGTTTCCAGCCTTCGGTTCCCTCACGAACGAAAGGAGTCCAAGGAAGAGCCACAGTTGATTGAGTAGTTCTTCAGGGATGAACTAGTGCCGTAGAAACCAGGCGACCACTTACAAAACTACGTGCTGCTTCGGTGTCCACGGTAGCCACCATGGGAGTACTCGCTCCTTTATAGAGGGCAGCAACATCCCCTGTCTCTGCTGGTTGTAACACCAAGTTTCCAGCCTTCGCTACCCTCACGACCGAAAGGAGTCCAAGGAAGAGCCACAGTTGATTGAGAAGTTCTTCAGGGAGGAACTAGTGCTGTAGAAACCAGGCGTCCATTTACAAAACTGCTTGCTGCTTCGGTGTCCACGGTGGCCACCATGGGAGTACCCCCGATCAGCACCTTTACAATGCCTATACCACAACTCTTTTTGAACGGCGCTTTAACCAA
>JBAMBP010000766.1:0-17628 GCA_037044515.1 Phortica magna | reverse complement strand
GCGGCGCTATGACAAGAAGGACCCAGTGGGTCCTCCCACCCCTAACCATCTTTCGGTGCGTGGCGCGGCTTAGTATCGAACTGTCTTCCACTTCCAGATGCTCATTTATGAAGGGCTGCAACATCATCCGGCTCTGCTGCTCAGTTGTGCCAAGTTTCCAGCCTTCACTTCCCTCCTGCCCGAAGGAAGACCAAGGATGAGCCACAGTTTATTGAGTAGTTCTTCAGGGAGGAGTTAGTGCCGTAGATACCAGGCGACCTCTTACAAAACTGCTTGTTGCTCCGGTGTCCACGGTAGACTCCATGGGAGTACCCAAGACAAGCACCACCACTCTGTCTGAGTTGCGCTTTTACCAAAGAGGACCCTGTGAGTCCTCCCACCCCAAACCATATTTCGGTGCTCCACGCTGCTTAGATATCGAACTGTCTTCCACTTCCAGATGCTCAATTATGAAGGGCTGCAACATCCTCCGTCTCTGATGCTCAGTTGTGCTAAGTGTCCAGCCTTCACTTCCCTCCTGCCCGAAGGAAGTCCAAGGATGAGCCACAGTTGATTGAGTAGTTCTTCAGGGAGGAGTTAGTGCCGTAGATACCAGGCGACCACTTACAAAACTGCTTGCTGCTGCGGTGTCCACTTTAGCTACCATGGGAGTACCCCAGACAAGCACCCTAACATTTTCTGAGCGGCGCAATAACCAAAGAGGACCTTGTGGGTTCTCCTACCCCTCACAAACTTTCTGTGCGTGGCGCGGCATAGATATCGAACTCTCTTCCACTTCCAGCTGCTCCCTTATAGAGAGCAGCATTATCCCCCATCTCTGCTGCTCATTATTACCAAGTTTTCAGCCTTCGCTTTTCTTTTGGCCGAAAGGAGTCGAAGGAAGAGCCACAGTCGATTCGGAAGCTCTTCAGGGAGAAACTAGCTCCATAGAAACCAGGCGACCATTTACAAAACTGCTTGCTACTCCGGTGTCCACGGTAGCCAACAAAGCAGTAGCCCAGGCAAGCACCACCACTCTGTCTAAGCGGCGCATTTACCAAAGAGGACCCTGTGGGCCTCCCACCCCTCACAATCTTTCTGAGAGTAGCACGGCTTAGATATCAAACTCTTTTCCACTTTCAACTGCTCTTTTATGGAGAGCAGCAACATCACCCGTCTCTACTGCTCTGCAACGCGAAGTTTGCAGCCATCACTTCCCTCCTGACCGTAAGGAGTAAAAGTTTTCTTTCACTACCAGCTGCTCCTATATGGACGGCCACAACATCCTCCATCTCCCTGCTCAGCATTTTCAAGTTTGCAGCCTTCGCTTCCCTCCTGGCCAAAAGGAGTCCAAGAACGAGCCACAGTTTATTGATTAGTTCTTCAGGGAGGAACTAGTTCCGTAGAAACCAGGCGACCACTTACAAAACCGCTTGCTTCTCCTGTGTCCATGGTAGCCATTATTGGAGTGCCCTAGACTAGCACCCCCATTCTGTCTGAGTGGCGCTATTACTAAAGAGGACCCTGGGGGTTTTTCCACCCCTCACTATCTTTCTGTGCGTAGCACGCCTTAGGTATCGAACTCTCTTCCACATCCAACTGCTCCTATATCGAGGGCTGCAACATCCTCCGTCTCTGATGCTCAGTTGTGCTAAGTGTCCAGCCTTCACTTCCCTCCTGCCCGAAGGACGTTCAAGGATGAGCCACAGTTGATTGAGATGTTCTTCAGGGAGGAGCTAGTGCCGTAGAAACTAGGCGACCACTTACAAAACCGCTTGATGCTCTGGTGTCCACGGTAGCCACCATGCGAGTACCCCAGGCATGCACCACCATTCTGCCTGAGCGGCGCATTTACCAAAGAGGACCTTGTGGGTCCTCCAACCACTAACCATCTTTCTGTGCACGGCGCGGCTAAGATATCAAACACTTCCAGCTTCTCCTTTATGGAGGGCAGCAACATCCCCCGTCTCTTCTGCTCTGTAATACCAAGTTTCCAGCCTTGCTTCCCTCCTGGCTGAAAGGAGTCCAAGGAAAAGCCAAAAATGATTGAGTAGTTCTTCAGGGCGGAACTAGCGCCGTAGAATTCAGGCGACAACATTAAAACTGCTTGCAGCTCCTGTGTCCACGGCAGCCTCCATGGGAGTACCCCTGACCGGCACTGTTACAATACGTCTACCACCACTCTGTCTGAGCGACGCTTTCACCAAAGAGGACCCTGTCAGTCGTCCCGACCCACGCCAACTTTCTGTGCACGGAACGGCTTAGATATCGAACTCCCTTCCACTTCCAGCTTCTCCTTTATGGAGGGCAGCAACATCCCCCGTCTCTTCTGCTCTGTAATACCAAGTTTCCAGCCTTGCTTCCCTTCTGGTCAACAGAATTCCAAGGAACAGCCACAGTTAATTGAGAAGTTCTTCAGGGATGAACTAGCCCCGTATAAACCAGGCGACCACTTACAAAACTACGTGCTGCTCCGCTGTCCACGGTAGTCTCCATGGGAGTACCTCTAACCAGCACCGTAACAATCACTCTACAACCTTTCTGTCTGAGTGGCGCTATTACCTAACAGGACCTTGTGGGTCCACCCACCCTTAACCATTTTTCTGTGCGCGTTGCAGCTTAGAAATCGATCTCACTTTCACTTACAGCTGCTTCTTTATGGAGGGCAGCAACATCTCCCGTCTCTGTTGCTCTGTAACACCAAGTTTCCAGCCTTCGCTTCGCTCCTGGTCGAAAGGAGTCGAAGAAAGAGCCACAGTTGATTGAGTAGCCCTTCAGGGAGGAACTAGCGCCGTAGAAACCAGGCGACCACTACAAAATTGCTTTCTGTCCCGCTGTACACGGTAGCCACCATATGAGTACCCTAGACCAGCACTACCACTCTGTCTGAGCGGGTTATTACCAAAAAAGGCCCTGTGAGTCGTCCCACCACACACCAACTTTCTGTGCCTGACTCGGCTAATATATCGAACTCTCTTCCACTTCCAGCTGGTCCTATATCGAGGTCAGCAACATCCACCGTCTCTTCTGCTCTCTAACACCAAGTTTCCAGCCTTCACTTCCCTTCTGACCGACAGGAGTCCAAGGAAGAGCTACAGCTGATTGAATAGTTATTCAGGGAGGAACTAGCACCGTAGAAACCAGGCAACCACTAACAAAACTGCTTGCTGCTCTGGTGTCCACAGTAGCCTCCATGGAAGTATCCAAGACCAACACCACTATTCTGTCTGGTCCTCCCGCCCCTAACCATCTTTCAGTGCGTGGCGTGGCTTAGATATCAAACTCTCATTCACCCCCTTCTGCTCCTTAATGGTGGGCAGCAACATTCCTCGTCTCTGCTGCTCTGTAACCTCAAGATTCCAGCCTTTGCTTCCCTTCTGACGAAAATGTGTTCAACGAAGAGCTACAGTTGATTGAGGTGTTCTTCTGGGAGGAACTAGTGCCGTAGAAACCAGGCATCCACTTACAAGACTGCGTGCTGCTCCGGTGCCCACGGTAGCCACCAAGGTAGTACCCCTGACCATCACCGCTTTAATCCTTCTATAACCACCAAGTCTGAGCGAAGCTTATTCCAGAAATAACCCTGTAAGACCTCGCACTCTTCACCATCTCTCTGAACGTGGCGCGGCTTTTATATCCAACTCTCTTCCACTACCAGTTGCTCCTTTATGGAGGGCAGCAACATCACCTGTCTTAGCTGCTCTGTAACACCAAATTTCCAGCCTTCGCTTCTCTCCTGGTCGAAAGGAGTCGAAGGAAGAGCCACAGTTGATTAAGTAGTTCTTCAGGGAGGAACTAGCGCCGTAGAAACCAGGCGACCACTACAAAATTACTTTCTGCCCCGTTGTACACGGTAGCCACCATATGAGTACCCCAGACCAGCACTACTTTTCTGTCTGAGCGGGTTATTACCAAAGAAGACCCTGTGAGTCGTCCCACCACACGCTAACTTTCTGTGCTTGACGCCGCTTATATATCGAACTCTCTTCCACTTCCAGCTGCTCCTTTATGGAGGGCAGCAACATCCTCTGTCTCTGATGCTCTGTAACGTCAAGTCTTCAGCCTTCGCTTCCCTCCTGGGCGAAAGGAGTCCAAGGAAGAACCACAGTTAATTGAATAGTTATTCAGGGAGGAACTAGCGCCGTAGAAACCAGGCAACCACTTACAAAACTGCTTGCTGCTCCGGTGTCCACGGAAGCCAGCATGGGAGTACCCCAGACCAGAACCGTTGTAATCCCTCTACAACCACTATGTATGGGCAGCGCTATTACCAAAGAAGACCCTGTAGGTCCCCCCACCCCTCACCATATTTCTGAGCATAGCTCGGCTTAGATTTCGGACTCTCTTTCTTTTCCAGCTGCTTTTTTATGGATGTCAGCAACACCTCCCGTCACTTCTGCTCTATAACGCCAAGTTTACAGCCTTCACTTCACTCCCGGCCGAAAGGAGTCCAATGAAGAGCCACAGTGGATTGAGTAGTTCTTCAGGGAACAACAAGCACCGTAGAAACCATGCGTCCTTTTACAAAACTGCTTGCTGCTCCGGTGTCCACTGAAGCCACCAACGGATTACCCTAGACCAGAACCGTTGTAATCCCTCTACCACCACTCTGTCTGCTCGGCGCTTTTAACAATGAACACCCTGTGGGTCCTCCCACCTCTAACCATCTTTCTGTTTAAGGCGCTCCTTTGTTGAGGGCAGCAACATCCTCTGCCTCTGATGCTCTGTAACGTCAAGTTTTCAGCCTTCGCTTCCCTTCTGGTCGACAGAATTCCAAGGAACAGCCACAGTTAATTGAGTAGTTAATCAGGAAGGAACTAGCGCCGTAGAAACCATGCGACCAATTACAAAACTGTATGGTGCTCCGGTGTCCACGGTTGTCTCCATGGGAGTACCCTTGACCAGCTCCGTAACGATCAGTGTGCCACCACTCTGTCTAAGCGGCGCTATTACCAAGAAGTCTCTATGAGTCCTCCCACCCCTCACCATATTTTTTTTGCGCAGCGCGGCTTAAATATCGAACTCTCCTGCACTTCCAGCTGCTCCTTTATGGAGGGCAGCAACATCCCCCATCTCTGCTGCCCTGTAACACCAAGTTTTCAGCCTTCGCTTCCCTCTTGACCGAAAGGAGTCCAAGTAAGAGCCACACTTGATTGAGTAGTTCTATAGGGAAGAACAAGTGCCGCAGAAACCAGGCGACCACGTACAAAACTGCTTGCTGCTCCGGTGTCCACTGTTGCCACCATGGGAGTACCCCAGACAAGCATCACTATTCTGTCAAGTCCTGCCGACCCTAACCATCTTTCAGTTTGCGGCGCGGCTTAGATATCGAACTCTCCCCCACTTCCAGCTTCTCCTTTATGGTGAGCAGCAACATCCTCCGTCTCTGCTATTCTGTAACACTAAATATCCAGCCCTCGCTTCCCTTCTGGTCGAAAGGATTTTAAGGAAGAGCCACAGTTGAATGATTAGTTCTTCTGGCCAAAAGGAGTCAAAGGAACAGCCACAGTTGAATGAGTAGTTCTTCAGGGAGGAATAAGCGCCGTAGAAACCAGGCGACCACTTACAAAACTGCTTGCTTATCCGGAGTCCATGGTAGCCACCATGGGAGTACCCCAGACAAGCATCACTATTCTGTCAAGTCCTCCCGACCCTAACCATCTTTCAGTTTGCGTCGCGGCTTAGATATCGAACTCTCTTCCACTTCCAGCTGCTTCTTTATGGAAGGAAGGAAGATCCCCCATCTCTGCTGGTCTGCAAGGCCAAGTTTCCAGCCATCGCTTCCCTCCTGGCCGAAAGGCGTGCAAAGAAGAGCCACAGTTGAATGAGTAGTTCTTCAGGGAGGAATAAGCGCCGTAGAAACCAGGCGACCACTTACAAAACTGCTTGCTTATCCGGAGTCCATGGTAGCCACCATGGGAGTACCCCAGACAAGCATCACTATTCTGTCAAGTCCTCCCGACCCTAACCATCTTTCAGTTTGCGTCGCGGCTTAGATATCGAACTCTCTTCCACTTCCAGCTGCTTCTTTATGGAAGGAAGGAAGATCCCCCATCTCTGCTGGTCTGCAAGGCCAAGTTTCCAGCCATCGCTTCCCTCCTGGCCAAAAGGAGTCCAAGGAAGGGCCACAGTTGATTGAATAGTTATTCAAGGAGAAACTAGTGCCGTAGAAACCAGGCAACTACTTACAAAACTGCTTGCTGCTCCGGTGTCCACATTTGCCACCATGAGACTACTCCAGACAAGCACCACTATACTGTCTGGTCCTCCCACCCCTAACCATCTTTCAGTTCACGGCTTGGCATAGATATCGAACTCTCTCTTTCACGTCCAACTGCTCCGTTATAGAGGGCAGCAACATCTACCGTCTCTGCTGCTTTGTAACCCCAAGTTTCCAGCCCTCGCTTCCCTTGTGGCCGTAGTGATTCCAAGGAAGAGCCACAGTTGATTGAGTAGTTTTTCAGGGAGGAACCAGCGCCGCAGAAACAAGGTTCACTCACAAAACTGCGTGCTGCTCCGGTGTCCACAGAAGCCACCATGGGAGTACCCCAGGCAAGCACCACCAGTCTGTCTGAGCGGCGATATTACCAAAGAGGACCCTGTTGGTCCTTCCACCCCTAACCATCTTTCTGTGCGTGACGCGGCTTCGTATTCAAACTCTCTTCCACTTGCAGCTGGTCCTTTATAGAGGGCTACGCCATCCCCCGTCTCTGCAGCAAAGCTACAGCAAGTTTGCAGCCTTCGCTTCCCTCCTGTCCGAAAGGAGTCCAAGGAAGAGCAACAGTTAATTGAGTAGTTCTTCAGGAAGGAACTAGCGCTGTAGAAACCAGGCGACAACTTACAAAACTGCGTGCTGCTCCGGTGTCCGCGGTAGCCACCATGGGAGTACCCCAGGCAAGCACCACCAGTCTGTCTGAGCGGCGCTATTACCAAAGAGGACCCTGTGGCTCCTTCCACCCTTAACCATTTTTCTGTGCGTTGCGCGGCTTAGATATCGAACTGTCTTCCACTTCCAGATGCTCATTTATAAAGGGCTGCAACATTCTCCGGTTGTGATGCTCAGTTGTGCTAAGTGTCCAGCCTTCACTTCGCTCCTGCCCGAAGAAAGTCCAAGCATGAGCCACAGTTGATTGAGTAGTTCTTCAGGGAGGAGTTAGTGCCGTAGATACCAGGCGACCACTTACAAAACTGCTTGCTGCTCCGGTGTCCACAGTAGCCACCATGGGAGTACCCGAGGCAATCACCAACAGTCTGTCATAGCGGCTCTATGACAAGAAGGATTCAGTGGGTCCTCCCACCCCTAACCATCTTTCGGTGCGTGGCGCGGCTAGGTATCGAACTGTCTTCCACTTCCAGATGCTCATTTATGAAGGGCTGCAACATCCTCCGTCTCTGATGCTCAGTTGTGCTTAGTGTCCAGCCTTCACTTCCCTCCTGCCCGAAGGAAGTCCAAGGATGAGCCACAGTTGATTGAGTAGTTCTTCAGGGAGGAGTTAGTGCCGTAGATACCAGGCGACCACTTACAAAACTGCTTGCTGCTGCGGTGTCCACTTTAGCTACCATGGGAATACCCCAGACAAGCACCCTAACATTCTGTGAGCGGCGCAATAACCAAAGAGGACCTTGTGGGTTCTCCTACCCCTCACAAACTTTCTGTGCGTGGCGCGGCATAGATATCGAACTCTCTTCCACTTCCAGCTGCTCCCTTATGGAAGGCAGCATTATCCCCAATCTCTGCTGCTCATTATTAACAAGTTTTCAGCCTTCGCTTTTCTTTTGGCCGAAAAGAGTCCAAGGAAGAGCCATAGTCGATTCGGTAGCTCTTCAGGGAGAAACTAGCTCCATAGAAACCAGGCGACCATTTACAAAACTGCTTGCTACTCCGGTGTCCACGGTAGCCAACAAAGCAGTAGCCCAGGCAAGCACCACCACTCTGTTTAAGCGGCGCATTTACCAAAGAGGACCCTGTGGGCCTCCCACCCCTCACAATCTTTCTGAGAGTAGCACGGCTTAGATATCAAACTTTTTTCCACTATCAGCTGCTCTTTTATGGAGAGCAGCAACATCACCCGTCTCTACTGCACTGCAACGCCAAGTTTGCAGCCATCCCTTCCCTCCTGACCGTAAGGAGTAAAAGTTTTCTTTCACTACCAGCTGCTCCTTTATGGACGGCCACAACATCCTCCATCTCCCTGCTCAGCATTTTCAAGTTTGCAGCCTTCGCTTCCCTCCTGGCCAAAAGGAGTCCAGGAACGAGCCACAGTTTATTGAGTAGTTCTTCAGGGAGGAACTAGTGCCGTAGAAACCAGGCGACAACTTACAATATCGTTTGCTTCTCCAGTGTCCATGGTAGCCATTATGGCAGTGCCCTAGACTAGCACCCCCATTCTGTCCGAGTGGCGCTATTACTAAAGAGGACCCTGGGGGTTTTCCACCCCTCACAATCTTTCTGTGCGTAGCACGCCTTAGGTATCGAACTCTCTTCCACATCCAACTGCTCCTTTATGGAGGGCTGCAAGATCAACCGTCTCTCCTGCTCTGTAACACCAAGTTTCTAGCTATCGGTTTCCTCCTGGCCGAAAGGAGTCCTATGAAGAGCAACAGTAGATTGAGTAGTTCTTCAGGGAGGAACTATCGCCGTAGAAACAAGGCGACCACTTACAAAACTGCGTGCTGCTCCGGTGTCCACGGTAGCCACCATGTAAGCACCCCAGTACAGCACCACCACTCTGTCTGTGCGGCGCTTTTACCAAAGAGGGTCCTGTGAGTCCACCCACACCTCACATCCTTCTATGCGCGGCGCGGCTAAAAAATCTAACTCTCTTCCACTTCCAGCTCCTCATTTATGCAGGGCAGCAACATCACCCGGAGTTAGCGCGGTAGAAACCAGGCGACCACTTACAAAACTGCTTGCTGCTTCATTGTCCACGGTAGCTACCATGGGCATACCCCAGACCAGCACCACCACTCATACTGAGCGGCACAATGACCAAAGAGGGCCCCGTGGGTCCTTCCACCACTAACCATCTCTCTGTGCGCGGCGCGGCTTAGATATCGAACACTCTTCCACTTCCAGCTGCTCATTTATGCAGGGCAGCAACATCACCTGTCTCTGCTGCTCTGTAACACCGAATTTCTAGCCACTCTGTCTGAAGGGCGCTATTATCAAAAAGGACCCTATGAATCCTCCCACCACTAACCAATTTTCTGTGCGTGGCGCGGCTTGGATATCGAACTCTCTTCCACGTCCAGCTGCTCCTTTATGGAGGGCAGCATTATCCTCCATCTCTGCTGCTCAGCAACACCAATTTTCCAGCTTTTACTTTTCCCCTGGCCGTAAGGAGTTCAAGCAAGAGCCACAGTTGATTGAATAGTAATTAAGGGAGGAACTAGCACCGAAGAAACCAGGCGACCACTTACAAAGCTGCATGCTGCTCCGGAGTCCACGGTTGCTAACATGGGAGTACCCCAGACCAGCACCACCACTCTGTCTAAGGGGCGCTATTATCAAAGAGGACCCTGTGGGTCCTCCCACCCCTAACCATCTTTCTGTGCAGGGTGCTGCTTAGATATCGAACTCTCATCTACTTCCAGCTGCTCCTTTATGGAGGGCAGCAACATCCACCGACTCTGCTGCTCTGTAACGCCAAGTTTTCAGCCTTCGCTTCCCTCCTGACCGAAAGGCGTCAAAGGAAGAATCACAGTTGATTGAGTAGTTCTTGAGGGAGGAATTAGCGCCGTAGAAACCAGGCGAACACTTTCAAAACTGCTTGCTGCTCCGGTGTCCACCGTAGCCACCATAGGAGTACCCCAGACCGGCAACACTATTCTGTCTGGTCCTCCCAGCCCTTACCATATTTCTGTGCGCGGCGCGGCTTAGATATTGAACACTCTTCCAGTTCCAGCTGCTCATTAATGGATGGCAGCAACATCAACCGTCTCTTCTGCTCTGTTACACCAAGTTTCTAGCTATCGGTTTCCTCCTGGCCGAAAGGAGTCCAAGGAAGAGCAACAGTAGATTGAGTAGTTCTTCAGGTAGGAACTATCGCCGTAGAAACAAGGCGACCACTTACAAAACTGCGTGCTGCTGTGGTGTCTACGGTAGCCACCATGTAAGCACCCCAGACCAGCACCACCACTCTGTCTGTGCGGCGCTTTTACCAAAGAGGATCCTGTGAGTCCACCCACACCTCATCATCTTTCTATGCGCGGCGCGGCTAAGAAATCGAACTCTCATCTACTTCCAGCTGCTCCTTTATGGAGGGCAGCAACATCCACCAACTCTGCTGCTCTGTAACGCCAAGTTTTCAGCCTTCGCTTCCTTCCTGACCGAAAGGCGTCAAAGGAAGAATCACAGTTGATTGAGTAGTTGTTAAGAGAGGAACTAGCGCCGAAGCAACCAGGTGACCACTTACAAAATTGCGTGCTGCTCCAGTGTCCACGGTAGCCACCATGTAAGTACCCCAGACCAGCACCAGCACTCTGTCTGTGCGGCGCTATTACCAAAGAGGACGCTGTGAGTCCTCCCACCACTAACCAACTTTCTGTGCATGGCGCTGCTTAGATATCGAACTCTCTTCCACAACCAGCTGCTCCTTTATGAAGGGCAGCAACAATATCCCGTCTCTGCTGCTCCGTAACACCATGTTTCTAGCCATCGCTTCCATCCTGGCAGACAGGAGTCCAAGGGAGAGCCATAGTTTCTTGATAAGTTCTTCAGGGAGGAACTTACGCCATAGAAACCAGGCGTCCTCTTACAAAGCTGCATGCTGCTCCGGGGTCCACGGTTGCTACCATGGGAGTATCCCAGACCGGTACCAATATTCTATCTGGTCCTCCCACCACTAACCATCTTTCAGTTCGCGACGCGGCTTAGATATGAAACTCTCTTCCACTTCCAGCTGCTCCTTTATGGAGGGCAGCAAGATCAACCGTCTCTCTCTGTAACACCAAGTTTCTAGCTATAGGTTTCCTCCTGGCCGAAAGGATTCCTAGGAAGAGCAACAGTAGATTGAGTAGTTCTTCAGGGAGGAACTATCGCCGTAGAAACAAGGCGACCACTTACAAAACTGCGTGCTGCTCCGGTGTCCACGGTAGCCACCATGTAAGCACCCCAGACCAGCACCACCACTCTGTCTGTGCGGTGCTTTTACCAAAGAGGGTCCTGTGAGTCCACCCAGACCTCACATCTTTCTATGCGCGGCGCGGCTAAAAAATCTAACTCTCTTCCACTTCCAGCTCCTCATTTATGCAGGGCAGCAACATCACCCGGAGTTAGCGCGGTAGAAACCTGGCGACCACTTACAAAACTGCTTGCTGCTTCATTGTCCACGGTAGCTACCATGGGCATACCCCAGACCAGCACCACCACTCATTCTGAGCGGCTCAATGACCAAAGAGGGCCCCGTGGGTCATTCGGAATGACTCATTCCACCACTAACCATGTTTCTGTGCGCGGCGCGGCTTAGATATCGAACTCTCGTCATCGTCAAACTGCTCCTTTATGGAAGGCAGAATCATCGCCTGTCTTAGCTGCTCTGTATCGCCAAGTTTCCAACCTTTGTTTCCCTACTGGCCGAAAGAAGTTCAAGGGAGAGCCACAGTTTCTTGAGTAGTTCTTCAGGGTGGAACAAGCAACGTAGAAACCAGGCGTCCACTTACAAAGCTGCATGCTGCTCCAGAGTCCAAGGTTGCTACCATCGGAGAACCCCAGACCAGCACCACCACTCTGTCTAAGGGGCGCTATTATCAAAGAAGACCTTGTGGGTCCTCCCAACCCTAACTATCTTTCTGTGCAGGGCGCTGCTTAGATATCGAACTCTCATCTACTTCCAGCTGCTCCTTTATGGAGGGCAGCATCATCCTCCATCTCTGCTGGTCAGCATTAGCAAATTTGCAGCCTTCGCTTCCCTTATGGCCGTAAGGAGTCCAAGGAAAAACACAGTTGATTGAAAAGTTATTCAGGAAGGAACTAGCGCCGTGGAAACCAGGCGACCACTTACAAAACTGCTTGCTGCTCCGGTGTCCACGGTTGACACCAAGGGAGTACCCAAGACCAGCACCATTACAATACGTCTACCATTACTCTGTCTGATCGGCGCTATTGCCAAAAAAGACCCTTTGGGTCCTTCCAACCCTAACCTGATTTCTGTTCGTGGCGCGGCTTAGATATCGAACTCTCTTCCACGTCCAGCTGCTCCTTTGTGGAGGGCAGCATTAGCCTCCATCTCTGCTGCTCAGCAACACCAAGTTTCAAGCCTTTACTTCCCTCCTGGCCGTAAGGAGTTCAAGCAAGAGCCACAGTTGATTGAGTTGTTCTTCATGGCGGAGTAAGCGCGGTAGAAACCAGGCGACCACTTACAAAACTGCTTGCTGCTTCATTGTCCACGGTAGCTACCATGGGCATACCCACGACCAGCACCACCACTCATTCTGAGCGGCGCAATGACCAAAGAGGGCCCTGTGGGTCCTTCCACCACTCAGCATCTTTCTGTGCGCGGCGCGGCTTAGATATCAAACATTCTTCCACTTCCAGCTGCTCATTTATGCAGGGCAGCAATATCACCCGTCTCTGCTGCTCTGTAACACCGAATTTCCTGCCACTCTCTCTGAGGGGCGCTATTATCAAAGAGGACCCTATGAGTCCTCCCACCACTAACCAATTTTCAGTGCATGGCACTGTTTAGATATCGAACTCTCATCTACTTCCAGCTGCTCCTTTATGGAGGACAGCAACAATATCCCGTCTCTGCTGCTCCGTAACATCTTGTTTCTAGCCATCGCTTCCATCCTGGCAGACAGGAGTCCAAGGGAGAGCCATAGTTTCTTGATAAGTTCTTCAGGGAGGAACTTACGCCATAGAAACCAGGCGTCCACTTACAAAGCTGCATGCTGCTCCGGGGTCCACGGTTGCTACCATGGGAGTATCCCAGACCGGTACCAATATTCTATCTGGTCCTCCCACCACTAACCATCTTTCAGTTCGCGACGCGGCTTAGATATGAAACTCTCTTCCACTTCCAGCTGCTCCTTTATGGAGGGCAGCAAGATCAACCGTCTCTCTCTGTAACACCAAGTTTCTAGCTATAGGTTTCCTCCTGGCCGAAAGGATTCCTAGGAAGAGCAACAGTAGATTGAGTAGTTCTTCAGGGAGGAACTATCGCCGTAGAAACAAGGCGACCACTTACAAAACTGCGTGCTGCTCCGGTGTCCACGGTAGCCACCATGTAAGCACCTCACACCAGCACCACCACTCTGTCTGTGTGGCGCTTTTACCAAAGAGGATCCTGTGAGTCTACCCACACCTCACTATCTTTCTATGCGCAGCGCGGCTAAGAAATCGAACTCTTTTCCTCTTCCAGATGCTTATTTATGCAGGGCAGCAACATCAACCGTCTCCGCTGCTCTGTAAAGCCAAGCTTGCAGCCTTCGGCTTAGATATCGAACACTCTTCCACTTCCAGCTGCTCCTTTATGGTGGGCAGCAACATCACCCGTCTCAGCATCTCTGTAACACCAAATTTCCTGCCGTCGCTTCCCTTTTGACCGAAAGGAAACCAAGGAAGAGCCACAGTTGATTGAGCTGTTCTTCAGTGCGGAGTTAGCGCCGTAGAAACCAGGGGAAACAAAACTGCTTTCTGCTCCGGTGTCCACGGTTGTCTCAATGGGAGTACCCCTTACCAGCACCGTTACAATCCCTCTACAACCACTCTGTCTGAGCGGAGCTATTACCAAAGAGGACCTTGTGGGTCCACCTACACTTCACCATCTTTCAATGCGATCCGCGGCTTAGATAGCGAACACTCTTTCACTTCCAGCTGCTCATTTATTGAGGGTAGCAACATCACCCGTCTCTGCTATTCTGTAACACCGAATTTCCAGCATTCGCTTCCCTCCTGGCCGAAATGAGTCCAAAGAAGAGCCACAGTTGATTGAGTTGTTCTTCAGGGCAGAGTTAGCGCCGTAGAAACCAGGCGACCACTTACAAAACTGCTTGTCCAAGGTAGCTACCATGGGAGTACCCCAGACCAGCACCACCTTTCATTCTGAGCGGCGCAATGACCAAAGAGGGCCCTGTGGATTCTTCCACCTTTAACTATCTTTCTGTGCGCGTCGCCGCTTAGATATCGAACACTCTTCCACTTCCAGCTGCTTATTTATGCAGGGCAGCAACATCACCCGTTTCTGCTGCTCTGTAACACCAAATTTCCAGCCACTCTGTCTGAAAGGCGCTATTATCAAAAAGGACCCTATGAATCCTCCCGCCACTAACCAACTTTCTGTGCATGGCGCTGCTTAGATATCGAACTATATTCCACTTCCAGCTTCTCCTTTATGGAGGGCAGCATCATCCTCCATCTCTGCTGAACGGCGCTATTGCCAAAAAGGACCCTGTGGGTCCTCCCACCCCTAACCTGATTTCAGTGCGTGGCGCGGCTTGGATATCGAACTCTCTTCCACGCCCAGCTGCTCCTTTATGGAGGGCAGCATTATCCTCCATCTCTGCTGCTCAGCAACACCAAGTTTCCAGCTTTTACTTTTCCCCTGGCCGTAAGGAGTTCAAGCAAGAGCCACAGTTGATTGAATAGTAATTAAGGGAGGAACTAGCACCGAAGAAACCAGGCGACCACTTACAAAGCTGCATGCTGCTCCGGAGTCCACGGTTGCTAACATGGGAGTACCCCTGACCAGCACCACCACTCTGTCTAAGGGGCGCTATTATCAAAGAGGACCCTGTGGGTCCTCCCACCCCTAACCATCTTTCTGTGCAGGGAGCTGCTTAGATATCGAACTCTCATCTACTTCCAGCTGCTCCTTTATGGAGGGCAGCAACATCCACCGACTCTGCTGCTCTGTAACGCCAAGTTTCCAGCCTTCACTTCCCTCATGGCCGAAAGGCGTCAAAGGAAGAATCACAATTGATTGAGTAGTTCTTGAGGGAGGAATTAGCGCCGTAGAAACCAGGCGAACACTTTCAAAACTGCTTGCTGCTCCGGTGTCCACCGTAGCCACCATAGGAGTACCCCAGACCGGCAACACTATTCTGTCTGGTCCTCCCAGCCCTTACCATATTTCTGTGCGCGGCGCGGCTTAGATATTGAACACTCTTCCAGTTCCAGCTGCTCATTAATGGAGGGCAGCAACATCAACCGTCTCTTCTGCTCTGTTACACCAAGTTTCTAGCTATCGGTTTCCTCCTGGCCGAAAGGAGTCCAAGGAAGAGCAACAGTAGATTGAGTAGTTCTTCAGGTAGGAACTATCGCCGTAGAAACAAGGCGACCACTTACAAAACTGCGTGCTGCTGTGGTGTCCACGGTAGCCACCATGTAAGCACCCCAGACCAGCACCACCACTCTGTCTGTGCGGCGCTTTTACCAAAGAGGATCCTGTGAGTCCACCCACACCTCACCATCTTTCTATGCGCGGCGCGGCTAAGAAATCGAACTCTCTTCCACTTCCAGCTCCTCATTTATGGAGGGCAGCAACATCACCCATCTCTGCTGCTTTGTAACACCAAATTTCCAGCCTTCGCTTTCCCTTTGACCGAAAGGAGTCCAAGGAAAAACCACAGTTGATTGAGTTGTTCTTCAGGGCGAAAATAGCGCGGTAGAAACCAGGCAACTACTTACAAAACAGCTTGCTGCTTCATTGTCCACGGTAGCTACCCTGGGAATACCCCAGACCAGCACCACTACTCATTCTGAGCGACGCAATAACCAAAGAGGGCCCTCTGGGTCCTTGCACCACTAACCATCTTTCTGTGCGCGGCGCGGCGTAGATATAAAACACTCTTCCACTTCCAGCTGCTCCTTAATGCAAGGCAGCATCATCACCCGTCTCTGCTGCTCTGTAACACCGAATTTCCAGCCTCGCTTCCTTTCTGACCGAAAGGAGTTCAAGGATGAGCCACCGTTGATCAGTTGAGTAGTTATTCAGGGAGGAACTAGCGCCGTAGAAACAAGGCATCCACTTACAAGACTGCGTGCTGCTCCATTGTCCACGGTAGCTACCAAGGGAGTACCCCAGACCAGCACTACCACTCTGTCTGAGCGGCGTAATTACCAAAGAGGGCCCTGTGGGTCCTTCCACCACAAACCATTTTTCTGTACGCGGCGCGGCTTAGATATTGAACACTCTTCCAGTTCCTGCTGCTGATTAATGGAGGGCAGCAACATCCTCCATCTTTGGTGCTCAGCAACACCAAGTTTCTAGCTTTTACTTTTCCCCTGGCGGTAAGGAGTCCAAGGAAGAGCCACAGTTGATCAGTTGAGTAGTTATTCAGGGAGGAACTAGCGCCGAAGCAACCAGGCGACCACTTACAAAACTTCTTGCTGCTCCAGTGTCCACGGTAGCCACCATGTAAGTACCCCAGACCAGCACCAGCACTCTGCCTGTGCGGCGCTATTACCAAAGAGGACGCTATGAGTCCTCCCACCACTATCCAATTTTCTGTGCATGGCACTGTTTAGATATCGAACTCTCTTCCACAACCAGCTGCTCCTTTATGGAGGGCAGCAACATCACCCGTCTCTGCTGCTCTGTAACACCAAATTTCCAACCTTCGCTTCCCTTCTGGCCGAAAGGAGTCCAAGGAAGAGACACAGTTGATTGAGTTGTACTTCAGGGCGGAGTTAGCGCCGTAAGAAGCAGGTGACCACTTACAAAACTGCCTGCTGCTCCATTGTCCACGGTAGCTGCCATGGGAGTACCCCAGACCACGTTTCATTCTGAGCGGCGCAATGACCAAAGAGGGCCCTGTGGGTCCTTCTACCACTCAGCATCTTTCTGTGCGCGGCGCGGCTTAGATATCAAACATTTTTCCACTTCCAGCTCCTCATTTATGCAGGGCAGCAATATCACCCGTCTCTGCTGCTCTGTAACACCGAATTTCCAGCCCCTCTCTCTGAGGGGCGCTATTATCAAAGAGGACCCTATGAGTCCTCCCACCACTAACCAATTTTCTGTGCATGGCACTGTTTAGATATCGAACTCTCTTCCACAACGAGCTGCTCCTTTATGGTGGGCAGCAACATCACCCGTCTCAGCATCTCTGTAACGCCAAATTTCCTGCCTTCGATTCCCTTTTGACCGAAAGGAGTCCAAGGAAGAGCCACAGTTGATTGAGCTGTTCTTCAGTGCGGAGTTAGCGCCGTAGAAACCAGGAGAAACAAAACTGCCGGTGTCCACGGTTGTCTCCATGGGAGTACCCCTGACCAGCACCGTTACAAAACCTCTACAACCACTCTATCTGAGCGGAGCTATTACCAAAGAGGACCTTGTGGGTCCACCTACACTTTACCATCTTTCTAAGCGATCGAACACACTTCCACTTGCAGCTGCTCATTTATGGAGGGCAGCGAAATCACCCGTCTCTGCTTTTCTGTAACACCGAATTTCCAGCATTCGCTTCCCTCCTGGCCGAAAGGAGTCCAAGGAAGAGCCACAGTTGATCAGTTGAGTAGTTATTCAGGGAGGAACTAGCGCCGAAGCAACCAGGCGACCACTTACAAAACTTCTTGCTGCTCCAGTGTCCACGGTAGTCTCCATGAGATTACCTCCGACCAGCACCGTTACAATCCCTATACCACCGCTCTATCTGAGCGGCGCTATTACCAAAGAGGAGCGTGTGAGTCCTCCGACCTCTCACCAT
>JBAMBP010000765.1:0-17986 GCA_037044515.1 Phortica magna | reverse complement strand
GTAATGGTGCTGGTCGGGGATACTCCCATGGAGGCTACTGTGGACACCAGAGCAGCAAGCAGTTTTGTTAGTGGTTGCCTGGTTTCTACGGTGCTAGTTCCTCCCTGAATAACTATTCAATCAGCTGTAGCTCTTCCTTGGACTCCTGTCGGTCAAGAGGGAAGCGAAGGCTGAAAACTTGGTGTAGCAGAGCAGCAGAGATGGGCGATGTTGCTGCCCTCCATAAAGAAGCAGCTGGTTGTGGAGGAGAGTTCGATATCCAAGCCGTGCTACGCAAAGAAAGATGGTGAGGGGTGGGACGACCCACAGGGTCCTCTTTGGTATAAGCGCCGCTTAGACAGAGTGGTTGTAGAGGGATTGTAACAGTGCTGGTCAGGGGTACTCCCATGGAGACTACCGTGGACACGGGAGCAACAAGAAGTTTTTTAAATGGTCGCCTGGTTTCTATGGCGCTAGTTTCCCCTGAAGAACTTCCCAGTCGACTCTGGCTCTTCCTGGGACTCCTTTCGCACAGGAGGGAAGCGAAGTCTGCAAACTTGGTAATGCTGAAAAGCACAGATGGGGTATGTTGCTGCCTTCCATAAAGGAGCAGCTGGAAGTGGAAGAGAGTTGGATATATAAGTCGCGCCGCGAACAGAAAAATGGTGTGGAGTAGGAGGTCTTAGAGGGTCCTCTTTGTTAATAGCACCGCTCAGACAAAGTGATGGTAGAGGGATTAATACGGTACTGGTCTGGGTTACTCCCATGGTGGCTACAATGGACACCGAGAGGCAAGAAGCTTTGTAAGCGGTCGCCTGCTTTCTACGGCGCTAGTTCCACCCTGAAGAACTACTAAATCCACTGTGGCTCTTTCTTGGACTCCTTTTGGCCAGGAGGAAAGCGTTAGCTGGAAACTTGGTGTTACAGAGCAGCAGAGACGGGGGATGTTGCTGCCCTCCAGAAAGGAGCAGCTGGAAGTGGAAATGAGTTCGATATCTAAGCCGCGCCGCGCAAAAAAAATATGGTGAGAGGTGGGAGGACTCATAGGGACTTCTTTGGTAATAGCGCCGCTTAGACGGAGTGGTGGCACACTGATCGTTGCGGAGCTGGTCAAGGGTACTCCCATGGAGACAACCGTGGACACCGGAGCACCATACAGTTTTGTAACTGGTCGCCTGGTTTCTACGGCGCTAGTTCCTTCCTGAAGAACAACCAAATCATTATTGGCTTTTCCTTGGACATCTTTCGGCCAGAATGGAAGCGAAGGCTGGAAACTTTGCGCTACAGAGCAGCAGAGACGGGTGATGTTGCTTTCCTCCATAAAGGAGCAGGTGGAAGTGGAAGAGAGTTCGATATCTAATCCGCGCCACGCACAGAAAGATGGTGATGGATGGGTGGACTTACAGGGTCCTCTTTGGTAATAGCGCCGCTCATGACAGAGTGGTGGCAGAAGGAATCGTAACGGCGCATGGTCTGGGGGTATTCCCATGGAGACTACCGCTAGACACCAGAGCAGCTCAAGCAGTTTTGTAAGTGGATCGCTTGGTTTCTATCGGCGCTAGTTCCTCCCTGAAGAACTACTCAATCAACTGTGGCTCTTCCTTGGACTCTTTTTGGCTAGAAAGGAAGCGAAGGCTGGCAACTTGGTGTTACAGAGCAGCAGCGATGGGGGATGTTGCTACCCTTCATAAAGGAGCTGCTGGAAGTGGACTCACAGGGTTCTTTTTGGTAATAGCGCCGTTCAGTCAGAGTGGTGGTAGATGGATTGCAACGGTGCATATATGCAGTAATCCCATGCTGACTACCGCTGACACTGGAGCAGCAAGCAGTTTTGTAAGTGGTCACTTGGTTTCTTCGGAACTTGTTCCTCCCTGAAGAACTACTCAATTAACTGTGGCTCTTCCTCGGACTCCTTTTGGCCAGAAGGGAAGCGAAGGCTAGAAACTTGATGTTACATGGCAGCAGAGGTGGGGGATGTTGCTGCCCTCCATAAAGGAGCAGCTGGAAGTGGAAGAGAGTTCGATATCTAAGCCGCGCCGCGCACAGAAAGATGGTGTTGTGTTGGGAGGTCTTACGTGGTCCTCTTTGGTAAAAAGCGCTGCTCAGCACAGAGTGGTGGTAGAGGGATTAAAACGGTTCTGGATTGGGGTACTCCCATGCTAGGCTACCGTGGACACCGGAGCAGCACGCAGTTTTGTAAGTGGTCACTTGGTTTCTTCGGCGCTTGTTCCTCCCTGAAGAACTACTCAATTAACTGTGGCTCTTCCTTGGACTCCTTTTGGCCAGAAGGGAAGCGAAGGCTAGAAACTTTATGTTACATGGCAGCAGAGGTGGGGGATGTTGCTCCCCTCCATAAAGGAGCAGGTGGAAGTGGAAGCGAGTTCGACATCTAATCCGCGCCACGCACAGAAAGATGGTGAAGGTTGGGAAGACCTACAGGGTCCTCTTTGGTAATAGCGCCGTTCAGTCAGAGTGGTGGTAGAAGGATTGCAACGGTGCATATCTGCAGTAATCCCATGCTGACTACCGCTGACACTGGAGCAGCAAGCAGTTTTGTAAGTGGTCACTTGGTTTCTTCGGCGCTAGTTCCTCCCTGAAGAACTACTCAATTAACTGTGGCTCTTCCTTGGACTCCTTTTGGCCAGAAGGGAAGCGAAGGCTAGAAACTTGGTGTTACAGGGCAGCAGAGATGGGGGATGTTGCTGCCATCCATAAAGGAGCAGCTGGAAGTGGAGGAGAGTTCAATATCTAAGCCGCGGAACGCACAGTAAGATAGTAAGTGGTAGGAGGACCTACAAGGTCCTCTTTGATAATAGCGCCGTTCAGTCAGAGTGGAGGTAGATGGATTGCAACGACGCAGATCTGCAGTAATCCCATGCTGGCTACTGCTGAACACTCGGAGCAGCTAAGCAGTTTTGGAAGTGGTCGCCTAGTTTCTTCGGCGCTTGTTACTCCCTGAAGAACTAGCTCAGTCGACTTGTGGCTCTTCCTTGGACTCCTTTCGGCCTGGTGGGAAGCAAAGGCTAGAAACTCTGTGTTACAGTTCAGCAGAGACGGGTGATGTTGCTGCCCTCCATAAAGGAGCAGCTGAAAGTGGAGGAGAATTCGATATCTAAGCCGCTGCACGCACAAGATGATAGTAAGGGGTGGGAGGACCTACAGGGTCCTCTTTGGTAATAGCGCCGTTCAGTCAGAGTGGAGGTAGACGGATTCCAACGACGCAGATCTGCAGTAATACCATGCTGGCTACTGTGGACACCGGAGCTGTAAGCAGTTTTGTAAGTGGTCTCGTGGTTTTTGCAGTGCTAGTTCGTCGCTGAAGAACTTCTCAATTTACTGTGGCTCTTCCTTGAACTGCTTTCGGTCATCAGGGAAGCGAAGGCTGGAAACTATATGTTACAGAGCAGCAGCGACGGGGGATGTTGCTGCCCTCCATAAAGGAGCAGCTGGAAGTGGGGGAGAGTTCGATATCTAAGCCGGGGCAAGCACAGAAAGAAAGTAAGGGATGGAAGGCTCACAGTGTCCTCTTTGGTAAAAGCGCCGTTCAGACAGAATGGTGGCACTGTGTTCGTAATGAAGCTGGTCAAGGGTACTCCCATGGAAACTACCGTGGACACCGGAGCAGCAAGCAGTTTTGTAAGTGGTCGGCAGGTTTCTTCGGCGCTTGTTCCTCCCTGAAGAACTAGCTAATCGACTGTTGCTCTTCCTTGGAGTCCTTTCGGCTTTGTGGGAAGAAAGGCTGGAAACTTTGCGTTTTAGAGCAGCTGTGGCGGCGGATGTTGCTCCCCTCCATAAGCGAGCACATGGAAGTGGAAGAGTTTTCGATATCTGAGCCGTGTCACGCGGGTGATGCGTGGTGGGAGAACCCACAGGGTCCTCTTTGGTAATAGCACCGCTCAGACAGAGTGGAGGTAGATGGATTACAACGGTGCAGATCTGCAGTAATCCCAAATTGGTGTTCTCCCTGAAGAACTACTCAATCAACAGTGGCTCTTCATTGGACTCCTTTTGGCTAGAAAGGAAGCGAATGCTGGCAACTTTGTGTTACAGAGCGGTAGCGACAGGGGATGTTGCTGCCGTCCATAATGGAGCAGCTGGACGTGGAGGAGAGTTCGATATCTAAGCCGGGGCAAGCACAGAAAGATAGTGATGGAAGAAAGACTTACAGTGTCTTCTTTGGTTATAGCGCTGGTTTGGGGTACTCCCATGGAGACTACCGTGGAGAGCGGAAGAGCACGCAGTTTTGTAAGTGGATGCTTGGTTTCAATGGCGCTAGTTCTTCCCTGAATAACTATTCAATCTACTTTAGCTCTTCCTTGGACTCCTTTTGGTCACGAGGGAAGCGAAGGCTGGAAACTTGGTGTTACAGAGCAGCGGCGAAGGGGTATGTTGATGCACTCCATAAAGGAGTAGCGGGAAGAGGAAGAGAGTTCGATATCTGAGCCGTATCACACGGTGGTTGAGGGGTGGGAGAACCCACAGGGTCCTCTTTGGTAAAAGCACCACTCAGACAGAATTGTGGTAGAGGGATTGCATCGGTACAGATCTGCAGTAATCCCATACCGGCAGTTTTGTAAGTGGATACTTGGTTTCAATGGCGCTAGTTCCTCCCTGAAGAACTTGCTAGTCGACTTTTGCTCTTCCTTGGACTCCTTTTGCCTAGAAGGGAAGCGAAGGCTGGCAACTTTGCGTAACAGAGCAGGGGCGACAGGGAATGTAGCTTCCTTCCATAAATGAGCAGCTGGAAGTGGAAGAGAGCTCGATATCTAATCCGCGCATCGCACAGAAAGATGGTTGGGGTGGAAGGACTCACAGAATCCTATTTGGTAAAAGCGCAACTCAGACAGAGTGGTGGCTCCGGTCTGGGGTACTCTCATGTTAGGTACGGGGACACCGGAGCGGCACACAGTTTTGTAAGTGGACGCTAGTTCCTCCCTGAAGAACAACTCAATCAACTGTGGCTTTTCCTTGGACTCCTTTTGACTAGGAGGGAAGCGAAGGCTGGCAACTTGATGTTACAGAGCAGCAGCGACGAGGGATGTTGCTGCCCTCCATAAAGGAGCAGCTGGATGTGGAGGAGAGTTCGATGTCTAAGCCGCTGCACGCACAAAAAGATGGTAAGGGGTGGGAGGACCCAAAGGGTCCTCTTTGGTAATAGCACCGCTCAGACAAAGTGATGGTAGTGGGATTAAAACGGCGATGGTCTGTGGTGCTCCCATGGAGACTATCGTGGACACCGGAGCAGCACGCAGTTTTGTAAGTGGATGCTTGGTTTCTACTTCATTCCTGAAGAACTAGTTAATTTAATGTGGCTCTTCCTTGGACTCCTTTCAGCCAGAAGGAAAGCGAAGGCTGGAAACTTGGTGTTACAGAGCAGCAGTGACGGGGGATGTTGCTAGCCTCCATAAAGGAGCAGCTAGAAGTAGAAGGGATTTCGATATCTAAGCCGCGCCACTCACAGAAAGATTGTGAGGGGTGGGAAGACTCACAGGGTCCTCTTTAGAAATAGCGCCGTTCATACAAAGTGGTGGTTGAGGGATTGTAACAGTGCTGGTGTGGGGTATTCCCAAGGTGGTTACTGTGGACACCGTAGCAGCAAGCAGTTTTGTAAGTGGTCGCCTGGTTACTACGGCGCTAGTTCCTCCCTGAAGAACGACTCAATCAAGTGTGGCTCTTCCTTGGAAGCCTTTCAGCGAGGAGGGAAGCGAAGGCTTGAAACTTGGTTTTTCAGAGCAGCAGAGACGGGGGATCTTTCTCGCGCTCCATAAAGGAGCAGCTGGAAGTGAAAGAGAGTTCGATAGCTAAGCCGCGCCACGCATAGAAAGATAGTGAGGGGTGGAAGGATTCACATGTTCTTCTTTAGTAATAGCGCCGCTTAGACCGAGTAGAAACATAGTGATCGTAACGGAGCTGGTCAAGGATACTCCCATGGAGACTACTGTGGACACCGTAGCAGCAAGCAGTTTTGTAAGTGGTCGCCTGGTTACTACGGCGCTAGTTCCTCCCTGAAGAACTACTCAATCAACTGTGGCTCTTCCTTGGACTCCTTTTGCCAGAAGGGAAGCGAAGGCTGGAAACTTGGTGTTACAGAGCAGCAGCGACGGGGGATCTTGCTGCCCTCCATAAAGGAGCAGCTGGAAGTGGAAGAGAGTTCGATATCTAAGCCGCGCCTCGCACAGAAAGATGGTGAGGGGTGGGAGGACTCACAGGGTCCTCTTTAGTAATAGCGCCGCTTAGACAGAGTTGTGGCATAGTGATCGTAACGGAGCTGGTCGGGGATACTCCCATGGAGACTACTGTGGACACCGTAGCAGCAAGCAGTTTTGTAAGTGGTCGCCTGGTTACTACGGCGCTAGTTCCTCCCTGAAGAACTACTCAATAAACTGTGGGTCTTCCTTGGACTCCTTTTGGCCAGAAGGAGAAGCGAAGGCTGGAAACTTGGTGTTACAGAGCAGGAGCGAGTGGGGATGTTGCTAGCCTCCATAAAGGGGCAGCTGGAAGTGGAAGAGAGTTCGATATCCAAGCCGCGCCACGCACAGAAAGACGGTGAGGGGTGGGTAGTACTCACAGGGTCCTCTTTAGTAATAGCGCCGTTCATACAAAGTGGTGGTTGAGGGATTGTAACAGTGCTGGTCTGGGGTATTCCCAAGGTGGTTACTGTGGACACCGTAGCAGCAAGCAGTTTTGTAAGTGGTCGCCTGGTTACTACGGCGCTAGTTCCTCCCTGAAGAACTACTCAATAAACTGTGGCTCTTCCTTGGACTCCTTTTGGCCAGAAGAGAAGCGAAGGCTGGAAACTTGGTGTTACAGAGCAGCAGCGAGTGGGGATGTTGCTGCCCTCCATAATGGAGCAGCTGGAAGTGGAAGAGAGTTCGATATCTAAGCCGTGCCACGCACAGAAAGATGGTGAGGGGTGGGAGGACTCACAGGGTCCTCTTTAGTAATAGCGCCGCTCAGACTGAGTGGTGGTGCTGGTCTGGGGTACTCCCATGGAGACTACTGTGGACACCGTAGCAGCAAGCAGTTTTGTAAGTGGTCGCCTGGTTACTACGGCGCTAGTTCCTCCCTGAAGAACTACTCAATAAACTGTGGCTCTTCCTTGGACTCCTTTTGGCCAGAAGAGAAGCGAAGGCTGGAAACTTGGTGTTACAGAGCAGGAGCGAGTGGGGATGTTGCTGCCCTCCATACTGGAGCAGCTGGAAGTGAAAGAGAGTTCGATATCCTAGCCGTGCCGCGCACAGAAAGACGGTGAGGGGTGGGTGTACTCACAGGGTCCTCTTTAGTAATAGCGCCGCTCAGACTGAGTGGTGGTGCTGGTCTGGGGTACTCTCATGGTGGCTACTGTGGACACCGTAGCAGCAAGCAGTTTTGTAAGTGGTCGCCTGGTTACTACGGCGCTAGTTCCTCCCTGAAGAACTACTCAATAAACTGTGGCTCTTCCTTGGACTCCTTTTGGACAGAAGAGAAGCGAAGGCTGGAAACTTGGTGTTACAGAGCAGGAGCGAGTGGGGATGTTGCTGCCCTCCATAATGGAGCAGCTGGAAGTGGAAGAGAGTTCGATATCTAAGCCGTGCCACGCACAGAAAGATGGTGAGGGGTGGGAAGACTCACAGGGTCCTCTTTAGTAATAGCGCCGTTCATACAGAGTGGTGGTTGAGGGATTGTAACAGTGCTGGTGTGGGGTACTCCCATGGTGGCTACTGTGGACACCGTAGCAGCAAGCAGTTTTGTAAGTGGTCGCCTGGTTACTACGGCGCTAGTTCCTCCCTGAAGAACTACTCAATCAACTGTGGCTCTTCCTTGGAAGCCTTTCGGCCAGGAGGGAAGCGAAGGCTGGAAACTTGGTTTTACAGAGCAGCAGAGACGGGGGATCTTTCTGCGCTCCATACAGGAGCAGCTGGAAGTGGAAGAGAGTTCGATAGCTAAGCCGCGCCACGCATAGAAAGATAGTGAGGGGTGGAAGGACTCACAGGGTCTTCTTTAGTAAAAGCGCCGCTTAGACAGAGTAGAAACATAGTGATCGTAACGGAGCTGGTCGGGGATACTCCCATGGAGACTACTGTGGACACCGTAACAGCAAGCAGTTTTGTAAGTGGTCGCCTGGTTACTACGGCGCTAGTTCCTCCCTGAAGAACTACTCAATAAACTGTGGCTCTTCCTTGAACTCCTTTTGGCCAAAAGGAAAGCGTAGGCTGGAAACTCGGTGTTACAGAGCAGCAGCGACGGGGGATGTTGCTAGCCTCCATAAAGGGGCAGCAAGAAGTGGAACAGATTTCGATATCCAAGCCGCGCCACTCACAGAAAGATGGTGAAGGGTGGGAAGACTCACAGCGTCCTCTTTAGTAATAGCGCCGTTCATACAAAGTGGTGGTTGAGGGATTGTAACAGTGCTGGTCTGGTGTATTCCCAAGGTGGTTACTGTGGACACCGTAGCAGCAAGCAGTTTTGTAAGTAGTCGCCTGGTTATTACGTCGTTAGTTCCTCCCTGAAAAATTACTCAATCTAATGTGGCGCTTCCTTGGACTCCTTTTGGCCAGAATAGAAGCAAAGGCTGGCAACTTTGCATTACAGAGCAGCAGAGAGGGTGGATGTTGCTGCCCACGATAAAGGAGCAGCTGGAAGTTGAAGAGAGTTCGATATCTAAGCCATGCCACGCACAGAAAGACGGTGAGGGGTGGGTGTACTCACGGGGTCCTCTTTAGTAATAGCGCCGCTCAGACTGAGTGGAGGTGCTGGTCTGGGGTACTCTCATGGTGGCAACTGTGGACATCGTAGCAGCAAACAGTTTTGTAAGTGGTCGCCTGGTTACTACGGCGATAGTTCCTCCCTGAGGAACTACTCAATAAACTGTGGCTCTTCCTTGGACTCCTTTTGGCCAGAAGAGAAGTGAAGGCTGGAAACTTGGTGTTACAGAGCAGGAGCGAGTGGGGATGTTGCTGCCCTCCATACTGGAGCAGCTGGAAGTGAAAGAGAGTTCGATATCCTAGCCGTGCCGCGCACAGAAAGATGGTGAGGGGTGGGTGTACTCACAGGGTCCTCTTTAGTAATAGCGCCGCTCAGACTGAGTGGTGGTGCTGGTCTGGTGAACTCTCATGGTGGCTACTGTGGACACCGTAGCAGCAAGCAGTTTTGTAAGTGGACGCCTGGTTACTACGGCGCTAGTTCCTCCCTGAAGAACTTCTCAATAAACTGTGGCTCTTCCTTGGACTCCTTTTGGCCAGAAGAGAAGCGAAGGCTGGAAACTTGGTGTTACAGAGCAGGAGCGAGTGGGGATGTTGCTGTCCTCCATAATGGAGCAGCTGGAAGTGGAAGAGAATTCGATATATAAACCGTGCTACGCTCAGAAAGATGGTGTGGGGTGGTAGGACCCACATAGTCTTCTTTGGTTATAGCGCCGCTCAAACAGAGTGTTGGTAGACGTATTTTAACAGTGCTGGACGGTGGTACCCCCTTGGTGGCTACCGTGTGCACCGGAGCAGCACGCAGTTTTGTAAGTGGTTGCCTGGTTCCTACGGCGCAAGTTCATCCCTGCAGAACTACTCAATCAACTGTTGCTCTTCCTTAGACTCCTTTCGGTCAGGAGGGAACCGAAGGCTGCAAACTTGATGTTGCTTTGCAGCAGGATCGGGGGATGGTGCTGCCCTCCATAAAGGAGCAGCTGGAAGTGGAAGAGAGTTTAATATCTAAACCATTCTGTGCACAGAAAGTTGGCGAGGGATGGGCCGACTCACAGGGTCCTCTTTGGCTAAAGCGCCGTTCAAACAGAGTGGAGGTACTCGCATTGTAACAGTGCTGAACGGAGGTACACCCATGGAGGCTACCGCGGACAATGGAGAAGCAAGCAGTTTTGTAAGTGGTCGCTTGGTTTCTACGGCGCTTGTTTCTCCCTGAAGAACTACTCAATCAATTGTGGCTCTTCCTTGGAAGTCTTTCGGCCAGGAGGGAAGTGATGGCTGGAAACTTGTAGTTACAGTGCAGCAGACACGAAGGATGTTGCTGCCCTCCATAAAGGAGCAGCTAGAAGTGGAAGAGAGTTCAATATCTAAACCATTCTGTGCACAGAAGGTTGGCGAGGGATGGGCCGACTCACAGGGTCCTCTTTGGTTAAAGCGCCGTTCAAACAGAGTAGAGGTTGACGTATTGTAACAGTGCTGGACGGAGGTACATCCATGGAGGCTACCGAGTACAACGAAGCAGCTCGCAGTTTTTTAAGTAGGTGGCTGGTTTCTACGGTGATAGTTCCTCCCTGAAGAACTACTCAATAAACTGTGGCTTTCCTTGGAAGCCTTTCGGCTTGGAGGAAAGCGAAAGCTGGAAACTTGGTGTTACAAAGCAGCAGACACGAAGGATGTTGCTGCCCTCCGTAAAGGAGCAGCTGGAAGTGGATGAGAGTTCAATATCTAAACCATTCTGTGCACAGAAAGTTGGCGAGGGATGGGCCGACTCACAGGGTCCTCTTTGGCTAAAGCGCCGTTCAAACAGAGTGGAGGTACACGTATTGTATCAGTGCTGGACGGAGGTACACCCATGGAGGCTACCGCGGACAATGGAGAAGCAAGCAGTTTTGTAAGTGGTCGCTTGGTTTCTACGGCGCTTGTTTCTCCCTGAAGAACTACTCAATCAATTGTGGCTCTTCCTTGGAAGTCTTTCGGCCAGGAGGGAAGTGATGGCTGGAAACTTGTAGTTACAGTGCAGCAGACACGAAGGATGTTGCTGCCCTCCGTAAAGGAGCAGCTGGAAGTGGATGAGAGTTCAATATCTAAACCATTCTGTGCACAGAAAGTTGGCGAGGGATGGGCCGACTCACAGGGTCCTCTTTGGCTAAAGCGCCGTTCAAACAGAGTGGAGGTACACGTATTGTATCAGTGCTGGACGGAGGTACACCCATGGAGGCTACCGTGTACACCGGAGCAGCACGCAGTTTTGTAAGTGGTCGGCTGGTTTCTACGGTGCTTGTTCCTTCCTGAAGAACTACTTAATCAATTGTGGATCTTCCTTGGACTCTTTTCGGCCAGGAGGGAAGCGAAAGCTGGACACTTGGTGTAACAAAGCAGCAGAGACAGGGAATGTTGCTGCCTTCCATAAACGAGCAGCTGGAAGTGGAAGAGAGTGCGATATCTAAGCCGCGCCGCGCACAGAAAGTTGGCGTGGGGTGAGACGACTCACAGGGTCCTCTTTGGTTAATGCGCCGCTCAAACAGAGTGGTAACGATAGGGATTGTAACGGTGCTGGTCAGTGGTACTCCCATGGTGGCCACCGTGGACACCGAAAAAGCAAGCAGTTTTGTTAGTGGGTGCCTGGCTCTACGGCGCAAGTTTCTCCCTGAAGAACTAATTAATCAACTGTGGCTCTTTCTTGGGCACCTTTCGGCCTGGAGGGAAGTGATGGCTGGAAACTTGGTGTTACAGAGCAGTAGACACGGAGGATGTTGCTGCCCTCTATAAAGGAGAAGCTGGAAGTGGAAGAGTGTTCGATATCTAAGCCGCGCATCGCACTGAAAGATGGTGAGTGGTGGGATGACTCACAGTGTCCAATTTGGTTTCAACGCCGCTCGGACAGAGAAGTGATAGAGGGATTGAAACGGTGCTGGTCAGGGGTTAATTGATAGTCTCCATGGGAGGACTACAGTTGAAACAGGAGCAGTTTTGTAAGTGGGTGCCTGGCTCTACGGCGCAAGTTTCTCCCAAAAGAACTAATTAATCAACTGTGGCTCTTCCTTGGACTCCTTTCGGTCAGGAGGGAAGCGAAGGCTGGAGACTTGCCGTTACAGAGCATCAAAGACGGAGGATGTTGCTGCCCTCCATAAAGGAGCAGCTGGAGGTGGAAGAGAGTTTGATATCTAAGCCGCGCCTTGCACAGAAAGATGGTTAGGGGTGGGATGACCAACAAGGTTTTCTTTAATAAAAGCGCCGAGCAGACAGAGTGGTTGTAGAGGGATTGTAATGGTTCTTGTCTAGGGTTATCCCATGGTGGCTTCGGTGGACACCGGAGCAGCAAGCAGTTTTGTAAAAGGACTCCTGGTTTCTACAGCGGTTGTTGTTCCCTAAAGAACTACTCAATCAACTGTGGCTCTTCATTTGACTCCTTTCGGGGAGGAGGGCTGGAAACTTGGTTCTACAGAGCAGAAGAGACGGGGGATGTTGCCGCACTCAATAAAGGAGCAGCTGGTCGTGGAAGACAGTTTGATATCTAAGCCGCGCCGCGCACAGAAAGTTGGTGAGGTGTGGGAGTACCCACAGGGTCCTCTTTGGTTATAGCGCTGCTCAGACAGAGTGGTTGTAGAGGGATTGTAACGGCGATTGTCAGGGGTTCCTTTATGGTGACTACCGTGGACACCGGATCAGCAAGCAGTTTTGTAAAAAGACGCCTGGTTTCTACGGCGCTAGTTTCTCCCTGATGAACTACTCAATCAAATGTGGCTCTTCATTGGACTCCTTTCGGCCAGGAGCGAAGTGAAGGCTGTAAACTTGGTGTTATAGTGCTGAAGAGACGGGGGATGTTGCTGACCTTCATAAAAAAGCAGCTGGAAGTGGAAGACAGTTTGATATCTAAGCACAGAAAGATGGTTAGGGGTGGGATGACCAACAGGATGTTCTTTGTTAAAAGCGCCGATCAGTCAGAGTGGTGGTAGAGGCATAACAACGGTTCTGGTCTGGGGTATTACCATTTTGGCTACCGTGGACATCGGAGCAGCAAGCAGTTTTGTAAGTGGTCGCCTGGTTTCTACGGCGATAGTTCATCCCTAAAGAACAACTCAATCAACTGTGGCTGTTCCTTGGACTCCTTTCGGTCAGGAGGGAAGCGAAGGCTGGAGACTTGCCGTTACAGAGCATCAAAGACGGAGGATGTTGCTGCCCTCCATAAAGGAGCAGCTGGAAGCGGAAGAGAGTTCAAAGTCTAAGCCGTTCCGCGCAAAGAAGGATAATGAGAAGTGGATCGTGCAACTGGAGTATGAATAGTGTCCTCTTTGGTATTAACGCCGCTCAGACAGAGTGGTGGTAGAGGTATTACAACGGTTCTGGTCTGGGGTACTCCCATCGTGGCTTCCGTGGACACCGGAGCAGCAAGCAGTTTTTTAAGTGGTTGCCTGGTTTCTACGGCAATAGTTCCTCCCTGAATAACTATTCAATAAACTGCAGCTCTTCCTTGGAATTCTGTCGACCAGAAGGGAAGCGAAGGCTGCAAACTTGGTAATGCTGCGCAGCAGAGACGGGCGATGTTGCTGCCCTCCATAAAGGAGCGGCTGGTTGTGGAAGAGAGTTTGATATCTAAGCCGCGCCACGCATAGAAAGAATGTTAGGGATGGAAGGACCCACAGGGTCCTGTTTGGTAATAGCGCCGTTCAGAGAGAGTGGTTGCAGAGGGTTTGTAACAGTGCCGGTCAGGGGACTCCCAAGGAGACTACCGTGGACACTGGAACAGCACGCAGTTTTGTAAGTGGTTGCCTGGTTTCTACGGCGCTAGTTCCACCCTGAATAACTATTCAATAAACTGTAGCTCTTCCTTGGAATTCTGTCGACCAGAAGGGAAGCGAAGGCTGCAAACTTGGTAATGCTGACCAGCAGAGACGGGTGATTTTGCTGCCCTCCATAAAGGAGCAGCTGGTAGTGGAAAAGAGTTCGATATCTAAGCCGCGCTTCGCACAGAAAGATGGTGATGGGTGGAAGCGCCCCTCATACAGAGTTGGGGTAGAAGGATTAAAACGATGCTTGTGTGAGGTACTCCCTCGGTGGCTACTGTGGATACCGAAGCAGCACGCAGTTTTGTAAGTGGTTGCCTGGTTTCTGCAGCGCTAGTTATTCCCTGAATAACTATTCAATCAACAGTGGCTCTTTCTTGGAATTCTGTCGACGAGAAGGGAAGCGAGGGCTGCAAACTTGGTAATGCTGACCAGCAGAGACGGGTGATTTTGCTGCCGTCCATAAAGGAGCAGCTGGTAGTGGAAAAGAGTTCGACATCTAAGCAGTGCTATTCTCAGAAAGATTGTGAGGGGTGGGAGGCCCACAGGGTCCTTTTTGGCAAATGCGCCGCTCAGACAGAGTGGTGGTGCAAGCCTGGGGTACTCGCATGTTGGCTACCGTGGATACCGGAGCAGCATGCGGTTTTGTAAGTGGTCGCCTAGTTTCTACGGCACAAGCTCCTCCCTGAAGAACAACTCAATCAACTGTTGCTCATCCTTGGACACCTTTCAGCCAAGAAAGAACCGATGGCTAGAAACTTGGTGTTACAGAGCAGCAGAGACGGTTGTTGTTGCTGCCCTCCATAAAGGAGCAGCTGGAAGTGGAAGAGAGATCGATATCTAAGCAGCGCCATGCACAGAAAGATGGTTAGTGGTGGGAGGACCCACTGGGTCTTCTTTGGTAATAGCGCCAATCCAACAAAGTGGGTGTGCTTGTCTGGCGTACTCCGATCGTGGCTACCGTGGTCACTGGAACAGCAAGCAGTTTTGTAAGTGGTCGCCTGGTTTCTATGGCGTTAGTTCCTCCCTGAAGAACTAATCAAGAAACTGTGGCTCTCCCTTGGACTCCTGTCGGCCAGGAGGGAAGCGGTGGGTGGAATCTTGGCTTTACAGAGCAGCAGAGACGAGGAATGTTGCTACCCATCATAAAGGAGCAGGAGGGGGTGAATGAGAGTTCGATATCTAAGCCGCGCCGCGCACTGAAAAATGGTTAGGGGCGAAAGGACCAGACAGAATAGTGGTGCTGGTCTCAGGTACTCCCATGGTGGCTACCGTGGACACCGGAGCAGCAAGCAGTTTTGTTAGTGGTTGCCTGGTTTCTACGGCGCTAGTTCCTCCCTGAAGATCATCTCAATAAACTGTGGCTCTTCCTTGCACTCCTGTCGGTCACAAGGGAAGTGAAGACTGGAAACTTGGTGTTACAGAGCAGAAGAGACGTGAGATGTTGCTGACCTCCATAAAAGAGCAGCTGGAAGTGGAAGAGTGTTCGATATCTAAGCCGCGCCTTGCACAGAAAGATGGTTAGGGGTGGGATGACCAACAAGGTTTTCTTTGTTGAAAGCGCCGAGCAGACAGAGTGGTGGTAGAGGGATTACAACGGTTCTGGTCTAGGGTAATCCAATGGTGGCTTCGGTGGACACCGGAGCAGCAAGCAGTTTTGTAAAAGGACCCCTGGTTTCTACAGCGCTTGTTGTTCCCTAAAGAACTACTCAATTAACTGTGGCTCTTCATTTGACTCCTTTCGGGGAGGAGGGAAGCGAAGGCAGGAAACTTGGTTCTACAGAGCAAGAGAGACGGGGGATGTTGCCGCACTCAATAAAGGAGCAGCTGGAAGTGGAAGAGAATTCGATATCTAAGCCGCGCCGCGCACAGAAAGATGGTGAGGTGTGGGAGTACCCACAGGGTCCTCTTTGGTTATAGCGCTGCTCAGACAGAGTGGTTGTAGAGGGATTGTAACGGCGATTGTCAGGGGTTCCTTTATGGTGACTACCGTGGACACCGGATCAGCAAGCAGTTTTGTAAAAAGACGCCTGGTTTCTACGGCGCTAGTTTCTCCCTGATGAACTACTCAATCAAATGTGGCTCTTCATTGGACTCCTTTCGGCCAGGAGCGAAGTGAAGGCTGTAAACTTGGTGTTATAGTGCAGAAGAGACGGGGGATGTTGCTGACCTTCATAAAAAAGCAGCTGGAAGTGGAAGACAGTTTGATATCTAAGCACAGAAAGATGGTTAGGGGTGGGATGACCAACAGGATGTTCTTTGTTAAAAGCGCCGATCAGTCAGAGTGGTGGTAGAGGTATAACAACGGTTCTGGTCTGGGGTATTACCATTGTGGCTACCGTGGACACCGGAGCAGCAAGCAGTTTTGTAAGTGGTCGCCTGGTTTCTACGGCGCTAGTTCATCCCTAAAGAACTTCTTAACCAACTGCGGCTGTTCCTTGGGCTCCTTTCGGCAGGTGGGAAGTTAAGGGTGGAAACTTGGCGCTACTGTGCTGGAAAGACGGGGGATGTTGCTGCATTATATAAAGGAGCAGCTGGTCGTGGAAGACAGTTTGATATCTAAGCCGTGCTACGCTCAGCTGGAAGTGGGAAAGAGTTCGATATTTAAGCCGCGCCGCGCACAGAAAAATGGTTGATGGTGGGAGGACCCACAGGGTCCTCTTTGGCAATAACGCCGCTCATACAGAGTGGTGGTTCTTGTCTCGAGTACTCCCATGGAGGCTACCGTGCAAACCTAAGCAGCACGCAGTTTTGTAAGCGGACGCCTGGTTTCTACGGCGCTTTTTCCTTCCTGAAGAAATATTCAATAAACTGTGGCTCTTCCTTGGTCTCCTTTCGGCTAGGAGAGAAGCGAATGCTGGAGACTTGGAGTTATAGAGCATCAGAGACAGAGGATGTTGCTTTCCTCCTTAAAGGAGCAGCTGGAAGTGGAAGAGAGTTTGATTACTAAACCCCGTCACGCACAGAAAGATGGTTAGGGTTGGAAGGGCCCACAGGGTCCTCTTTGGTAATAGCGCCGCTCAGAGAGAGTGGTTGAAGAGCGATAGTAACGGCCTGATCAGGGGTACTCCCATGGAGACTACAGTGGACACCGGAGAAGCACGCAGTTTTGTAAGTGGTCCCCTGGGTTCTACGGAGCTAGTTCATCCCTAAAGAATTCTTCAATGAACTTTGGCTGTCCCATGGACTCTTTTTGGTCAGGAGGGAAGCGAAATGCTGGAAATTTGTTATTACAGAGCAGAAGAGACGGGAGATGTTGCTTTCCTCCATACAGGAGAAGCTGGACGTGGAAGAGACTTCGATATATAAGCCGCGCCGCGCACAGAAAGATGGTTGAGTGTGGGAGGCCCCACTGGCTCCTCTTTGGCAATAGCGCCGCTAAGACAGAGTGGTGGTGCTTGTCTCGAGTACTCCAATGGTGGCTACCGTGGACACCGAAGCAGCATGCAGTTTTGTAAGTGGTCGCCTGGTTTCTACGGCACTAGTTCTTTCCTGAAAGACTACTCATTTAACTGTGGCTGTTCCTTGGACTCCTTTTGGCCAGGAGGGAAGGAGAAGGCTGGAAACTTGTTATTACAGAGCAGAAGAGACGGGGGATGTTGCTTTCCTCCATACAGGAGAAGCTGGACGTGGAAGAGACTTCGATATATAAGCCGCGCCGCGCACAGAAAGATGGTTGAGTGTGGGAGGCCCCACAGGCTCCTCTTTGGCAATAGCGCCGCTCAGACAGAGTGGTGGTGCTTGTCTCGAGTACTCCCATGGTGGCTACCGTGGACACCGAAGCAGCACGCAGTTTTGTAAGTGGTCGCCTGGTTTCTACGGCGCTAGTTCATCCCTAAAGAATTCTTCAATGAACTTTGGCTGTCCCATGGACTCTTTTTGGTCAGGAGGGAAGCGAAATGCTGGAAATTTGTTATTACAGAGCAGAAGAGACGGGAGATGTTGCTTTCCTCCATACAGGAGAAGCTGGACGTGGAAGAGACTTCGATATATAAGCCGCGCCGCGCACAGAAAGATGGTTGAGTGTGGGAGGCCCCACTGGCTCCTCTTTGGCAATAGCGCCGCTAAGACAGAGTGGTGGTGCTTGTCTCGAGTACTCCAATGGTGGCTACCGTGGACACCGAAGCAGCGCGTAGTTTTGTAAGTGGTCGCCTGGTTTCTACGGCACTTATTTCTTTCTGAAAACTACTCATTTAACAAAGGCTGTTCCTTGGACTCCTTTCGGCCAGGAGGGAGGAGTAGGCTGGAAACTCGGTATAACAGTGCAGAAGAGACGGGGGATGTTGCTTTCCTCCATACAGGAAAAGCCGGACGTAGAAGAGACTTCGATATATAAGCCGCGCCGCGCACAGAAAGATGGTTGAGTGTGGGAGGCCCCACAGGCTCCTCTTTGGCAATAGCGCCGCTCATACAGAGGGGTGGTTCTTGTCTCGAGTACTCCCATGGTGGCTACCGTGGACACCGAAGCAGCATGCAGTTTTGTAAGTGGTCGCCTGGTTTCTACGGCGCTAGTTCATCCCTAAAGAATTCTTCAATGAACTTTGGCTG